>CM035424.1:54290035-54330035 GCA_020310875.1 Ceratopteris richardii | reverse complement strand
ATTCCAACTTGGACTCCCAGATATGATCTGCATCTCCCAAATCTCTTGGCATCTCATTGAACTAATGAGAATGTCCTTTCACTCTTTCTGTTAAGCCACTCGGTGGATCCGAGATGGGAATTCTTCGCACATTCAGGAACTCTTCAGGCCTCGCTGTCAGTGGAGCCTCCACAGGCATGGTATCCCAATTGCTTTGAGTACTAGTGCCCGCCTAGGAGCTTGTTCCTGCTGCTGCTGCCATGAGACTTCTGATGCTTATCTGCTAGAAGAACAAAGGCACATTAGTGTTGCAAAGGAAACAGGATGTAATGGTGTTCCCTCCACAATACTAACATGACAATCCAGATGGTTAGTGGTTAGAGGTGAAGTGTTTGTGATAGATGTGAGTGGTGGTTAGTGGTTAGTGTCATCCTAGATGCATGCTTTGGATATGCAATGTACTCAGAATGCACCTACATCAGAGTGGATGGATTTACAAAATTGGGTCAGGGGGTTTGATACACAGTTTAAGTCTCCAAACTTTGGTTGAGGATTCGTAGCTCTTAGAGCTAATGACAAGTAAAGATTTATGAACTAGATTGTGTTGGATTTGGGACCTTTTGGGCACCCATTTCCAAACATTTCTAGGTTTGACCAACGGTGTAATAGTGTGAGGTGTAGGTATCTTCCCTGAGCTATTTGCCAAGAGTACTTGTGAGTGTTGGATCTTTAAGCTAGTGATTGGAGGTGAAGTTATTTGGGCTTGTAAGCAGGCCTTGGGCACCCAAATCCGTCTAGCATTAGGGCTAGCCTTCATTGACCGCTTAGGGACCCAAATAGAAATGGTATAGCTAGGGTGTTGCCTAGGAACCTCCTTCATTTTGGTCCTTGATGGTGTGGCTCGCTTGATGCTTTTTTGAGAACCTATCTCTGGAGCCATGGTTTTTTCCTCCTTGCGTATCCAGATCTGCTTCATGTGACAAGGTACTTCATAATGCCCAGGTTGGTGCTCATGCTTCTTGATCATCAGTCTCCTCAGTGTCGTGTGTTGTTGAGCCTTCCCCTTTAGAATCTTCTTTGGAGCGAACGAAAATTCCTCATTGACTTTTGTACCTTCGGCGAGAGTGACAATCCTCTGCACCATAGAACTCTTGGCAAGAACAGCATTGTTATCTTCATGTGGATTCCTGGAGGGACCAAGAGTTGGTGCCTGTTCTAATGGTTGGAGTGCTTGATTTTCTAATTCAATTGTAAGACGTCTTTGGCCTGCCCAAACCTGAAGAAGTCCACTTCTTAGGTTGAGGTTGACTGCGTGATCATAGATCCAGTCTTGGCCCAAGACTAGAGGTTCGGTAAGATCCTCGTCTTCACATACCAACACTTTTGCTGACATTAGGACCTCTTGGATGTAGAGGGGAAGCTCCACCTCTCCCATGCAAGGGGTTTCAACACCTGCTAATCCTATCAGATATGCTTCTAGGGGTTTTACCTCCAATTGCAATTGCTGGCAGTAAGAAAGCCGAACTGCACTAGTGGCTGCTCTTGAATCAATTAAAGCTCTCACGGTCCTTACACTCTCTCCTTGTCCTACTTCTAGGGTCACAAAAGTTCGTCGATCAACTATCTTATGAGACTGTTCACCTGAAGCTTCGCACATGGCTATGTGATAACCTAGAGCTTCATGAGCGTCAGTCATGGGTTGATCTCTACCTTGCCTTTTCAATTTCATTCGTCGAATGCGTTCTAAAGCTTTGGCCTGTGCTTCTTCTCGAATTTGCTTTTCCTCTTCCTTACGTTTCTTTGCAGTATTAAGTCGATTGAGCATTTCTTCAGTTAGGGGTTCTTGATATAGCTTGACTCTACATCTGATTATGTAACTTGGTAGTACGTCACCTTCTAGAGTGGCTAGTTGTACTGGTCCACTTGTGGAGATCCTACTGATAATCATTGGTCCATAGCCTCTTTTCTCTAACTTTCGTGCATGTTGCTTCAATGTGTAGACTAGGACTAGGTCTCCTGCTTTCAAGCCTTTATCCTTCACATGTGTATCAAAATAAGCCTTTTGCCTCTTCTTGGCTGCATAGATTCCTGCTGCAGCCCTCAATCGTGTCTCACCTAAACGTTCAAGATCAAAGATTCTAGAGGAGAGTTCATGACCTGTCCAGTCATGCTCCTGTGATACTTTCAATGTAGGTATCAAAAAGTCCAATGGTAGCACCGCATTCTGGCCAAACACCATCTGAAAGGGTGTGGCTTGGAGTACCGTTTTATAGGCAACTCGGTATGCCCAAATAGCGTGGTGTAGCTGTTTGTCCCAATCAGAGCGTTTATTATTCACTAATTTGGTGAGCACATTGCATAAAATCTTATTTGTGCTTTCAGCTTGTCCATTAGCTTGTGGGTGATAGGGGGCAGATTTCTTGTGTACTACTGAGAACTCTTGGAGAAGGTTTTCAATAACTTCATTCAAGAAGTGAGTGCCTCTATCATTGACTAGCTCTATAGGTAGCACGTATCTGGTGAATACATTCTCAAACAAGAACTTAGCCATGGTCTGTGCATCGTTCTTCGTCGTAGCTTTCACTTCTACCCACTTGGTTAGATAATCTGTGGCAACAATGATGTGTTTAGCATGTGAACCCTTAGCCGGAGGGTTAATAGGGCCTACGAAGTCTATTCCCCACTTAGAGAATGCACATCCACCCATCATAGGTTTCAAAGGCATCTCATCCTTTCGTATAGGGTACTAGGTTCGCTGACAAACCTCACACCTCTTCACATAGGTATGTGCATCCATGTGAAGAGTTGGCCACCAAAGACCTGCAACTAAAATTGCTTTGATCACCCGATCTGGTCCAAAGTGTCCTCCTGCTACACCTTGGTGAGCAGTCTCTAATATCTTGAGGTACTTGCTCTCATGAACACAGAGTCTTAGGTAACCATCTTTACCACGTTTGTATAAATTATCCCCAATTAGTGCGTAATCTAAAGCTTCTTGTTCCAAACTTCTTTGTTTAGCCAAATTCATACCATGAGGGAATGTTTTCGTCCTCAGAAGGGATACTAATGGTTCACTCCAATCTGGTACTAAAGATATTCGATAAAGAGTAGCATGTTCCACTGGTGGTTTAGTGCGACAGATTGGGCATTCTTTGCACATTCTATGGACATCAACTTCCATAGTTGGCCAATGCACTCCAAGTCTTCTCAATGTCTGTAAGGTTCTTTGTCACTAGCATAATTGGAGGCATCCACATGAACATGGAATGGCTTGTTCCAATCTGGTGTGGTCAAGATTGGTGCTGAACATAATCTTCATTTAAGCTCATTGAAGGAATTCTCACATTCATCAGTCCACTCAAAGTTAGTTAGAAGAGCATACAGAGGCTTTGCAATGACGGCATACATGTGAATGAACCGGCGGTAGTAACCACAATGCCCCATGAAGGCTTGTACCTCCTTGACATTCCTTGTCCTAGGTAGTTCTGCAATGGCTCTCACTTTCTCCTCATCCGTTGATATGCCATTCTTTGACACTATGTGCCCTAGGATCTTTCCTTGCCTGACCATGAAAACACACTTTTCTGGGTTCAAGCAGACTTGATATTCTCTACATTTGTCAAAGATTTGTCTGAGTTTAGGTATATGGGTCTGTCTAATGTTGGAATAAGCGCAAAGATCATCAACATAGACTTCCAAATTTTTCCTCAAGAACTCTTTAAACACGTGGCACATCAGCCTCTGGAAGGTTGCAGGTGCATTGGTAAGCCCGAATGGCATTACTCGAAAAGCAAATATGCCCCACTCTGTGGCAAAAGCCGTCTTATGTTGATCTTCTGGTGCAATGGCTACTTGATTGTAGCCGGAGAACCCATCCAGGAAGCTATACACTTCCTTGTCTGCTACCCTTTCTAACAGATGCTCAGTGATAGGAAGCGAATAACTATCTCTAATTGTGGCTACGTTAACCTTCTTCAAGTTAATGCACACACGTAGCTTTCCATTCTTCTTGGGCACCACTACAATGGGGGATACCCATTCAGTGTGCTCAATTTCATAGATAAACCCAGCTTCAACCAAGCAATCTATCTCTTCTTTGATCTTGGCGGCATAGTTGTCATTGTATGTATATGGCTTTTGTTTAGAGGGTCTGGCATCTGAGGTCATGGGAATAGTGTGTGAGCATATGTCAGGGTCTACTCCTTTTAGGTCCTTGTAGCTCCATGCGAATACATCTCTGTACTCTCTTAGTAAAGCTATCAACTCTTGCTCTTCTTCTTCCGTCAGGTCATGCCCTATGTAGGTGTGTCTTTCTTCTCCCTCTTCTAGGGCTACAACTATTTTCTTGGTAGTTTCCTTGCTATCATAGGCCTCTCCTGCTCGAGCATCCCATTTAGGCATTCTCACCATGACTCTTATATCTTCTATTTCATATTTTTTAAAGTTTTCAGGGACCTCAAATAAGGATTCTTCTTCCTCCGGAGTGACTTCCTTCTTCTTTCTTTTCTTTCCCTCACTCTTAGTGGTCACTTCCGTGGTTAATCTCATATCATTAATGATCTCTTCGTGTCTCTGAGGGTGAACTGCTACCTCATAGAAGTATTCTTCATCTGATGCAAATTGTGGATCCATAATGATTGATTCTAGATCAGAGTCACTTGCATCCTCAAATGCATCAGGGCTAGGTTCGCATTCTTCTAAAATTGAGTCTCCCATGATTGGCTATATGGAGAAGACTGAAATGTCATAGCCATCCTTGTCACAGTGGGGTGTCCATTGTTCTTCATTGATGGCTACATCCATTGTTGCTAAAATTTCAGCCCAACCATGAGGTTCAAATTCTTCGTCAGGGAAAACTACAGGTGCATAGGCTGGGTCTTGAATTGATCTATGGGTTTCTTTTGCACCTACCTCTCGGGCTTTTTCTCTCTTCTCTTCTTCTACTGCTACCTTGCACATCCATAAGTGGGTGTCTTCATGCATCCATGAGGACCCTGATCCTATGGAATGCACTGACTCAGTATCATCTTTGGCTCTATGGATGGGATTCCATTGGATAGGGGGTACATCTCTATGAGAGTAATCCTTGAGATTGACTTTGGTTGTAACACCTAAGTGTTGCAAATACAAGGAATTGGTTCCCCAATCCTGTACCACTTGCAACTACCGCATAAATGGTCTCCCCAAAATCGTCTCGTAGGCTTGGTTTTTGCTAAAGTCGCATATAAAAAAAGTATGCTCGAACTCAACACCACATGTAGTGAGAGTTATTCCTTCTAGCAATCCTAAGGGCCTCTCAATATGACCATCGGCCATCTGCAATTTCATTCTCGTTGGCCTGAGTGTTGGCTTGCCCCAACGCTTCCATAGGGAAGTGGTAGCAATTGCAACTCCTGCACCTGAGTCCAAAATTGCCTTGGTTGTTGTAAGCCGTCGGATTGGCATTTGTAATTCTCTACTTTTCGTATTCCGCCCGAACCGAAAGGTCGTTGCAAAGAGTTGTAACTATTTATAATCTAATGAAAGGCCGCTTCGGTAATGATCAGGAGAATTGCCAGACTGTCTGTCTGGGCGATTGCATTCTGTGAAGTTGCCGTAGTGCGGTGTTGAGAAATCTGAGTATTACTGTTTTCTTGTCTCTGTTTGATTACATTAGCTATGTTTGGGCACATTTCCTTTAAGTTAGAGAACGTAAGTCTATATTACGGTAATGAATAGTTTCGGCGCTGTGTACTGAGAAAGTATTAACCTGAGCATGATCGGTAAAGTTGTGGAAGAACCAATAATAGTCTGAGTACGAATAGTAAGTCTGTGAGAGAACGAACCAGAGGATTGATAGTAATTTGTATGAAGAGTTTTGAGTGTTAAAGTATTACGAAGTAGAGGTGTTAATTGGGAAAAATTAAGTAATAGGGCCTCTGATTAACAGACCCCTACCACTCCCAAGAACCCAAAAGAGTTTAAACACGCCTGTGATGGCAACGCGCGTTTAACATTGGCGCCGTCTGTGGGTGTATCATCAAAGTTGCGACTGTATCATCAAGCACCTGGTTATTTACTTTTTTTTTTTTTTTTTTTGCGTGTTAGTTGAATAAGCCTGTAAATATCCTCGTTTTGATATCTAATTATGATCAACAGCTACCCTACATTATCGATTTTGCACATGCATGCACGCCATTTGAAGGTTATCATCTCAACACCACACGATGATTAGCATTTTCGCTCGCCTCCCGTTGCCAAAGTTTCTACTTAATCTTCTTCTTTTCGTTGTTAATCGCTAATGTGTCTGCGTGTTTTGTGTGCTTTGTGCTTTCTGTAATCACTGTGTATTCATGCTACTTCACGTGCGGATCATGGAAGCTTTAGCAAATTTTGCTACCTTCTGTGATGGACTCCCTCAGGACGTGAGTGAATTCTTGCGTGTCCGAGGTTTGTCCAACTTCATTGAATTGCCTTGGCATTCAGTGGAGTGTCATCCATATTATGCTCAAATTATCACTGATATTGCCGCCACACCTGCTACAAAGCAGAGTTGGCCTATTACGTGTTTGCCATCTCGTGTCGTAATCACCTTACAGTCATTTGGTGTCGCTTTTCGACTCTCTCTGGAAGGACGAGAGAATGGTCCTAACCTTCCGATCGCTACTATGATTGAATTGTTCCCAAGGCACTCATCGAATGAGTATGCCATACTCTATCGCCCTGATCCTGAACGGACCGCCCTTCAATTTTTAGTAGCCATACTGAACTTACAGAAACGCACTTACGGGATTTCTCGCCCATTCTACTCAATGATTGACATGGCTGCTAGAGAGCCTATCAATTTTGCTTCTTACTATTTTTGGCGCATTCACCGTGAATGCGTTACGGTCATTAAGCATGTTAACAAAGGAGATCTGTCGGGTTCCCGTCTTCCTCACATCCTAACATTTCTCTTTTCGGCCCTCCAAGCAGCACAACCGCCTCCAAACGCTCCAATCTTATATCATGAAGAATCTGTTCAAATACTTGAAGATACCAAAGAGGATGATGAAGACCTTTTCCAGCTTCTCCACCGAAAACGCAGACGGATAAGCCCATCTGAGAGTCAAGTACAAGGCTCCACCGCCAGACATGAGGAAGAGACCTTTCATGACACAGCTACTTCAATACATGTGGAGTCTTCTGGTCAATCTTCTACGGATAAGCAGCAAGACCAAAGTGTTTCTAACACCAAATCTGATGCAGTTTCTTCTCGAGAGGAGTCTCAGCATCAGTCCAAAGAACATGTGCAAGTCATGGTTGCAGAAATTTTTGAAGAAGTGATTGCGGCAGTGGATTCTGTTGTTGCCAGAAAGGACGCGAATACGCAGCAGCCTACTGGAATTGTATTGGTCCCCACCACTCCTATATCCATTCCGCCACCCATACCTCCGATTGAGCCCATTATCCCCATTCCACCTATTGTCCGTGAAGCACCAGATTCCTCATCCTCTTCACCTAACTATTCTCCACCCTCTTCCCATCACCTCTTCACAGGTTCTTCATCTCAACCACCTCCTCCTCTTCTGTTTCCTTCTATTCCTATGTTTATTGAGCTCACATCCATGGGTCATGTGTTGATACAACTGTCACAGCAACTACCAAAACAGATGAAGGAAGTTACTGACAATATCCACCACAAATTACAACACAAAGTGGATGTATTAGAAGCAGACATTATTCCATTACAAGAAGAAGCGGATGCAGTAAAAGAAGAAAACCACGCTTTACACGAATAGATTAAACAGCTCCAAACTAGACTTGCTGACCAGGAATTGTTGATCAGCCAGAGAGATGCTACCTTAGTTGAAATACAAACCAAAGATGATTTATTAAGTGTTGCTGATGTAGAGATTATCCAGCTAAAACAAGTAGCCCAGGATAGAGAGGATGTGTAGCTCAAGCGTAAGCACCACCTCCTTTACTTGTCAATCCGCGGAGACGTGAGGACCGGTATGAAGACCACGAGCAAGTGAAGGCACAAGTGCGTGAGTGAAAGCACACAAACATGCACACACATACACACACACGCGCACAAAGTAAGATCAAAGAGAGGAACAAAGGAAAGCTTAGATTGCAAAAGAGTTCTCTTACAAAAGTTCTATTCTCTAACAAGCTAACCTCCAAAATGAGCTCTCTAGCTCTTTTTATAGTTTTTTGACTAGTTTTGGCCCTGTCCAGACCTAGTGTCCGGCCTAGTTAAAAATTAGGTTCCAGGGCTTATTTGAGGGCTCAAACGAAGTCTAAAAATTATGAAAATTGGTACGATGGTACTTCTAATACTCCTCAAGCTCGAGGACTCCTCGGCTTGAACAAAATGGAGTTACTAAAAATAGATAATGGTATTTACAATGGTTTCTAGTGATGAAAATCACTATTTTTGTAGGGGATTCTTCTGAAAATTTGACATACACTTCTTGGAGCTCCCTACTTGCTCTCTCTTCTTCTATGTCCACTTCTTTGATGTGCTTCCATGCTTTGTCCTTGACCTTGAGCTTCAACACTCCCCCCCTCTCGAGTCTGTCGTCCCTGACAGACCCTTGTTGGAAGGGCTGTTCTGTGTAGTGCTTTGAGAGGTGATGTCCATCCGTTGTATGAGCTGGTTCCTTGGATTCCAGCAAGAATGTGTCGTTGTGAGCTTTCAAAACTGCAAGTTGCTCAAAAGAGGTTGTCAAGAGTGATCTGGAGCAACTACTGGTTTCAATTTGCTTCCGAGATATGGATGTTGTTCCCATGATGTCCGCTAGCTCTTCCAAAGATGATGTTGAGAGCAGTCATGCCAACTACTCATAACCCATAATGAATGATGGGTAAGTGTGTTCGTGCCTGGGTTGAAAAAAGTATGTGCCTTGTGCACGGCCTTGTAATGTAGCCCTACGCATGCTTACTTGGAAAATGCATTGGAAGAAGTATGGTGCAAAAATTGCGGTTCTTGAGCTAAGTGCTCAAGGGTATGCTGACGAAGAGGTTTCCTAAACTATCATGGTTATGGTGTTTCCAGAGTAAAGAGACTTACCATGGAGAAGGTTAATGGATGTTTGTCTCTTCGTGTTGTACACTCGGCCTTTGGAATGGAACCTTGTTGATGCATGTCCATGTTGATTGTCCACGGATGAGATCTTTTGGGTGGTGGATCCCCCCTCCTCTTTTCAAAGCAACATTTGTCACTAACAATGTGCATTTCTGAGCTTGGGCTCATGCACGTTCAGTTCCCTATATTGACACTCAGAGGAATATTGGGCACGTGCCGGTTTCTAAGAGATTACCATGCTGATTGACATAGACCATTCACCAGTGCTACTGTTCCATACTGGTTCAGAAAATACTGAGAATTGAATTGCTTTATATTCCTTGGCAAGCAACATCGGGTAACTACACCAAGCTGAGTTTCACATATTCTCTTTAGCTCACCATATGCAGGAGTCTTCTCCTCCAAAACTACCTTTTGCAGATATCTCCTTGGATGCTCTGATACATGAAGTAGTTAAGCATCACTCAAGTTGCGGACCTTCAAGCTCTTCATTCCTACCATGGCAAGAGAAAATCATAGTTGTAGATGCCATGTTCATGCCAAATGCTTGTCATCTACCAGATAAGGCAGCAATAATTCCACTGCTGGCCGAGACACACTGGGAACAAGCTCTCTCCCACTTCTTTTTTTCATTTTTTTTCTTTCTTTTTTTTTCTTTCTTTTTTTTTTTTTTTTTTTTTTGAGAAAAAGGATATCACAAAACAAGAACACAAAAGTTAGTATCAATAGAAATGTTCGACATATGTCACTGTGCTCTTGTGCATGGGATTCTCAAGCGTGTCTATGCACGGCCGTGTAATGTGGCCCTATATTAATGCATACTTTGGAAATGCATGACCTAAATGGTGCAAAGGACAGGGTTGTGCATGGAGCACATGGTTGTTGCTCGTTCGAGGCCTTCGATGTTATTTGTGGAGGTTGATGCCGACCTTGGTGGAGGTATCCATTGAGTCTCGAACTGTTGTAATCCTCCTTATTGGAGTCCATTTTAGAACATCATTTGGCACTGTAGAGATCACTTCAGTCGTCTTCCTCTTTGGATGCGTTCTGAACGGTGGTATCCAGTGTGGTTGGCGCTTTGGTTCGATGGAGGCTGCTTGTACTTTTGGCTTCCAAACCCTTATCCTTTTTGCACGTCTTCCTACTTTTCTTGAAGAGCTGATTTGATCTTCTTTCGGTCTCTGTACGTGGTTCTTACCCTCTTCCCTTTTTGGCTTCTTGGGTGAGACCTTTCGCATGTGGGAGAACATAGGTTGTTGTGGATGTAAGAGCTTCTTAGGTACCCACATCTGTAATTGCCCTTGTTGAGCTGCAGCTAACTTCTTAGGCACCCAAACTTGTTGAATACCTTGTGATGGAGCTTGTCTGAGCTGCTTCCTTCGTCTTCTGGCCTGGTTAGTGTGCATGGATGGGATTTGTGGGGGTAAGGCTGGTGGTTGCTCTCCTTTGCGTACCCAGATCTGCTTCATGCCCGGAACCGCTTTTTTATCGAATGGTGTCTTCCTATTTGATGTAGCAGTTGTCGTGAACGGTTGTGTTTGCTTGTGTGGTGGGCTCACTACTGTGGCTACTTGAGTCTTTGGAGAAGAAGAAAGATCCACCCGCCTTCGAACCTGGTCTTCCACGATTGACTCCTTCTGCATCATAGAGCTTTTGACACATACAACATCTTCTTTCATATGATTAGTCTTGGAAGAACTAAGAGAGTGTGTGGTGCCATGATCTAGGAGCATGCAGTTCTCTAATTCTAATGTAATGCATTGTTCTTGTACCCAAACTTGAAGAATTTGACTTCTTAGGTTTAAGTTAACTGCATGGTCATAGATCCAATCTTGACCCAAGACAAGTGGTTCTGTAAGGTTCTCATCTTGACATACTAGCGCTTTGACTTTCATTGGAACATCTTGAAGGTAGATGGGAAGTTCCACCTCGCCCAAACAAGGGGTTTCCACACCTCCCAATCCTATGAGATAAGCTTCTATGGGATTGATGTTCAACCCCAAGTCTTGGCAGTAGGAAAGTTTAACTGCACTACTTGCTGCACCTGAGTCAATCAATGCTTTCACCGTCCTTGCACCCTTCCCTTGTCCTATCTCTATGGTCACAAAGGGTCTTCGGTCAATGACCTGAGAAGTCGCAATGCCTGACTTTTGACACATATCCATGTGATATTTTGGGGCTTTTGAGTTGACATCTAGGCCTAATCGCCTTAACTTATTTCGCCTAATACGCTCTCTGGCCTCTACCTGTGCTTCTTCTCTCACTCTTAACTCTTCTTTTCGCTTCTTCGCAGTGTTGAGTCTCATTAGCATATCCTCAGTAAGAGGTTCTTGATATAGCTTGACTCTACAGCCACTAATATAGTTTGGCAAGATATCTCCTTCTAGAGTGGCCAACTGAACTGCACCACTAGTGGAAATTCTATTAATGATCATGGGTCCATATCCTCTTTTTTCCAACTTACGGGCATGTTGTTTTAGTGTGTATACCAACACTAGATCTCCCTCTTTCAATCCCTTATCCTTGATGTGTGCATCAAAGTATGCCTTTTGCCTCTTCTTTGCAGCGTAGATGCCTGCTGCCGCTCGTAGCCTCGTTTCACCCAAGCGTTCGAGATCAAAGATCCTAGAGGACAATTCATGCCCATTCCACTCATACTCTTGTGCTACTTTTAAGGCAGGGATTAAGAAATCTAATGGTAGCACAGCGTTCTGTCCGAAGACCATCTGAAATGGGGTGGCGTTGAGTACCGTTTTGTAGGCAACTCGATAAGCCCAAACAGCATGATGAAGTTGTTTGTCCCAATCAGAGCGTTTATTATTCACCAGTTTTGTCAATACGTTACAGAGGATCTTATTGGTACTCTCGGCTTGTCCGTTGGCTTGTGGATGATAGGGGGCGGATTTCTTATGTATCACCAAGAATTCTTGGAGAAGATTTTCAATGACTTCATTCAAGAAGTGTGTGCCTCTATCGCTCACCAACTCTATTGGTAGTCCATATCTCGTGAACACATTCTCGAATAAGAACTTAGCCGTAGTCTGAGCATCATTCTTTGTTGTGGCTTTGACTTCTACCCACTTTGTAAGGTAATCTGTGGCTACAATGATGTACTCTGCATGGGAGTTTCTAGCTGGGGGGTTAATAGGACCTATGAAGTTTATGCCCCACTTCGAAAATGCACGTCCTCCCATCATTGGCCTCAAGGGCATCTCGTCTTTTCTCATTGGATATTGTGCACGTTGGCATGTGTCACATTTCTTCACATAGGTATGTGCATCCATATGAAGAGTGGGCCACCAAAGTCCTGAGAATAGAATGGTTTTAATCACTCGGTCAGGGCCAAAATGTCCACCTGCAACACCACTGTGTGCAGTCTCTAAGACCCTTAAATAGTCCGATTCATGAACGCACAGTCTTAAGTAACCATCTTTACCTCTTCGGTATAGGTTTTCTCCTACTAAGGCATAGCCTTGAGCCTCTTGCTCCATATTTCGTCTTCTTGCTAGACTGGCCTCTTTGGGTAATCTTCCCGATCTCATAAACTCTACCAATGGAGTACTCCAATCTGGAATTAATGATACTTGATAAAGGGTCGCATGCTCCACTGGTGGTTTCTCTCTACACATTGGACAATTCTTGATCCACTCATGTATTTCTTTGTCCATGCTAGGCCAATACACTCCTAAACGTTTCAAATTCTGCAATGTTCGTTGTTTAGAATAGTGATTTCCTAGCAATCCCTCATGAGCTTGCTGCAACCAACTACTATGTTCATCATCCTCGACACAACAAGCTAATACACCCTCAGTATCTTGTTTGTACATGCTTCCTGCCAATATGTGATATTTTTGTGATTTTACAATTTCTTCTTGTGATGTTTTCACATTCTTATTTGCAGGGCCGAAGGTTAGGACTGGTACCAACTTATTTGCCCATTTAGGAACAACTTCCAAATTGAACAGATAAGCATCAGGTAGTTCATCAGACACTCCTTGTGGTGACTCTCCTGAAGTAATGCGAGAAAGGTGATCTGCCCGAAGGTGGGTTCTACCTTTCCTGACAACAACTTCAAAGTCATACTCCATTAGTAAGAGGAACCATCTTACTAAGCGTCCAGTATTGCAAGGTTTATTGACCAAATATAACAAAGCTTGATGATCAGTGAAGAACTTGAACTTGTTGGCCAATAAATAGTGTCTAAACTTCTTTACAGCATATACCATGCCTAACCCTTCTCGCTCGGTTGTGGTATAATTTCTTTCGGCTGGGTTTAGTTGTCTACTAGCATATGCTATGGGCAAATCTAAATTCCCTTCACCTGTGGGTTGTGCCAGCACACATCCTATGGCATGATTGGATGCATCCACATGGACATGGAATGGTTTATTCCAATCAGGAGTGGTCAGTATTGGTGTTGTGCACAAACGTTTCTTCAGTTCATTGAAAGAATTCTCGCATTCGTCGTTCCACTCAAAATTAGACAACAAGGCATAAAGGGGTCTAGCTATGATCGCGTACATGTGGATAAACCTACGGTAATATCCACAATGGCCCATAAAGGCTTGTACCTCTTTAACATTCCTTGGCCTTGGCAGCTCCGCTATGGCTCGTACCTTATCTTCATCTGTTGAGATTCCATTCTTAGAAACAATATGACCGAGGATTTTACCTTGACGCACCATGAACACACACTTTTCTGGGTTCAGACACACTCGATATTCTCTACACTTGTTGAAGATTTGTCTGAGTTCAGGGATGTGAACCCTCCTTTCTTGGGAATGAGCACATAAATCATCCACATACACTTCAAAGCTCTTTCGCAAGAACTCTTTGAAGACATGACACATGAGCCTTTGGAATGTTGCAGGTGCATTGGTGAGCCCAAATGGCATCACCCGAAATGCAAAGATTCCCCACTCTGTAGCAAAAGCTGTTTTGTGTTGATCTTCTGGGGCAATGGCGACTTGATTGTAACCCGAAAATCCATCAAGGAAGCTATAAACTTCCTTGCCTGCAACACGCTCCAATAGGTGTTCTGTGATTGGAAGTGGATAACTATCTCTAATCGTAGCGGCATTAACTTTTTTAAGGTTAATACACACTCGCAACTTCCCGTTCTTCTTGGGTACCACAACAATGGGGGACACCCATTCGGTATGCTCAATCTCATAGATGAATCCAGCCTCAATCAACCTATCAATTTCTTCTTTGATTTTGGCTGCATAGGTATCATTATATGTGTAGGGCTTCTATTTGGTGGGCTTAGCGTCAGCAGTCATGGGGATAGTATGCGAGCAAATTCTTGGATCTACCCCTTTCAAGTCTCTATAGTGCCATGCAAACACATCCCTATATTCCCTTAATAGAGCTATGAGCTCCATTTCTTCTCTTGCACTTAGGTCATCTCCTATATATGTGCATCTCTCTTCGTTCTCTTCAATGGTCACTACAATCTTCTTGGTCTTTTCTTTATTATCATATGATTCTCCTATGATGGCCTCTCTCTTAGGCATTCGTACCAAAATTTTGCGGTCGTCAACTTCATATTTCTTGAAGTTTTCTGGTACTTCAAACAATGATTCCTCCTTTTCTTGTTTCACTGCTTTTCTTTTCTTTTTCTTTTGACTACTCTCACTTCCATCCTTTGAGTTTACTCTTTTAATACTTGTGAGAGGTTCTTCTTCTTTCTGGGTGAACACTCCTATATCTTCTAGATAGTGATGCTCTGAGTTAAAGCAACTATCCATCACAATAGACTCCAGATCATCGTCATTCTCTTCCTCTTCTATGACATCACTAGGGTCACATTCTTCTAGCAAGGGTTGACACATGAACACTGAGATATCATAACCCTCCTCATCACAATGAGGTGTCCACTGTTCCTCATTGACAGCAATGTCCATGGTGGCTAAGATTTCAGGCCAGCCATGAGGCTCAAACTCCTCATCTGGAAAGATCATCGGTGTGTAGGCTGGGTCTCTAACTGGTCTATCTCCTAACGAAGTTCCTTCTTCTCTTGCCTTTAAACGTTTTTCCTCTTCCTTTGCAACCTTGCACATCCACAAATGAGTATCTTCATGCAGCCATGATGGATCAGGTGAACTTTCAGAATGCACAGAGATGGAATCTTCTTTCACTTTGTGGATAGAATTCCACTGTAGGGGTGGTACATCTCTGAAGGTGTAATCCTTCAGATTGACCTTAGTGGTGACCCCTAAGTGCTGTAAGTACAAGGAGTTAGTTCCCCAATCCTGTACTATTTGCAATTGTCGTAGGAAGGGTCTTCCTAGGATCATCTCAAAGACATTATTTTTCTCAAAGTCACATATAGCAAATGTGTGCTCAAACTCTACACCACAAGTGGTTAGAGTGATCCCTTCTAGCAATCCTAGAGGTCTTTCAAAATGACCATCAGCCATTTGGAGCTTCATTCTAGTTGGTCTTAATGTGGGTTTGCCCCATTGCTTCCACAAGGAGGTGGTCGCAATAGCAACACCAGCACCTGAATCTATGATTGCTTTGGTTGTGTAATCTTGGTAGGTGATTGGAAGATAAGTATTACCTTCTTCACCTTCACACATGTCCCCTATTTTGTCTAGAGGTATCTCGGGTACCCTTTGCTTGGAGCCTGCTTTTGGCATGTTGGAATCAAGTTCTGGGACCTGATCCTTCACATGATTCCATAACTCAGGTTTTGCTTTGAGCAGCTCTTCTACAGTGAGATGACACTGAACCTTAGTGTTCTTCACGACATCAGTGTTCCTTGGAACCACTGAGTCTTCATTTCTTACTAGTATTGTGGGAGCTCTAATCTGGAGTGATTCCGATTCCCATGGGCCTGGAAATTGAGGCAGTTCTTCTAAGGTATTAGATTCAAAATCTAATTTTTCGTCTCCTTGTTCTGCTTCATCTTCGTAAATAGATGGAATGTCTTGGGGAAATTGATCATGAAGATCATCAATCTCAGGAATAGGAGGGGAATTACCCTTCTCCTTGGCCCATTTCTCCTCTTGTATTTCCCGCAAGAACTCTTGAGAGTACTGTTGAATAGAAGGAGGTATTCCAGCATCCGTGGAATTAGGAACATAAGCTCCCCTTGGTGGTGAGCTTCCTCTTTCAATAACTGGTTGAGCCTGTGGAGGTAGAGAAACTTGTGGTTTGTTTACCAACTGCTCTAATCGTTCTAGTAAGCCCTGGAAATGCAAATCCGATTTGATAGAGTTTGTCTGATTGAACTTTTGACTAGTCTCAAGTATGGCTTGAGCTTGTTCTACCATTTTCATGCACATTTTCATCCGTTTAATCTCTAAATCTGCTCTAGGGTAACTCTTGTCTAGGTTTGCAGCAGTAGGCCCTTCTTGAAGTCGAGCCTGGTAGGCCTTGAACATCATGTCCAAACCTTCTGGGGTTGGATCTGCGAGAACAGACCCTGGTTGCGGTCTATTTACAATGGGTGGTGGGGTGGGATGAGATGGAGTGGATGGAGTTTCGGCATGCGAGGGGCTTTGAGATGCAATGTCTTCTATTTTTGTTTTCGCTTCTTTTAAGCTTTCTTCTAGTTCCGATAACTTTTTATTCCATTTGCGATTGGCCTTCTCTCTGGTATCCTTCCATGTTCTTGTTTTCCTCTTACTAGGCTCTCCCGATTCACTCGACTCTGATTGTTCTACTGGTTTATCCTGTTTTAAGGCTTGTGCTCTAGTGACAGCTTGTATAGGAGCCACATTGCTACTACTTGAACTTGGATCTGCCACTAAGCCTACCACATTAATGGGTGTAATCTTGGGTGCACTAGAGGGGTTTCTTGGGCAATCTCTGGGGAGATGGTCTTTGCCACAATCAGGACAAAAAGCCTGTATTGTGATAGCCTGTCCTTGGCTCGGAGATGGTGGGTGGGGACAGTCACGAATGAAATGGTCACCATGACATCTGAAACAAGATCCTCTAGGGGCTTGTGGTCTCATTTGTCTCAACTGGGGCCTAGGGTTAGGATTTGTGTACATGACATTGGAGTATTCTGGCTCCCAATTTTGCTCCATAGGTGGCGCCTCATATTGATACGAGTAAATCTCACTATGCTCAGGTGACTCTGTGTAATACGCATGTGGACTACCTTCATGGGAGTAGTCTGAACTATGAGCATGAGAATCATTATCTGGTGTCCATGGGGTTAGGGGCACCAAAGCTCTATTTGGATTTTCCTCTCCCACAGCATACTTGACTGGAATCACGTTGGCTGGAGCTGGTGGTTGGTTTCCCAAGACAGGCTGTGGCCTATATGGGACCTGATACTGCTGTTGTGGTCTATAATATGGCTGTTGGTATTGATTCTGATACCTACCTTGTGGGTAAGGTTGCTGATAATTTTGTCTAACAGCCTGCCTATTGTAGGAACAATCTTGAGCCGTGTGGTTTGTGTATTTTCTCTCAATAGTGCAATATGGAGCATTCCTTTCTCTAATGTTTTGGTTTTGCATTGGGCATACGTTAGCCATGTGGTCACCTCCGCAAGTATAGCACCGATTCAATGAAGTGACTCTCTGTGTTTGTTTATTTTGGACTCCCAGCTTCTTGGCAACTTGCTCAGCTATCTCTTCTATTTCTGTGGAGATCTTTGAAGTATGACTAGTAGAACTATCCGAATCTTTGTAGAGTTTGGACAATCCTAACTCCTCACCCAAGTTATCTTCTATGTCTATGCACGTCCGCACACACTCTTCTATGGATCTAGGATCTTTCAAGTATACATAGGATCTTAACTTTGTGCTCAATAAGCCATCTAAAAACAAAGCCACTTGTTTGGCTGGTGTGGGTAGCTCTGGAGCAGGGCATCTTTCTAGGTACTGTCTGAACCTTCTACCTGCTAGTCGCACTGTTTCTTGGGGTGTCTGCTTGAAACTATGGATCAGGGACGATGTGTTATGCCTGATACCACTCTTGGAAAATTCTACAATGAATTCGTCTAGCAGTTGACCTATATCGCGATAAAAAACAAAATCGTGTTTTTGCTGAAAATCGTGATTGGTGAGAATCGCGATTTTGAGCAGAGAATCGTGTTTTTTTTTAGAATCGCGATTTTGAGCAGAGAATCGTGTTTTTTTTGAGAAAAACACAGAATCGCGATTTTTTTCAACCAACTTTTAGGCGGGAAAACTGAAAATCGTGATTTTTCAAAAAATTTTGAATTTTCACAGAATCGCGATTTTCATCACAGAATCGCGTTTTTTGGCGGGAAATTCAAATTTCTGAGCGCTGGCTATGGCGAGCTCCGTATGAGCAAAAAATCATAAAAAAAATGCAGCGCTTGCTCTCCCTTGCAGCTCCTAACTCCTTCCCACACAATAATGCATGAAAAATGGTATGAAAATGGTGAAAATGCACTAAAAACAAGAAATTTCTATGAAGAAGAAGATGGAAGAAGGTGGAGATGATGATGATGATGAAGATGAAGAGGAAAAAACAGAAAATGAACTGAAATGACAGTTTTTTTACCTTCCAACGTCGCAAATCTACGATCTTACCATCACAACGCTCGTCCTCGAAGCTCTCTCCCCGGCAACGGCGCCAAAATTTGGTGTAGCTCAAGCGTAAGCACCACCTCCTTTACTTGTCAATCCGCGGAGACGTGAGGACCGGTATGAAGACCACGAGCAAGTGAAGGCACAAGTGCGTGAGTGAAAGCACACAAACATGCACACACATACACACACACGCGCACAAAGTAAGATCAAAGAGAGGAACAAAGGAAAGCTTAGATTGCAAAAGAGTTCTCTTACAAAAGTTCTATTCTCTAACAAGCTAACCTCCAAAATGAGCTCTCTAGCTCTTTTTATAGTTTTTTGACTAGTTTTGGCCCTGTCCAGACCTAGTGTCCGGCCTAGTTAAAAATTAGGTTCCAGGGCTTATTTGAGGGCTCAAACGAAGTCTAAAAATTATGAAAATTGGTACGATGGTACTTCTAATACTCCTCAAGCTCGAGGACTCCTCGGCTTGAACAAAATGGAGTTACTAAAAATAGATAATGGTATTTACAATGGTTTCTAGTGATGAAAATCACTATTTTTGTAGGGGATTCTTCTGAAAATTTGACATACACTTCTTGGAGCTCCCTACTTGCTCTCTCTTCTTCTATGTCCACTTCTTTGATGTGCTTCCATG
Source organism: Ceratopteris richardii (assembly GCA_020310875.1). Taxonomy (NCBI): domain Eukaryota; kingdom Viridiplantae; phylum Streptophyta; class Polypodiopsida; order Polypodiales; family Pteridaceae; genus Ceratopteris; species Ceratopteris richardii. The sequence goes on along the minus strand of CM035424.1, from coordinate 54,310,843 downwards.
CTTTGTCCTTGACCTTGAGCTTCAACAGGATGCTCGTGTGGCACTAGGAAACTTCTTGGAAGAAACTAGAGTACAGTTGGATGAAGTTGTACAGAAAGGACAGGAAATGGCAGATTTAGCTAAGTGGACTAATGAAGAACTCTAGAGAGCAGATGCCAATCTGTTTGAAGCAAATTCTGCTCTTAAAACGCAGATGACATTGGTCGCTCAACTCCAGAAGGAAGTCGAAGGAATTCGAAGAGAGCGAGATGCTTATTACCAGACCATCCAGTACCAATCACACGAACTGGAGAGAAGAGAAAAGCAGCTTGGTGGTCAAGCAGAAAGATTGTTGAGCCCTCGCACATTGAAGCCAGCAAAGTCAAGATCACAGTCAGCATAGGCAAGAGTAAAGTGTCAAAATTCAAGGGTCAAAGTGCACCGGTAGTGCACCTTCAATTGTTCATAAAAGGGGACTTTTAATTGTTCACAGAAAAGGGTAAATTGGAGAAAGTGTTGCAGAGGTATTTCTCTAATTTCCCTAAGGTTCAAAGTGTGTTTTAAAGTGTTTTGGAAGGTTCAGGTGAACCCTCTCTTATGTGCAAAAGTGAAGACTTAAAAGGAAATGTGAAGGTATGTGAAGCAGCAGTGTACACACAAGGGAGAGTATGGCCCCCCATTAAAATTTTTGGTTTTAGTCTAAAGTCACTACAGGACAAAACAGGGAGTCATTGGCTGCCACTTGTGAAGACAATCTTGGGACATCAAAGTGAGCACCAAGATACTATTGCAGTTAGGAGCGTACGTGATCGACACACTCAAATCAAGGCAAGGACTATTCTTGGACCAATCTTAGAGTAAGCAAGGAAAGCATAGTCTGAGTGAAGCAAGAGAGAGAAGTGCAAGAGTCACCAGTGTGCGACGCAGAGAAGTGGAAGTGAAGGAGTGCATGGAGAGTGACTAAGGGATTGTGCAGAGAGTGCTAAGCTAGTCCCCCAAGGATATCACGGTCTCTTTGTAGTGTGCACGTGCCGACAGAAGGTATTCATTCCTCCCCCTTAGTGGAAGCTTGGTGCAAGGTGTGCACAAGGATAAGCTTGAAGCAGGTGGAGGTTTGGTGCAGAGGAGGCCGGCGGCAAGAAGACTTTGAGATATTTGGTATTTTGTAATTGAGTACTCTGTGTGATTGTGCACAAAAGTATTGGCTTGTATTGTGCTTCAAACATTGTAATTGTCTTACTGTAATCAATCGGCAGAAGCTTCCAAGGTGTATTTCCTCTTTTGTTCTTTTCCTTTTCTCCTACAAACCCTCAAACTCCTTGTCTAAGAATCCCCCAACAAAATTTGGCACGCCCGGTGGGACTTCCAAGGAGATTTGAGCTTAGGAGAAACCAAGTGCAAAGTATAGCAGAGGTCACGTGTCTACAGTGCTACTACAGTGCTATTTCATCAAACAAAAGGTAAATATTCTTATCAAGTGTCTCATATTCAGTGGGCTATGAGCTGCTCATGACCGCAACTCGGTCCCAAACATTGAGGGTCACCTGCAAGCAGACAAGAAGGAAGGTTGTTAGAAGGTCCTCCAGTCCACTATCTTCAACCTCATCAGTAAAGAGCATGGCGGGTCAGGTAGACTTGGAAACTTTACTCTCTAGATTAAATATAAAGTTTCCTTCTTTCAAAGGCCTAGCTCAGGAGGATCCGGATGAACACATTAGAAGGTTTTTGGCACTATGTAAGACTAGAGGCTTAATGGGTAGGGAGGATGCCTTTTTGATTCTCTTCCCTGCCACATTAGAGGGATTAGCAGATAAGTGGTTCAGTCAATTTGCTGAAAACCATTTTACCACTTGGGATGTGATGAAAGATGCATTTAAAAATCAATTCCAACATGGCAACATTGCGGAGATTGTCATAGAAGAACTAGAAAATTTGAGATTGGGTCCAGGAGAAAAGTTCCTAGAGTTTGTGAGTAGGGCCAAAGCACTAATAGCTAAATTGCTAGATCCACCACACGATTTTTTTGTTAAGAAATGGTTAGCTAAGCCCCTACCAGTGGCCACCCAATGCAAAATAAAGGAATTAGTGTTACCTACAGCCTCCATAGAGGAGTTCATCAACACAGCCACACGCTTGGAGCAGATAAGGCACCAGTATGGAGCAACTTCTTCCCAACCAACATATGGTACAGAAATGGAGGATCCAGTGATCCAGTTAAGGAAGGGGTTGGAGGGCTTAAAAAGAAATAAGCCCTACAAAGAGGAGGAGAATGTTGTTGCTTAGTTGAGAAGGGAGATTGAAGCACTAAAGCTCCAAAAGGAGGAGGAGGCCCAAGCGGAGGAATCGGCTCAGCTGCGACAAGAGTTGCAGGAGCTCAAAGGAGGTGGCATCAAGGGTGGACTTTGGTGTTCCATGTGCAGCAAACAAGGGCATATAGTAAGTGAGTGTCCTCTGTTAAGTGTAACTTGCCAATTATGCAGGAAAGTTGGTCATGAGGCCCATGAATGCCAATCAAGGGGAATGCCTGCAACGACATACTGGACACAAGAAGGATCCCTACCAACCACAAATGTGATGGCTGCTGCACCGAATCAAGGTAACAACTATAATCCTAGACAGAGGAATAACTTTGGAAATGGGCCTAGGAGGCCAATCATCTGTTTTAGATGTGGAGAATGCGGTCACTACCAAAGTAGGTGCATCCTACCAGAAAATGCCCCTCCTTGCAGGAACTGCCCGGAGGCCAGAGACCATTATACAAATTGTTGTCCTAAGAATCAAGCCTCTTCATCCGGGCCCCATATTCAAATGATCTGTGCACAAAGAAGAAGTGTGTGATCTAGTCAATGAGCCATCACCATCTACCACGGTGGTGCAATTAGAAGAAATAGAATCTTTGACTGTGCAGACAAGAAGCAAGGGGAAGGCTCAAGCAGACATAGGACAAGGATCAAAGATTAAGGAATGGAATCAAGACAGAGAACCAGCTGAAGATAAAGCCACCAAAGGTGCAGATACAAGGCAAAATGGAGATCTCATATGCACCAGTGATGCCATTGGGCATGCCTTCAACAGGGCTCATGAGGAGTTTGATAAGTCAACTGGAGCCCATGCTCTCAAGGAATCAGAGGCTTCAAAACCACTCAAGTCCATGAAAAAGGAGGTTAGTATTTTTTATTTAATAAAGATGGATGGGAAATTCAGGTCACAATTATTGCAGATAATTGATGAAGCTTCCACTACAAGTTTGGTGGCAAAGACTGTTGTTTTACATAAAGGAAAAATTGTAAGGGAAGCACCCCTTACAGATTATAAAAGTCCTCAGCTGATAGTATCTATCAAGGGTCATGAATTTCAAGGAGTTATTGTGGATGGTGGTTCTGGCATTAACTTGGTGCCTGAACATACAATGGAAAAGATTGGACTCCACCCTTCAAGGCCTGCAAATTTCACTGTTACTTTGGCAGATCAGAGCAAAGTAAGACCCTTGGGAGTGATCCCAAAAGTTCCACTTGAAATACAAGGTAATCTATTCATTCTGGATTTTGTGGTTTTAAGATTGCCCCAGGTTGAAGGAGGATTTCCCCTCTTAATTGGATGACCATGGCTGAGGCATGCAAGTGTCATTCATGATTGGGGCAAGGACACTATGTGGGTACAAAAGAAATGGCAAGAGCTGACACAGATTCATTTAGAAGAGGGCCCAAATAATCAAGGAAACACCAGCATGATGCAAACAGTTGGCATATGCATGGAACCAGAATCGGAGGATCAACCCCAAATAGATTTCGAGGAAGAAGAGGATATTCTAAATTGGCTCCAAGCAGGCAACTCTTCCTCTTGTTTTGGAATTTTCCTTAATATTTCTTGCACATCTGAAGATTATGATGAAGATAAGGAAAAGGTCCAGGTTGATGGATTGGGAGAGCCCATTACAGACCACAGAAGGGGCAGGAAGACACCCCTCAAATGCAACTTGGAGGAGGATATGACAACCACAAATAAGGAAGTTACTAAAGCTAAAGGCAAGGTAAAAGATTCTAGTGAAGAGTGTTCTTTCCCAATTCAAGAAATACCTGCAGGATGGATGCAAGACAAGGAGGAACACATTGAAATCCAAAACACCCCTGCTTATGAAGCAATGCACGAAAAGCTAGTGAACAAAGACAAGGAAGGAGTTGAGCAAGCAGATGCTCTGGTAGAGAGAAATCCGGTCAAAGAAATACAATTAGAGACTCAAAACAATAATCGGTCAGTTTTGGTGGCCACTTGGTTGTGGAACCACCCAGGGCTCCTTGAAAAGGTAAGAGCATTCTTGAACCACTACACATATGTTTTTGCATGGCATTATAAGGATTTAGAAGGAGTACCACCTATTTATGGAGAACACAGAATTCCTCTGATAGGAGCAAAACTAGTGAGAGGCAAAAGTTATAGGTTAAATCCCAAGTATGCTGAAGCTGTCTATTTAGAAATTCAGAAAATGGAGGATGCAGGAATCATCATCCCTGTAGAACATTCGGAGTGACTATCTCCCATGGTGATTGTGCCAAAGAAAAACACTAACAAGATCAGAATCTGTGTGGATTTCAGGGCATTGAACAAGGTCACCATTCCAGATGGATTTCCGATGCCATTTGCTGAGCAGGTCATAGAAGAAGTAGTTGGTCATTCCCTTTACAGCTTCATGGATGGATTCAGCGGATATAATCAGATATCCATTCACCCTGGGGATCGTGAGAAAATAGCATTCATTACTCCTTGGGGAACTTATGTCTATCTGAAGATGCCATTCGGATTGAGAAATGCTCCAGCTACCTTCAACCGAACAGTTAATCTCATCTTTGGACCATTGCTACTAGAGTCGCTAAGAATCTTCATGGATGACTTTTCATCCTTTTCAGGTACTCTCACAGAGACTCCATTGGATTGTTTAGAGAAGCATTTAATTCAATTACAACAAGTTTTTAAGAGGTGCAGAGAAACAAAGCTGAAACTGAACCCCAACAAATGCCACTTTTTGGTGACCGAAGGTACCCTCCTGGGACATGTGGTATCTTCCAAAGGTATGGCACCTGATCTAGACAAAATTATAGCCATATTAAAATTACCTAGGCCTAAATCTCCAAAAGAGATTCAGAGTTTTCTAGGCCATACAGGGTACCATCGCAGATTTATTAAGATGTATGCAGATATAGCCAGGCCTTTGGCTAGGCTTACAGGCAAGGAAATTCCTTTTAAATGGGAAGAAGAGGATGAAAAAGCATATCAAACATTACGGTCAAGGTTAGTGTCTGCTCCCATTTTGATCACACCTGAGTGGTCGAAAATATTTCATATACATGTAGATGCCAGTGCCTATGTAGTGGGAGCAGTTTTGACACAACCTAGTGAAGAATTTAAGATGGACAGACCAATTCAATATGCCAGTAGAATTTTGACTAAGGCTGAAAGGAATTATAGCACCACAGAAAGGGAAGCCTTAGCCATGGTTTTTGCTAAACTGACCACCAACCTCTAAAATACTTGCTCAACAAACCACAAGCCACTAGTAGAATATGGAGGTGGTTATTGTTATTCCAAGAGTTTGATTTCTTTGTAGTTCATAAACCAGGTAAAGAAAATGTTATGGCGGATCACCTATCCAGAATCAATATGATGGATCAAGCCAGTGGAATCACTTATGATTTTCCATATGCTCATCTGTTTGTTGTACAAGCTCAAGGTTGGTATTATGATATCAAGAATTTCATTAAAATTGGTTTGTATCCAGAAAAGGCTAGTGTTGTGCAAAGGAAGAGACTGCTAATCAAGAGCAGACCATATACTTTCATTGAAGATAAATTATATAAACAGGGAAAGGATGACAGGTTTAGGAAGTGTTTGGAAGAAGAAGAAGTGAGGGAAGTCCTTCACTCTGCACATGAAGGAACAGGTGGTGGGCACCTTCCAGGGCATATTATGGGTCAAAGAATCCTTGATGTTGGTCTATGGTGGCCTACATTATTCAAAGATGCGGATGACTGGGAAAAAACATGTGATGTTTGCCAGAGGTGTGGCCCTAAGCCGACCAAGCAGAGGCATTATCCCTTAGTTATTTCCACGTCTTGGCAATCGTTTGAGAAGTGGGGATTAGATTTTGTAGGGCCTATCTACCCTTTGGCGATTCCTAAAAGAGAGAAGTATTTACTGATAGCCACAGACTATGCGACAAAATGGGCTGAGGCCATTGCATCCACTGACTACACTGCCCAAACTGTGGCTTATTTCCTATACAGTAACATCATTTGCAGGTTTGGATGTCCACTCGAAATTTGTACAGTTCAGGGTACTCATTTTGTCAATAAAGTCCTGCAGGAAATTTTCAACAGGTATAGAATTCTACATAGGACTTCTTGTGCATACTACCCGAGAGCTAATGGTCAGGCTGAATCGACCAATAAAGTATTGATTTCCATGTTAAGAAAGGAATGTATGTTACAGCCCACTTCTTGGGGGCATGCTTATCTTGGTACATTATGGGCATACCGATTAGCCTATAAAGAAACAGGATATTCTCCTTTTCAACTCGTTTATGGCTGTTGGAACATCAAGCTTACACTATGCTTGAGGTGGATTTGATCTACATCAAAGGCTATCGCGTCGAAAGAATATCCGTTGGAGAGTTCTTTTTCATATGCTCATTTATTGTATTTTTTGAGAATATTTTGATGGCTCATTTACCGTTGTAAAAGCCTTGAGTTGTACACATGTAAAGGTACAAATATAGGGCCAAAATCCCACGAAATTTTGGTGGTTGAAGTTGCATTCAATCAAGCAATCAATCACCTAAAAGTAGATCAATCAAGATCTTCACTTTTCCTAGATTGTAGGGAAGTGAATTGATTCCCTCCAACAACCATTCCCACCTTCATTTGAATTCAAATTCAAGTTGTAAAAGTCGTGGAACACTCCTAGAGGCTATATAAGGAATTGAAATCACTTGTACATTACATGGAAGCAATATACATACACTTGTGACCATCATTGTCTTGCTCCTTCAATTTCTGCATCATCTTCTTCGCCAACAGTAATCTTGCAGAGGCTGCTGCTCTCTCCTCAGAGCTCCAAATTGAGTGCAAGAGGACGCATTGGAAAGGTATCAGTGTCTAGTTTATGCCTGTAAATTTTCAAAGCATTTGGTTCAGCAGATTTGGAGAAATCTCAGTTTTTCTGCCTCGGGGTCAATCTCTGCGTATTCCTGAAAAATAGGAAGTACCACCGTGAATGTCGCATTCATTCCTATAGCATATTTTGCTTATTCCTTATACTTTTGTGCATTCCATACACTCAACCCTATGTGTATCACTCCCATAAAAGGAATTTTTCTAATTGTAATCACGCTGGTCGCTATGGGCATTTGAAGTTCATTGTCTCTTCCATAGATAGTAAGTTTTTTGAGCTAGTTGACCCGGGAACCTATTTGTTTTGTATCGACTCATTCTCCTTGATGCTCCAAGGTACATAGTGTGTTTCCTTGCACTTATAGCATGCCTATAAGGTCTATTTGAGTCTCCAAAAGCTCAAGGGCTGGTCTTGTGCCGGTTGGCTTGACCAAACTTCATCGCTTCGAAACGCACTTTTCTACCTTCGACAAGCTTCTCCAAGTTCTTTCAATGGCCTTGTTCCCATTGAACCATTTGAGTTTATGAAGGGCTCCATCAGAACGGAAGGGGTTGAGAAAAACGGTATAGAAGTCCTAGATCGACTAAACGCCTTGCATAAACTAGAAGAATCAAGGATTTTAGCCTCCAAACAGTTAGAGAAGATTCAGATACAGAGGAAGGAGACTCATGACAAAAATTTATGGCACAACAGTTTGAAGCCTGGTGACTTAGCTCTTTTACACAAACCACAGATTTCCACTCAAGCTAAAGGGAAATGGATCCCTCACTAGGAAGGCCCTTTTCGCATTCTAAAGATGTTGCATTGGGGTGCTGTGCAGTTAGAAACACTCAATGGAGACACCTTGCCGCTAGTCAATATCTCCAGGCTCAAGGCCTATCATAAAAATTCATCATAAAAAATTATAAACACTCGCATGGTTCCCAAGTCATTTTGTTTTTTTTGTTGTTTTTTTTTAATTATTAATGAACTTTCTATCGCTTCCACTTTAGATATATAATTGCTAACGCATATTTTGGCGTCAATTTTTTTTTATGGCTCTTAATCCTAAATAAAAACTTTAAATGATAGCCTTTTCTTTATGTATTTCTTTGGTGGGTGAGATTGGGGTTTGCATCCCCTCTCTTTCGAGCACTCTTTTATGTTGAACCATCCCTTTCTGTGAGGTGAGCTCTAATCCTCCTTGCTATATAATGCGACACTTCATTCATTCTCCTCCCTCTCCATTTCTACAGCCGCCATCCCTGCTATCATTCCACATTCTACCCCTCCTTCGACCTTCCACCAAGCCCCCCAATCCACAACCGCATTTCCCATCCAACAGGCTGCCAATCCCTATTAGCAAAGTGCGCCGCCAATCTCCTTCTTCATGGGTGAACCCCCACCACCGACCCGCCACTGACCTCCAGTGTAGCCACGGGATCCCTCCTCGACTACCGTGCTTTGGGATTCCTCAAACCATCCAGCCACACGTGGGCGATCACCAGCTTTCTTGGACCAGCAGCCAACTCATCTGGGTCCCCGCCTCCATCCGCCCTCAACGGCCCGCCTAAATCCGCCATCTGCCCCACCCTTGCTCGTCGTGCCCCACCCCCGCTCTTATACACACCCCCACGGAGCCCCGTAGTGCCCCGCTCTGGCCCGTCCCGCCAAACCCCGCAGCGCCCCGCCCTGCCCCGCCCCGCCGAGCCCCGCCAAACCCTGCAGCACCCCGCCCTACCCCGCCCCGTCGAACCCCGCAGAGCCCCGCGCCCCCCCCCCCTCGCCCCGCAGAGCCCCGCACTGCCCCGCACCCCGCCAGCCGCGCCGCTCCCCACCTCATTCCACCGCCCTCAACCAACCTCAACCCCCACGCATGCCGTTAGCCACTAACCCCATCTCCCACCCTACAGAGCAACCGACGCCACCCCGCCTTCAAAACTACCCCAACCAATCCCTGCCACCAAGAATATATTAAAAATACCCCACCCGATCCCCACCTCAACGCCAAAAAAATTGCCACCCCCGCCCTCCCTCCGCCACTCCCTCCACCACCCAGCCTCGTCGGGCCTCCAAAGCCAAACAATCGCCCCCAGCAACTTATAACACTTCCATAAAGGAACCATAAGCCCCGGATCCTCCCCTCAATTGCCTATCGCTAAGCTCATTATCGCAAAATCCTTACTCCGTCGAACCCTATGGACGGCTCCAACGTGCCGGACGAACATTCGGATCTCACTCCCTCAGCACTGCATACAACCAATCCAAATTATCCTCATCCAGCGTCTGCAACACCTCTAACCGGCCACAACCAGGCTTGCTCTTTTGATGATCACCAGATCCCTACATTGTCCATATCGATTGACCCACCCACCGTCGATTCGTCTCTTGCCCTTCCTACTCTAATTCTGAATATTCCCGCTTATTTGGTTCAATCCGATTCCACTGCTGTATATTCTCCACCTTCCTTCCCTCGCCATCGTTCTCCTTCTCCTTCTGCTTCTCGAACCTCACAACCCAATTCACCTTCAGGAGATTACATTCGAATTTTTCTTCCACCTGATTTAGATCTGCAAATTCGTATTCATTTGTCCCTACCCTCGATCGAACTCCGTCGTCTTTTTTCTGTCGAAAATCTTCAGCATGCGGGTCTCTGGGGATTAGCCAATGTTTTCTTGAATGATCCTTCCAATTATAGCGATGTCTATGAAGCTCTTCGTCTCTTTCCTATTTTTTTATCAGGCACTCTCTCCATTTCCGCTATTGCGGCCGGTCTCGGATCCTCACTCCTCCACTTCAATAATCCACCCTTCTTATATTCTGGATTGTCGCCCTCTGCCACAATTGACTTTTGTCGAGATCGCTTTGACCATAGTGCCAGATTCTCCATCCGCATGATGTCCATACTTAATTCATTCATTTTTTTCTCTTTGCTTCGTAGCCCCACATCTTCAATACCATGGTTCGATATTCGCATTGTTGATCCACTTTTTTGCTTCCTCAATAGCCGTCCATACCCTTACGCCGCCCTCATCTATGGTTCATTACAATTGCGTTCCCGTCGCCTTGGTGAGGCTCTGACTCGGGGCTCTAGAGCATTCTCCATATACTCTGCCCCATTCCTCGCTTGGATATATCAATTACCATTGAACTCCTCTGATCCCGCTATACTTCAGTTCCCTCAAAGCCATGTTAGCAAACGGCCTAGCAATCTCTGTCAACCATCCACATCCAACCTCCCTCACTCACCTACCATCTCCATTGACTCAGCTTCCGCTTCCACCCTGATCTCCGCTCCCCCTGATATAACTTCCCTTCCTTCGCAGTCTTTTTCGCATATTCTTCCAACATCTCCTGCTAATGCGACCCTTCCTTCCCCTGACCCCGTTCCTACACCTGGCCCTTCTCCTCCCGCAGTAACTTTCCGACCGCTCATTCAAACACAGCTCAACCCCCACAACCCAATCTGTACACCCCCTCGTCCTCCCATTTTCGTCCCCCCCCTACCACTGATGTCCCCCACAGCCAACCCAATCCATCTACCACTCCTACTAATATTCCCAATCCGCCTGTCGCACCTGCCCCAACCACTGAACTCCCTTCTGCCCCCTCCTTTTTAAATTTAATCCGCGAGGCAAGTGCAATTGCTCTTGGCAGTGCTAACGCATCCAAGGTGTCCTTGGATTCTGTCTCAGCTGCAACTTCTATTCATCAACAATATATTTCTACAGTTGATAACATCAATCAGATGGCCACCTCTCAATGGCAATCTCTCCACGAAACGGCACGCTTACTCCAAGAAGAGAGAGATAAATATAGAGATATGGTTGATTCCGCATTAAAAGCATTATCGGATATTCAAAATCGCTATTCCTTAGGGTTATGTGATAATGCTGCTTGCCGTCGTATCAAACGCGAAAGGGACCACCTTAGGCAGTGCCTTAGTTCTCTCCAACTTATGATCGAACAAGCTTCCGCTCCAATGCCTTCCTCTCCACAACCATCTGATGCGGGAATCAATCCCCCTTTTCAATAATTCCATTCACTTCGCATTCCAGGCTTCAGCTTCCTTTATATAAAATTCAACCCATAAATCATCCTTATGCAATTTTTATGTTTCTTTTTATCAAGAGTTAATCAAAATAGCACTCTTTCTCTGTTTCTCTGGCTTCATTCTCTGTGCTTCATTCTTCTGCGTCTAGCTTTCCAATTTGTTATTGTGGCCTCTTTCCAAATTGTTATTGTGGTCTCTCCGGGACGGAGAGCAAATTAGGTGGTGAGCATCTATTGAGCCCTCGCAGGTTGAAGCCAACAAAGTCAAGATCACAGTCAGCATAGGCAAGAGTAAAGTGTCAAAATTCAAGGGTCAAAGTGCACCGGTAGTGCACCTTCAATTGTTCATAAAAGAGGACTTTTAATTGTTCACAAAAAAGGGTAAATTGGAGAAAGTGTTGCAGAGGTATTTCTCTAATTTCCCTAAGGTTCAAAGTGTGTTTTAAAGTGTTTTGGAAGGTTCAGGTGAACCCTCTCTTATGTGCAAAAGTGAAGACTTAAAAGGAAATGTGAAGGTATGTGAAGCGGCAGTGTACGCACAAGGGAGAGTATGGCCCCCCATTAAAATTTTTGGTTTTAGTCTAAAGTCACTACAGGACAAAACAGGGAGTCGTTGGCTGCCACTTGTGAAGACAATCTTGGGACATCAAAGTGAGCACCAAGATACTATTGCAATCAGGAGCGTACGTGATCGACACACTCAAATCAAGGCAAGGACTATTCTTGGACCAATCTTAGAGTAAACAAGGAAAGCATAGTCTGAGTGAAGCAAGAGAGAGAAGTGCAAGAGTCACCAGTGTGCGACACAGAGAAGTGGAAGTGAAGAAGTGCATGGAGAGTGACTAAGGGATTGTGCAGAGAGTGCTAAGCTAGTCCCCCAAGGATCTCACGATCTCTTTGCAGTGTGCACGTGCCGACAAAAGGTATTCATTCCTCCCCCTTAGTGGAAGCTTGGTGCAAGGTGTGCACAAGGATAAGCTTGAAGAAGGTGGAGGTCTGGTGCAGAGGAGGCCGGCGGCAAGAAGACTTTGAGATATTTGGTATTTTGTAATTGAGTACTCTGTGTGATTGTGCACAGAAGTATTGGCTTGTATTGTGCTTCAAACATTGTAATTGTCTTACTGTAATCAATCGGCAGAAGCTTCCAAGATGTATTTCCTCTTCTGGTCTTTTCCTTTTCTCCTACAAACCCTCAAACTCCTTCTTGTCTAAGAATCCTCCAACAAAGATTATCTAGAATTGATAAACAAATTCAAGACATGAAGTTGAGCCGTGACACAGCCCTTGCAAACGATTTTTACCTACAAGAGGCCTTTTTGCAGACACAAGCTGAAATTTTGATGAGTCAAGTAATTGCCGCAAGTTCAGTTAGAACTGATGCTCAGCTCGTGGAACCGAAGACCCTAAAAAAGATGTTGGACTCGCTGAAGCAGAAAATTGCCAGAACATTTAAGTTAGCCCGAACAATGTATATTCAGGGTATAGTAGCAGAGCCATAAATTTTGTATCACTGCGGGTTCAAGTCCACCGTGCATGCCAATGTAAGCCACCGGATTCGCATTTGTAATTCTCTACTTTTTGTATTCCGTCCGAACCGAAAGGTCATTGCGAAGAGTTGTAACTATTTATAATCTAATGAAAGGACGCTTCGGTAATGATCAAGAGAATCGCCAGACTGTCTGTCTAGGCGATTGCATTCTGTGAAGTTAACGTAGTGCGGTGTTGAGAAATCTGAGTATTACTGTTTTCTTGTCTCTGTTTGATTACATTAGCTGTGTTTGGGCACAGTTCCTTTAAGTTAGAGAACATAAGTCTGTATTACGGTAATGAATAGTTTCGGCGCTGTGTACTGAGAAAGTATTAACCTAAGCATGATCGGTAAAGTTGTGGAAGAACCAATAATAGTCTGAGTACGAACAGTAAGTCTGTGAGAGAACGAACCAGAGGATTGATAGTAATTTGTATGCAGAGTTTTGAGTGTTAAAGTATTACGAAGTAGAGGTGTTAATTGAGAAAAATTAAGTAATAGGGCCTCTGATTAACAGACCCCTACCACTCCCAAGAACCCGAAAGAGTTTAAATGCGCCTATGATGGCAACGCGCGTTTAACATTGTGTATCCTTGATGGGTAACCGGGAGATAGGTATTTCCTTCTTCTCCTTCACTCATGTCTCCTATCTTATCCAATGGTATTTCTGGTACTGTTTTGTGGGATTCTACCTAGGAACGAGATTTCGTCATGTCTGGCACTTGCTTGGCTACATGTTTCCACACTTTAGGCTTAACCTTGAGTAGCTCTTCTAAAGTGAGGTTGCACTGCACTTTAGTGTTCTTCACTACCTGCGTATTCCTAGGTATGATCGAATCCTCATTTTTTATCATGACCGTGGGTGCTCTCATGCAAGTTGACTTAGTTTCCCAGGGGCCTGTAAAATGGGGTAATTCCTGCAAGGAATTAGACTCAAAGTCTAATCTCTCATGAGATTGGGCACTCTCCTGCTCTTCATAAATAGAAGGGATGTCCTGTGGAAATTGATCATGTGCATCATCCACAAGTTCAATGGGAGGAGGGACTTCACTTTCCTTTGCCCATTTCTCTTCTTGAATCTATCTCAGGAATTCTGGTGAATACCTATTCATAGAAGAAGAGGTGTCTGGTTCAGTGGAGTTAGGCACATAAGCTTCCTGGGGAGGAATACTTATTCTATCACTTGCCCTCTCCTTAGACTGTGAGATGGCTCCATTTCCAGACTTTGCAAGTAACCTCTCCAATCTATCTAATAGACCATCGAAATGCAATGGTGTTCTAGTGGAGCTAGAGCCATTGAACAAGTGACTGGCTTCAAACATAGCTTGTGCCAATTCTACCATTTTCGCACAAAGTTTTTGTTCTCTCTATCTCTAGATTGGCTCTAGGGTAACATTTTTCATGATCTGTCACATTTGGCCCTTCTTGGATCCTGGCTTGATATGCTTTAAGCATCATGTCTAGATCCTCAGGAGTGGGATCAGCTAGGATTGATCCTACTCTGGGTGGTGGGTGGGTTACGTGTGGTGGATTGGAATGTTGGGGAATGGATGGTGATGGGTTGGAGGGATATGGAAAGGGGGGTGGTGGAGTAGTGTGAGGGTGGTTTTGAGATGCGAGTTCACTTATTTTTGCTTTGGTTTCTCTCAAGCTTTCTTCAAGTTCGCTTATTTTTTGTGACCATTGTCTTTTCATTCTCTCACGGCTATCTCTCCAAGCTCTTGTCCTTTTCTTGGTTATGCTCTCCGTCTCACTAACCTCAGAACTCTTTTCTTGCCCTACTCCTTGAGTTTGCTGCAAGGCTTGAGCTCTAGTGACCACATGCACTGGGGCTGTGGATGTTACACTTCTTGTAGAATCTACTACTAACCCGATAACATTGATAGGAGCGATTTTTGGCATATTGATGGGGTTCTTGGGACACTCTCGTATCAAATGCTCCTTTCCACAATCTGGGCAAAATCCTTGAATTGTCACAGATTGGGTTTGTGTAGGTGCTGGTAGAGGGCAATCACGGATGAGGTGATCTCCCTGACATAGAAAGCATGGCCCTCTAGGAAATGGAGGTCTTATCTGCCTAGGTTGAGGTCTAGAGTTGGGGTTTGCATACATGACATTAGTATAATCTGGTTTCCAACTAGATTCACTGGGTTCTTCATAATAGTATGTCTCATTATGCTCAGGTGACTGCATGTAGTAAGCATGTGGGCTATCAATATGTGTAGAGTCAAAACTATGGTCACTTGGATCACTTTCTGATAGCAAGGGTGTTACTGGGACTATGGCTCTATTCATATTTTCTTCAGCAGATGCATATTTCACTGGAATTACATTGGTTGGAGCAGGGGGTTGCTGCGCTAGGACTGGTTGAGGTCTAGGCTGCCCTTGATAGGGTGGTTGGTATGGTTGTTGGGGCCTACCATATTGTTGTGATGGGTACTGGTTCTGGAATCTACCCTGTTGTGGATATGGAGTTTTGCCTGACAGTTTGCT
This sequence comes from Ceratopteris richardii, assembly GCA_020310875.1. NCBI lineage: Eukaryota > Viridiplantae > Streptophyta > Polypodiopsida > Polypodiales > Pteridaceae > Ceratopteris > Ceratopteris richardii. The sequence goes on along the minus strand of CM035424.1, from coordinate 54,295,647 downwards.
TGTTATAAGGACAATCTTGTGCAGTGTGGTTGGTGTACCTCCGCTCTATGGTGCAGTATTGGCTACTAGGATTCACTTGGGGTTGAGCCATAATGGGGCATACACTCGCCATATGATCACCTCCACAAGTATAGCATCGTTTTCCTGGTGCAAATCTTGGAATTTGTTTGCTAGAGACAGCTAGTTTCTGAGCTACCTTCTCTACAAGTTCCTCAATAGATGTGGATTGACCGGAGGTAAGGCTACTAGAGCTATCTGAATCCTTGTAGATTTTTGAAAGCTCTAGCTCCTCTCCTAGATTATCCTCAATGTCTATGCATATGTGTACACACTCTTCTATGGTTCTGGGGTCTTTCAGATACACATATGATCTAAGCTTGGTACTCAGCAATCCATCTAAAAACAAAGCCACTTGCTTGGCTGGTGTGGGTAGCTCAGGAAGCGGACGCCTCTCTAGGTATTGCCTAAACCGTCTTCCTGCTAGTCTGACCGTCTCTTGGGGTGTTTGCTTAAAACTATGAATCAAGGAGGAGGTATTATGTCGTATGCCACTCTTAGAGAACTCAGTGATGAAAGCCTCTAAAAGTTGGTCTATGCTCCTAAACTGCCTCTCATTCAGGGGCTAAAACCATGTAAGGGCAGTGTTCTTAAGGGTTAGACCAAAAGCATTGTATTGCGTGAATAGGTCCTCCACTTGTTCAGTTCTCAAGACTTGTCTAAATTCAGCAACATGATCATAGGGGTCTCATGTGCCATCGAAATAATTCTTCATGGACTTCACCAACTGAGTTGGCCTTAGGGTCCTAGTGTGTTCTCTTGGCCTTGGCAAAGGGAAATCATCAGCATTTCTTTGGTTCCTTGGGGCTCTAGGTCTCTCGGTTTCTTCTCTATCTGTTTTTGTTCTCATTCTTTCTCTTCCCATGGGGGTTTGCAAAGCTTACCTCAGGTCTATCTCTACTTCTATCTCGTTGAGATCCATGAGCTTGGGAGGTCCCAGCTCCTTGGTGACTGTAGGACACATTGGACCGAGGTTGGGGAAAAACAAATTCACCCTTCCAAGTGTAGGCATGTCTCCCATGCTCTGAGACCACGAAGATCCTCTCTGACATACTGTCTAGGTAGGTTACTTTGCCTGGGCTATCAAGGTCTTTAAACTCATAGATTGTGAGAGCAGCTACTTCCTGAGGCTGGGCAGGCTTATATCTCCAAAAAGCCTCATCGGTTTCTCGGTTTAAAAGCAAATCTATGCTTTTATTATCTTGGGGAATCCACTCTGGAGTCATGATTCTAGTCAAGACAGATTTACCAAGGGGAGTCCTCGGCTCTCTCTCTCTAAGTTTCCTTGCTCTATGTCACCCATGTCAGTCTCAGCGATCACATTGCCAAATTCGTATGTCCTGTCTGGGTGATCGGTGACTACATACATAGTCCCCTCTTTATCTAGATATGCTCCATTCTCGAACTTGACTACCAGGTGTTCTAGTCCGTGGGGTTGATCGGGGTTCTTAATCTGGATCACCGATCTTCTCATGCCGTCTTCGTAGATGCGAGCACCTAGACGATTAGTCCTCATGCATTCCAATTGAGTCTTGTAAGGTCCTTCTGGCTTTTCTAGATACGCCACCCTTGAGCTACCTACTGGTCTCCCCATGTTATAGGACATCTCAGAATCACTTGTTTCTGATCTGGGAGTGTACGGGTAATCACTCAACTGCTGGGTCCAAGACCTAGCAGTGTGATTGACACTAGCTTCATAAGATCTGAGGCTTTGTCGGTCTCGGCCTAAGTGTCTGCTTGACCTAAGGTTCATATGCCTGGTTTCTCTACCCCCTTGGTCCCAAGTACCCTCTCGTTGCAGGTTAATTTGCACCAATCACTTTGTTCTTTTTAGTTGACTATTGTGTTAAGCTCTTGTTTGAAATCACGTCGTCAGGAGTACTTAAGTGAATTTCGCACTTGATATTTGCTCGATTCAATTTTACTTTTGTTCCTTAGAATTTTTGCACTTAAGATCTACTTAATGCTTGTACTTTGTTGATTAGTTCTCTTGGACTTGATTAGTGCATAGCGTTGCTCTAATTAATCACCACACCTAAGTCGTAATAGCCTAAGCTAGGAATTGACAAAGGAGGGTTGAGAGAACTTCCAACCTCAATACTCTGGTTGCTCAGACTGCTACACCAACCCACGAAGCCTTCTCCCAAGCTTGGTACTCACCCTTGCTAGCTTGCTTTGAATTTCTTGGATTGCACACAACGTTCCTCGGTGTGTCACGATACCTCGGTGTGTCGCGATACCTCGGTGTGTCGCGATACCTCGGTGTGTCGCGATAGACCGGGATATGGTGAATTTCTTTGATCTGGCTAGTGATTCTAGGAGCTCTCAGCCTGCGTAGTGTCGTGGTGCACTCAAAATCGTGATTGGGTCAACTTTTTGGTGTGTCGCGATAGCTCGAGCTCGACACCTCAGGGCTTGCGCAGAAAGATTCCATACCTGCTGAAGCTTGCTGGAGATGGTGATGATGCTGAAACCTGCAAGAAACATGCAAAAACACACAAAACAACCATGCACTCTCGCTCTCTCTCAAACTCGCACAAAGCAAATGAGGAGAATGACAAGGAAGAGGGAATATGAAGTGGAGAAGGAGATGGAGATGGAGGTGGAGATGGAGATGGAGATGGAGATGGAGATGGAGATGGAGATGGAGATGGAGATGGAGATGGAGATGGAGATGGAGATAGAGAAAAAACAAGAAAATTACCTACTACTTACGATTCCAACGTGTCCTCTCTATGTCTTAACATCACACGCTCGTCCTCAAAGCTCAAATCCCCGGCAACGGCGCCAAAATTTGGTGTAGCTCAGTTATGAGTAGCACCTCCTTTAATGTCAATCTGGGAAGACATGAGGATGGTATGAATACCTCGAGCAAGTGAAGGCACAAGTGTGTGAGTGAGAAGCACACAAACATGCACACACATACACACACACGCACACACGGCAAGAACAAAGAGAGTAAGACAATGGAATCACTTCTATTGCAACCAAGCTCTCATACAAGATCAGAACTACAAGAAGCTACCCCAAAAATGAGCTCTCTAGCTCTATTTATAGTTTTTAACTAGCTTTGGCCCTATCCATACCTAGTGTCCGGCCTAGTTAAAAATTAGGTTCCAGGGCTTATTTGAGGGCTCAAATGAGGTCTAAAAAATATGAAAATTGGTAGGCAATTACTTCTAAGGCTCCTCAAGCTCGAGGACTCCTCGACTTGTACAAAATGGACCTACAAAAAGGTGAAACGGTATTTACAAGGGTTTCTAGTGATGAGAATCACTTTTAAAATGATGTAAGGTCTGGAAAATTTTAATGGGTTGCCTTAGTGCTAGATCTGCATGCATGCCCGTACTTGCTTCTTCTCATATGATGTCAACAGTATGTATGTATGTATGTATGTATGTATGTATGTATGTATGTATGTATGTATGTATGTATGTATGTATGTATGTATGTATGTATGTATGTATGTATGTATGTATGTATGTATGTATGTATGTATGTATGTATGTATGTATGTATGTATGTATGTATGTATGTATGTATGTATGTATGTATGTATGTATGTATGTATGTATGTATGTATGTATGTATGTATGTATGTATGTATGTATGTATGTATGTATGTATGTATATATATATATATATATATATATATATATATATATATATACACACACACATATATATATACATATATATATATATATATATATATATATATATATATATATATATATATATATATATATATATATATATATATATATATATGTGTGTGTGTGTGTGTGTGTGTGTGTGTGTGTGTGTGTGTGTGTGTGTGTATGTACGTCGTCATGTGGATCCAAGCCTACATGTGGAGTGCTCCCAGCGTATGTGAATACAACTAATTGGCAATGCATGGTTGTGAAATTTTCCCTTCAAAGAAAGGAGGTTGGTGCGTACTTAGGGAAGGAAAAAACCATGAGTAAAGTCTTCGTTAATGTCAAATGCTTGAGGTCAAAGTATACGAATAAATATTCAATTAGAGCTTTATGTACAATCATTTAAACACCAATAATATCTTTATGATAAAGAGATTTCAATTTATTTCATAGGAACATTAAAGCGTTTCAATTGAACTTGTAATCAATTATACTATCTCATGTGATATGATTTGATATGCATTCATTCAATCAAACAGAGGAACTTCAATGTTTACAACTATTCAAAGGTTTTTTAGAGAGTATTGAATGTTGAAAATTTAAATCAAAGATTGGATGATTGTGCCACGTCCAATTAACATATAATTGGAGTATAAACACTTACAAAAAAATCAATGATTTACTCTTATTTCATAATATGAAACCTTTGTAGTCGTCTCTCATGCCTATTTTCCAAGAGTTCTTCAATGATCTGTATAGCTTAAATTGAACAGCATGAGCAATCATATAACAGTACTAATGTGTAGCTCCTTTAGCCATGATCTACTCCTGCCACTCACAAACCATGAATAGCATGTGCAAATCTTCGGAACAGTTCTCTCTCGCAACCTCCTAAGCTTAGTTTTCTATTTGCAGCTAAGCTTATATTGAAGCCTTTTGTTAAGGTTTGGTTCACATTACCTTTGGAATGTAGAGATAAAATCTCTATGACACTCATCCCCATCAAATCTTCAAATCATCTAGATGGACCAATTATGAAATTTTTATTCATTTCAATGGTAAATTCATTCTCTGAAAAGAGATTTCACATGCATGGGAAATCAAGCAAAGTGTGTATGCAAGGCCATATGATATAGCCCTATCAACTACATACTTTGAACTATGCATTGTCAAAAATACGATGCAAAAGACAATATAATTGGCATTCATCGGTGAAGCTTGTGCAGTCACTCACATACATATCATGTGCATATACATAAGCATTTCCATCACTCAATGTGCATAGATAAGGCTCAAGTCGTCCCTTAATGCAAGGTCATGTGGTGAGACCCTATCGTGCATGCTTTATGTGCAACTTTGAAACTTGGGATAAGGTAGTACACAGACTATGCCTTCATTCTTAGTTTTGACTTCAATTGATTTTTCTTTGTTATTTGTTTCTAATGATTCATTCAAAAATTTCTCCAATCTTTGTGTATCTATATCAAATGGGTCATCTTGTTGCTCCATTATGGAGGTTTCTTGCTTTTCACATGAACAACTACTTTTATGGTTATGAGATTGAGTGATTTTATGTTTCTTTGGCATCCATTGCTTTCTCAATCTATTAAATGATCTTGTTCTAAGTCTTGATTGGTCAAAACATGCTTTCATTTCACCTCTTCCTAAATTCTAGTGTAAAGGTAAATGATCATAGTAATTACATATTTTATGTTCAATTTCAAGTACTAAGTTATGTCTACATGCATTATCATAGCCAATACTTTTCTCATATATATGAGAAATGTGATCACACCAAAAACATCTAACATATCGATTATATCTCTATTTTGTATTCTTTGTATAGCTCTAGGGATAGATCTTTAATGGTCAAGAAAAGGGTTTTGTTCAATAGAATGCATAGACATAATTTGA
>CM035424.1:53981710-54266710 GCA_020310875.1 Ceratopteris richardii | reverse complement strand
CCAATGTGCACATACCACAAGCATGAACTCACAAGAAGCTCTGTGAGCTCACAAGAAGTTTCTATCACTTACAGAACTGATGGTCAAACTCAGCCATAATGAAGCCTAGCACAAATAGCTGATAAAAGATAGGACAGAAAATGCATAGTTGATAGGGTATACACACTTATCAACTGGTCACAACCATAGTACAAAGAGAGTTTTAAAAACGAGTTTTAAAAACGGGTTTTAAAACGTTTAGTACGTAGAGTACTAAAAAAATGGAAATAAAAAACGAGTATTATATTTTGTCGCAACATTTCACTTTTAGGTTTTTCAATAATCCATGAGTAGTACATATATAGCATTCCTTTACATATCTAGTACTAAAAACACATAAAAAAACTTAATCTATTACTAGTACAGTGATCTAGAGTTAGGAAGGCCCGAAATGAATTTGGTTAAATTAAACAAAAATGGGAATGAAGTCTTAAACAAAGAACTCATGAGCTTAAAGCCCCACATAAAGCACATTGAAACTCCTAAGACTACTATACAACAAACTCCAATTTTGGAGCCAACCGAAGAAACCAAAAACAATGCATCTAGTCGAGGATGGATCAATGTGAACAATGTAATGATGTCCTTGTTAAATGAAATATCTTTTGGAATCAAAATAGGAACTTTTTTCTGAACGAGGACCCAGATAGGAGGGACTTTTGGTTCGGAATTTGGTAGAGAAGGAAAGAAAAAGACGCTACAGGAAATGCCTACTCCTATAGAAGGAAAAATATGAGAGAGTTGGACATCTATGGACCAGAAAGGTTTACAAATTGTGAGGAATATAGTATATGTGATAATGATATAAAAATCTCTGGATCTGATTTCTTATCTCAATATGTATTGAAACTTGAAGCAGGCCCATAGTCATACTTTTGTTCATCAAGAGGAAAAAAAATTTGAAGATGATCTTTTTTTTAAAAAAAATTTTAAAAAAAAAAAAAAAAAAAAAAAACTCAAAAAAACGTATTAGGACGTTCGGAACGTCCTAAACGTTTTTTATTTTTTAAAAAAAACGCGTTTTATTTTACTATGGTCACAACTCGATCGAAGAATACACAGTGAAAACTGCATGTCCACTAATACAACAATCATATATACCGGAACGAATTCAGGCAAACCGCAAATTCACCCTCAAATAAAAGTGCAACTAGAAGCTCATGGTAGTCAACCACAAAACTATATAGCAAAACTATATTCTATAGCTGATCTCTACATCTCCATATCCCATGAAGATGCCCTTTATAAACTTTTTGTCAAGCATCTCTCTCTCTCTCTCTCTCTCTCTCTCTCTCTCTCTCTCTCTCTCTCTCTCTCTCTCTCTCTCTCTCTCTCTCTCTCTCTCTCTCTCTCTCTCTACATGTATATATATATATACACATACATACATACATACATACATACATACATACACACATACACACATACATACACATACACACACATACAAACACACACACACAAAAATGTGTGTGTGTGTGTGTGTATATATACATACACACACACACACACACACACATATATATATATATATATATATATATATATATATATATATATATATATATATATATATATATATATATATATATATATATATATATATATATATATATATATATATATATATATATATATACATGTGTGTGTGTGTGTGTGTGTATATATATATATACATATACACACACACATACACATGTATATATATATATATACATATATATATATATATATATATATATATATATATATATATATATATGTATATATATATATATATATATATATATATATATATATACACGTATACACACACACACACACATATATATATGTATGTATGTATGTATGTAAGAGCATAAGGACCTAAAATTTGTTCAAAATAGAGCCAAACGAATTGCTATATTTGAAGTGGAAGGTGTGCTTTTCCACAAACTTAATACATAAACTCCCACTTGAAATGAAAGAAAATCTCTAGAGACTAGAACAAAGGACCTGTAAATGAAAATCCTGCAGTGCGGGTGAAGGAGATAACCCGTGGCAATGAAAGAAGCACAATAAAAGAGGTTCTCCGCAATGAAACTGTCTGAAAAACTCAAAATTCACTTTAACTTTGCAATGGCCTCAAGTAGTCCTCCAAAAACAGCACTTTTATCGCGAAAATGAAGGTTTTTGGCGTTGAAATTCTCCTAAATGCAAGAAAATACCTTCGGCTTAGATAGGCTGAAGTAGAAAAACATTTGGAGCAACTTTGTCATGATGGAACAGCTCGAAGCTCTTATACCAGTAGAAAGAGGTCACAAAGAGGAAAGAGGTCACGAAGAGCTATGTGATGGTATGCTCAGTTGCTTCAAACACCAAAGGAGTGGGCTGCCACATGAAGAGAGAGAAAGTAGAGAAAGAAACATGCACAAAAATTTAGAGAAGAAGATAGGGAAGTTGAAGCTGAAAAAGTCCCATTCAAGTTGTGAGAGTTTGGGACCAAGTCTTATTGACAAGTGTCTTTTAGGTCATTTGGGCATGTTCACATATGTCCAATGACGAAAAGTTGTAAAAATAATATGAATGCCTATAACTCCCCAATTTGGGGTCCAAAATTTGGGGTCCAAAAAATATAACGAAGATATGTCTAGAAAGCTCTGAGAGAATTTAAGTGCAAAATCTTCAATTGAGAAGCATATGCTTTCATTTCTCTTGCACTGTTTCAAATAATGCACCCAAGACAATAAAAACAACAGTTTAAACTTTATTAGTTCTAGATGCCTTTTTTAATTGCATTAAGGAGATACCATTGCGGATTGAAGTCCATCATAAACTCTTTCATAAGCAAGTTTGAAAGAATTATAAACATGTAAGCTAGCAAAATTAGCTTCATGTTTATAAAAGTTATAATTGTTAAACCTTGAGTTAATAATAGCGTCATATGCAACTACATGAATGGCTTCAAAAAAAAGGTCAATGCAATCACATGTACATTTAGTGTAAAGTATATGTAGCTATTCCCATTCATCCAAATATCTAGCCCTTGCACAATTGGTTGCATTGTTCATACACAACTGAACTACATTATTAGATACTACATCTATGATTGGGTCTTGTAGGAATTGAATGATATACTTATTTGATTTGAGTGAACATGAAGTATCAATAGACTTTATAAACATGGTTTCATATAGCATAAACACAAAAAACCACAATGTTTATTATAGGCTGATTTTAGTATCAAACCAACTACTGCATAAAATTTATTAAAAAAATAATAATAATAAAATACTACATCCATATCATTTCCATTTCTCTTACAATCTAAGGAAATCATTATCTATATAATTAATTATCATATCATGATATAGATGACTTCTACCACTTGCATATCTTGTTGTATGATGGAAATTTGAATTGATGGCATACATGCCCAATTGCATTAGCCATTTCAAGGCAAGAAGGATATTGCATTTTCCAATATGGGATGTCCTTCGCCAACAAAAACTTGTAGAGAACTTTATATGCATAATCTCTTATGCAGGACTCTCATGCCTTTTGCAAAACTATTTTTGAATCTTTTTTATTTCACATGCACTCTGAAACCTTCCATAGAGAGAGAGAGAGACAAAATTTCCACTCGCATGTTACTTGTTTCTCTAATGCCTATTGTTGGGTGGAAAGTGCACATAAATAGAGCTCCTTGTTTGTTGCACCATTGTGTACTAACATGAGCCCCTTTCTTGAATTTCTACATGCATCTTTCACTTGCTTAGATGCATATACTACATTTCTCTACAGCATATCCCCATCAAACCAAGTATGTATGTCCTTATCTAGTTTGTTTTCTCATCTCAAGAATGGAATCAATATTTGTATTTCACAGTGTGTTTGTGTGTAGGTCTTATACAATATCTCGTATCTATGCCTCTCAAGGATTGGGGTTCTAACTTCTTTCTCTTTAAGATAAGGTATGTGAAAAGCAAGAAATTTGAACACACAAATTTCTCATAGGATTTGTGACCAATGTGAGCACTAATCCAATCTTAGAATGTGATTTCATATATAACTTATATTGATCAGTCACCAAGGCAAGTAACATGTACTCTCATGCTCCAAATACAAGTCCCATGTTTGTGGAGGGGCTTACTACAATAAATATGAGATGATCCAATGCATTTAGAACATTGGTTGCATAGCTGGCCAAAGAGAATCCTACATTACTAATGACAATCTTGAAATTCTCATCTCAACAATAGGGATTTCCACGAACATCCAATGAGTTTCAGTAACTTATCAATTTGAGGATCTACACAGCCAAGACTAAATTGATGCATATGAGGACATGAAAAATGTTTACTAATTGATTGCGATAAACTGGGTCCAATTCAATATTTTTAATTTTGTTCACTACACTGCTCCGATGTCCAAAAAAAAAGGGCAACTTAGATCATTAATTGTAATGCAAATTTGGTTCAAGCAACGAGCTCACTCATACATTGACCATACTACTTAACTAATTGTACATGAAACCTGCAAGAGATAATAAGAGATCTTCCGTGTTTTAGATGGTTGAAAATAAGAGAATTTGTCAGGATTAAAAAATAAATAAATTTTTAAAAAAATGATACCTACGGGATCCAGTTGGTTTCCTCCTTGGTAGAAATTCTGCTAAAGTATCAATAGTTAAAACCCCCAACACACTTCCCAATAGGAGATCGTCTTGAAGCCCTTTTTCAAATGGTTGCGAACCACGCAACGAATCGTTTACTAAATCATTAGTCCCTATCTCACCTCCGACTGCAACCAGGCATTTTCTTTGACAACCTACTGGCAGTGTCAAACCTCCAAGCATCGCCACAACTCTGTGCACAAAGCAAGCATGTAACTTTACATGTATACGAATATATCAAGAGTCTAGATCAAAAAGCTTATACCTATCTAGTCTCAAAAGCGCATCCATTGGGAAAACCAGTTCCGGGAAGAATGCCCCACAGTGTGTATCAGCTACCCCCCAGTAATCCGTAATTGTGGCCTGCCTAACTGTAACCCGAAAAGACTGTTCTGCATATGGAACGCTATTGCTCACTAAAGCCATGGGCGTGTTCGGCGAATGGGCACCTCCTATTGTGATCGAGCCTCCATGGATATTGCTTCTACATCCTGATTAAAAGGAACGACCAAGAAAGCATATTTTCTATATTCGTGAGTATATCTTTGTCTTCTAAATTTCAGAAAGAGGGCTCAAAATCTCAGACCATGTATATGTACGTGCGCACATGCATATGCACAACGGGCGCCTCGACTATTAGCTTGTGTGTGCGAATGTGGGCGGGCACGCGGGTGTGTGTGTGTGTGTGTGTGTGTGTGTGTGTGTGAGAGAGAGAGAGAGAGAGAGAGAGAGAGTACTTGAACAGAAGAGAACAGATGCGCTACTGAAAGGAGAACCAAACGAACAAGCCCGGTTATTAAACTGGCTCCCCACGAGTACCTCTGACATCGTTTCCTCGAGCTACTAGTCAGAACTCAAGTGATCTTGAGATCGTTACACAAGGAGGCATTCCGAGTCCATCGCTTGCCGTCGCTGTGACAGCTGTGGAATATATGTTTGTTTTGAATTGGAACAAAGAGCAGGAGCGTAAGATCAGAGATCACAAGAGACAAGATTTTCTCCCTTGTTAGTCATCACATTTGTGCTTCGTTCTTTATGCTTTCCGGGATCATTGCAGGACGTGCTTGAACAAGAACAGATTGCCATGAAGAGTGCCCACTGCCCGATTTAATCTCTAAACAGATTTTTTTTCGAAATTGAGATATAGATAAATCAAGACACTCATACTCGCACGCATCAGATTTTTTTTTCTCTTTCCATATGGACTTAGAGATCGGATCTTTCTCCAATGGCCACATGTGTTACTGATATACCACGCCCTCTACACTAAATCAAATTCTCATATAGATTATGAACAAAATGTATTGTGTTGTTGGTAATATCTTCACAAAGGAGGTAAAGCATTCATGCTTCCACCACTCTTTTCAAACACAACGGAAGGGGTGGGAGGCTTGTAAGGTGGAGAATTTACAAGTGATTATGTTTACATTGATGAATATGTAACATTTGTGTCATGATTTTCAATTAGGGAAACAAAGTAGATTGCTATTCAAAAAGGGAGCACATATGAGCAATGAAGTGTTGAATCAAGGGAGCACATATGAGCAATGAAGTGTTGAATCTCATACACATTGATGTATGGGGACCTACAAGGGATCCATCCATTGGAGGTAATATATATTTCATCACATTTATAGATGATCATTCATGGTTTGTTTGGATGTATTGCATGAAGAGAAAGTCAAAGGTGTTTTACCATTTCAAGAGGTTCTAAAACCTAATCGGGAAAGAGATAGGGAAAAATATAAAGACAGTCACATTCAATGGAGAGGAGATAGTATTTTTTAAATGAATTTTCATACTTTCTTTATGAACATGGCATCAAAAGGCAATTCACTTGTAGATATACACAACAACAAAATCAGAAGCAGAGAGGAAGAACATATATATAGTAGAAGTAGCTAGAGCTATGTTAAATAAATTGAATGTTCCTAATTCTTATTCGGATGATGCAGAAGATATAGTCATATACATCATGAATAGGTGTACAAACTCAAGGCTACATGGATTCATGCCTTATGGAGCTTGGTGTGGCAAGAAACCCAAAGGGCAAAAATCCTCTAATGTCACTATGAGTATCTAAAGATGAGGCTTATATCTATGGGGCATTAGAAGATGGAAGTTTAAACATCTTAGCATGCAAAGCTGAATTATAGAAGGTGATTGGATTGCATATGGAAATTCCATACATCCATGGAAACTTGTAAAAAATATGAAATGGATCTTTATTCATTCTCAGGTTCTTGAATGGTAGTATATTTTGGTATTGATGTGTGTTCGCACACTTAGGACCATCTATGCACTTTTGTCCCTCTTTAGGAGGTTCTTTTTTCCTAGATTGTATATACATCCATAACCCTAAAGGGCTAATTATCTTTGTACGTTACACTTAGTAATACTATTTGTGTTGTGCTCCTCCGGTTCTTCTTCTTCCTCTTGTTTTTTCTATGCACTCCTCATCCACAAACTCCAAGAATTGGTATCATAGACGGTCATTGTTTCCTTATGTGTGTTGTTTGGACATTGTTATATATGTAGGAGATTTGAACTCACAACCTCCCAGCTAAGAGTGTGATGGGCTAACCTCTTGCTCGAAAAGCCATGGTTTAGGATTACTTCCTAATCATCCCTCTTAAGGTGTAGTTAAATCATGTCTTTCCTGTCAAGGGTGTGCTTCAACCATCTCCTACCTATCACTTTATGACATTCTTCCCCCCCTTGGTTGATCCTTGCCCTCAATGATCTGCTCTTGTATCCCTCTACCCTCAGTGATCATCTCCTAAACTCCCTAGGTACCCTTGAATTGATGTCCTCAACCTCGCATAGTTTCTTGAACCTTGTTCGCAACCTTGGTGTCTTGAACCATGTTCTCAACCTTAGTATCTTGAACCTTGTTCTCACCTATGTTTGATATCTTGAACCCTCAATCAAGTGGCGTCCAAGGTGTCCTAGCAATGAAGTGTTGAATCTCATACACATTGATGTATGGGGACCTACAAGGGATCCATCCATTGGAGGTAATATATATTTCATCACATTTATAGATGACCATTCATGGTTTGTTTGGATGTATTACATGAAGAGAAAGTCAAAGGTGTTTTACCATTTTAAGAGGTTCTAAAACCTAACGGGGAAGGAGATAGGGAAAAATATAAAGACAGTCAGATCCGGTGGAGAGGAGATAGTATTTTTCAAATGAATTTTCATACTTTCTTTATGAACATGGCATCAAAAGGCAATTCACTTAGAGATATACACATCAACAAAATCGACAATAGAGACGAAGGACATATATATAGCAGAAGTAGCTAGATCTATGTTAAATAAATTGAATGTTCCTAATTCTTATTGGGATGATGCAGAAAATGTAGTCATATACATTATGAATAGGTGTACAAACTCACGGCTACATGGATTCATGCCTTATGGAGCTTAGTGTGGCAAGAAACCCGAAGGGCAAAAAACCTCTAATGTCACTATGAGTATCTAAAGACGAGGCTTATATCTATAGGGCATTATAACATGGAAGTTTAAACATCTTAGCATGCAAAGCTGAATTATATAAGGTGATTGGATTATGGGGCTATGCAGAGTATGAAAATGCCCTTTGTGAACCCTACTAGAGGAAGGCAAGGCAAAGAGGTGAAAGATGCATGTTGAAATTCCATACATCCATGGAAACTTGTAAAAAATATGAAATGGATTTGTATTCATTCTCATGTTCTTGAATGTTATTATATTTTGGTAGTGATGTGTGTTCGTACACTTAGGACCATCTATGCACTTTTGTCCCTCTTTAAGAGGTTTTATTTTCCTAGATTGTATATACATCCATAACCCTAAAGGGCTAATTATCTTTGTATGTTACACTTAGTAATACTATTTGTGTTGTGCTCCTCAGGTTCTTCTTCTTCCTCTTGTTTTTTTAAGCACTCATCATCCATAAACTCCAAGAACTGGTATCATAGAGGGTCATTGTTTCCTTATGTGTGTAGATTGGACATTGTTATATCTATAGGAGATTCGAACTCACAACCTCCCAGCTAGGAGTGTGATGGGCTAACCTCTTGCCCAAAAATCCATGGTTAAGGATTACTTCCTAATCATCCCTCTTAAGGTGTAGTTAAATCATGTCTTGATTGTCAAGGGTGTGGTTCAACCATCTCTTACCTATCACATTATGGCATTCTTCCCCCACTTGGTTCATCATTGTCCTCAATGATCTGCTCTTGTATCCCTCTATCCTCAGTGATCATCTCCTAAACTCCCTAGGTACCCTTGAATTGATGTCCTCAACCTCACATAGTTTCTTGAACCTTGTTCGCAACCTTCCTGTCTTGAACCATGTTCTTAACCTTAGTATCTTGAACCTTGTTCTCACCTATGCTTGATATCTTGAACCCTCAATCAAGTGGCATCCAAGGTGTCCCAGCAATTAAGTGTTGAATCTCATACACATTGATGTATGGGGACCTACAAGGGAACCATCCATTGGAGGTAATATATATTTCATCACATTTATAGATGACCATTCATGGTTTGTTTGGATGTATTTCATGAAGAGAAAGTCAAAGGTGTTTTACCATTTCAAGAGGTTCTAAAACCTAACGGGGAAGGAGATAGGGAAAAATATAAAGAAAGTCAGATCCGATGGAGAGGAGATAGTATTTTTCAAATGAATTTTCATACTTTCTTTATGAACATGGCATCAAAAGGAAATTCACTTGTAGATATACACATCAACAAAATCCGGGACAGAGAGGAAGAACATATACATAGCAGAAGTAGCTAGAGCTATGTAAAATAAATTGAATGTTCCTAATTCTTATTCGGATGATGTAGAAAATATAGTAATATACATTATGAATAGGTGTACAAACTCAGGGCTACATGGATTCATGCCTTATGGAGCTTAATGTGGCAAGAAACCCAAAGGGCAAAAAACCTCTAATGTCACTATGAGTATCTAAAGATGAGGCTTATATCTATGGGGCATTAGAAGATGGAAGTTTAAACATCTTAGCATGCAAAGCTGAATTATACAAGGTGATTGGATTATGGGGCTATGCAGAGTATGAGAATGCCCTTTGTGAACCCTACTAGAGGAAGGCAAGGCAAAGAGGTGAAAGATGCATATTGAAATTCCATACATTGATGGAAACTTGTAAAAAATATGAAATGGATTTTTATTCATTCTCATGTTCTTGAATGTTAGTATATTTTGGTAGTGATGTGTGTTCGCACACTTAGGACCATCTATGCACTTTTGTCCCTCTTTAAGAGCTTTTTTTCCTAGACTGTATATACATCCATAACCCTAAAGGGCTAATTATCGTTGTATGTTACACTTAGTAATACTATTTGTATCGTGCTCCTCAGGTTCTTCTTCTTCCTCTTGTTTTTTCTATGCACTCCTCATCCACAAACTCCAAGAATTGGTATCATAGACGGTCATTGTTTCCTTATGTGTGTTGCTTGGACATTGTTATATCTGTAGGAGATTTGAACTCACAACCTCCTATCTAGGAGTGTGATGGGCTAACCTCTTGCCCGGACAACCATGGTTTAGGATTACTTCCTAATCATCCCTCTTAAGGTGTAGTTAAATCATGTCTTGCCTATCAAGGGTGTGGTTCAACCATCTCCTGCCTATCACTTTATGGCATTCTTCCCCCCCTTGGTTGATCATTGTCCTAAATGATCTTCTCTTGTATCCCTTTAGCCTCAATGATCATCTCCTAAACTCCCTACTTACCCTTCAATTGATGTCCTCAACCTCACATAGTTTCTTGAACCTTGTTCGCAACCATGGTGTCTTGAACCATGTTCTCAACCTTAGTATCTAGAACCTTGTTCTCACCTATGTTTGATACAAGGGATCCATCCATTGGAGGTAATATATATTTCATCACATTTATAGATGATCATTCATGGTTTGTTTGAGATGAGATAGTATTTTTCAAATGAATTTTCATACTTTCTTTATGAACATGGCATCAAAAGGCAATTCACTTGTAGATATACACATCAACAAAATCCGGAGCAGAGAGGAAGAACATATATATAGCACAAGTAGCTAGAGCTATGTAAAATAAATTGAATGTTCCTAATTCTTATTGGGATGATGCAGAAAATATAGTCATATACATTATGAATAGGTGTACAAACTCACAGCTACATGGATTCATGCCTTATGGAGCTTAGTGTGGCAAGAAACCCAAAGGGCAAAAAACCTCTAATGTCACTATGAGTATCTAAAGATGAGGCTTATATCTATGGGGCATTAGAAGATGGAAGTTTAAACATCTTAGCATGCAAAGCTGAATTATAGAAGGTGATTGGATTATGGGGCTATGCAAAGTATGGGAATGCCCTTTGTGAACCCTACTAGAGGAAGGCAAGGCAAAGAGGTGAAAGATGCATATTGAAATTCCATACATCCATGGAAACTTGTAAAAAATATGAAATGGATTTTTATTCATTCTCATGTTCTTGAATGTTAGTATATTTTGGTAGTGATGTGTGTTCGCACACTTAGGACCATCTATGCACTTTTGTCCCTCTTTAAGACGTTTTTTTCCTAGATTGTATATACATCCATAACCCTAAAGGGATAATTATCTTGTATGTTACACTTAGTAATACTATTTGTGTTGTGCTCCTCAGGTTCTTCTTCTTCCGCTTGTTTTTTCTATGCACTCCTCATCCACAAACTCCAAGAATTGGTATCATAGACGGTCATTGTTTCCTTATGTGTGTGGATTGTACATTGTTATATCTATAGGAGATTTGAACTCACAACCTCCCAGTTAGGAGTGTGATAGGCTAACCTCTTGCAAGAAAAGCCATGGTTTAGGATTACTTCCTAATCATCCCTCTTAAGGTGTAGTTAAATCATGTCTTGCCTATCAAGGGTGTGGTTCAACCATCTCCTAACCTATCACTTTATGGCATTCTTCCCCCCCTTGGTTGATCATTGTCCTCAATGATATGATCTTGTATCCCTCTAGCCTCAACGATCATCTCCTAAACTCCCTAGGTACCCTTGAATTGATGTCCTCAACCTCACATAGTCTCTTGAACCTTGTTCGCAACCTTGGTGTCTTGAACCATGTTCTCAACCTTAGTATCTTGAACCTTGTTCTCACCTATGTTTGATATCTTGAACGCTCAATCAAGTGGCATCCAAGGTGCCCCAGAAATGAAGTGTTGAATCTCATACACGTTGATGTATGGGGACCTACAAGGGATCCATCCATTGGAGGTAATATATATTTCATCACATTTAAAGATGATCATTCATGGTTTGTTTGGATGTGTTGCATGAAGAGAAAGTCTAAGGTGTTTTATCATTTGAAGAGGTCCTAAAACCTAACGGGGAAGGAGATGGGGAAAAATATAAAGAGAGTCAAATTCGATGGAGAGGAGATAGTATTTTTCAAATGAATTTCATACTTTCTTTATGAACATGGCATCAAAAGGCAATTCACTTGTAGATATACACATCAACGAAATCGGCAGCAGATAGGAAGAACATATATATACCAGAAGTAGCTAGAGCTATGTTAAATAAATTGAATGTTCCTAATTCTTATTGGGATGATGTAGAAAATATAGTCATATACATTATGAATAGGTGTACAAACTCCGAGATACATGGATTCATGCCTTATGGAGCTTAATGTGGCAAGGAATCCATAGGGAAAAAACCTCTAATGTCATTATGAGTATCTAAAGATGAGGCTTATATCTTTGGGGCATTAGAAGATGGAAGTTTAAACATCTTAGCATGCAAAGCTGAATTATAGAAGGTGATTGGATTATGGGGCTATGTAGAGTTTGAGAATGCCCTTTGTGAACCCTACTAGAGGAAGGCAAGGCAAAGAGGTGAAAGATGCATATTGAAATTCCATACATCCATGGAAACTTGTAAAAAATATGAAATGGATTTTTATTCATTCTCATGTTCTTGAATGTTAGTATATTTTGGTCATGATGTGTGTTCGCACACTTAGGACCATCTATGCACTTTTGTCCCTCTTTAAGTGGCTTTTTTTTCCTAGATTGCATATACATTCATAACCCTAAAGGGCTAATTATCTTTGTATGTTACACTAGTGTGTTGTACTCCTCAGGTTCTTCTTCCTCTTGTTTTTACTATGCACTCCTCATCCATAAACTCCAAGAATTGGTATCATAGACACAAAATGAAAAGTGTACCCTGATGTAGACTTACGATTTTCTACACAACTAGCATAGTCAGAATATGTGTAACCAATAATGGATGCTTTCACTTTACCTAAGCATAGACACTTGTTCTTAGTGCCACTCAGATATCTCAAAATCATATTGATTGCTTCCCAATGTTGTTTGTCAAGATTAGACATATATCTGCTCACAACTCCCACTACAAATGCAATGTTTGGTCTGGTAGTTACCATAGCATACATGAGACGACCAACAACATACTGATAAGGAATTTTGGTCATGAATTCCTTTTCCTCATCTGATTTGGGGCAATCATCCTTGCTTGATTTCACATACAATCATCCCTACTCAATTTCACATATGCCTTTCCACCCTGCATATTGAACTTCTAAAGTACTTTGGATATGTACTCGCTTTGAGACAATTATATGCATCTTTTACTCCTATCACGCATAATGCGTCTACTAAGAATATGTTTGGCATCCCCCAAATCCTCCATATCAAGTGTTTGACTCAACTTCTTTTTTAGAATTAACAAGTCATAAGAGGACTTCCCAACAATCAACATATCATCGGCATAAAGTATTAAGCATATCAAGTTGCCATCTGAGCATATCTTTGTGTAGAGACAATGATTCTCATTGCTTCGAGAATAGCCTTGAGACTTCATAAAAGCATCAAACTTTTGGTATCATTGTCTAGGGGACTATTTAAGTCCATATAAGCTCTTCTTTAGATTACAAACTAGAATTTCTTTGCCAAGAACTACATAACCCTCTGGTTGTTCCATATAGATCACATTTTAAAGATCTCCATGCAAGAAAACAGTTTCCACATCCATTTGGACTAGATCTAAGTCCTTCATTGCAACGAATCCAAATAACATTCGAAGGGTAGTCATCTTGACCACTAGAGAGAAGATTTCCTTGAAATCAACACCATGTTGTTGCTTAAAAACCTTTGCAACAAGTTGTGCTTTAAACCTTTGGAGAGGCAGTATCTTATATGAATTTCTACTCATATACCCATTTACATTGTAAAGCTTTCCTACCCTTTGGCAAAGGTACTAAATCCGAAGTACCATTCTTGCGAATAGAATCCAACTCACTCTTCATGGCACACTCCCACTTTACATGATCCTTTGTCTACATGGCCTCTTTCTAGCAAGAAAGCTCATCAACATCTGTTAGCATAACAAAATCCAAACCTGGAATAGACCTATCAGGTGGATGTGAGACATGTGCAAAGCGTCCCAATGGTTGCTGAACAGGAACATTTGCAGATTGATTTGATCAGACATTCTCTTGAACATCCCTATGTGTAGCATTTTTATGCATGCTAATTGGAGGACTAATATCCTCAAACACCACTCTTCTCACTTCAACCTCGTTAATGGGTTGTTTATGCATCTTAGACTCATTGAAAATGGCATCACTACTTCTGATCATTGATGGTGTTTCAGGATCCCAGAAGCGATATCCAAATTTTCCTTCTCAACCATATCTAAAAAAAATGCATTTCTTTGACCTATGGTCCAACTTTTGTCTAAGATTTTTGGGTATATGAACATATGCTTCACACCCAAAAATTTGAAGATGATCATAATATGGTGGCTTCCTTGTCAATAACTCTTGTGCCACTTTCAGACCTTTGGTAGTACTAGGTGAAAGGTTAATCATGTGAATTGCAGTCAAGAATAGGTCACTCATGGAGATGGGGAGGTGTATGGTCAAGAGCTAGGCTCTACCACATAGCTTCTGGCTTGAGGCTGTCATGTGTGCAACATATGTACTGAATAGGTGTCCCACTAAAGCGCTGCAGTCTATCACTCCATATGAGGCTGGGCATGACCGCAAGCCATCTATTGCTCATCTGCATGTTTTTGGTTGTTTGGAATATGCACTAGTGCCTGCACAACATCGCAGAAAATTGGATGATAAGGCAGTAAAATGTATTTTTGTTGGGTACAGTTTTGAAAGTAAAGGCTATCGTTTGTATCATCCACAGACTAAACGCATTCTGGTTAGCCGTGATGTTGTCTTTGTGGAAGATGCTATTCAGCCATTGCTTTCATGTACTAAGGAGACATCTGTTAGCTCCAAAGACATGTATGATACTTTGATGCCTCTTTTTACAGGTGGACAGTCTAGTGCTGGTCCTAATGAGGCAACTTTTCTGCCTTTGCAGGTTTCATATGATGATGCAGATCCTTCCATTTCTGATGCAGATTTACATGATGCACTTGTTGATGAGAGAGCTGATATTGAGCAGGCAAAAACTATGCCAAAATGGTTGGTGCAGACTTTGCGTGATAGCAAATTAGATGCACCTTTGTCATATCGTACTCGTTCAAGCTCTCATAGTGCCTCCTTTGCATCAGATTGCTATGATATGGATGCGTCTAGTCTCTGTGATGAGAATGAGCCTGTTTCTTTTGATGAAGCACAGAATTCAGAAAATTGGATGGCTGCTATGCAATCTGAATATGATGCTACAATGAAGAATGGTACATAGTCTTTATGTGACTTGCCTCCTGGCAAGAAGGCCATTGGCACTAAGTGGGTATACAAGCTGAAGCGTAAACCTGATGGTACAATTGGCAGGTATAAGACTATGCTTGTTGCAAAGGGTTATGCACAGGAAAGAGGCATTGATTTTGATGAGACCTTTGCACCTACATGCCGTATGACTACTGTTCGGAGCATTTGTGCACTTGCAGCCCATCATGGTTGGAATGTACATCAGTTGGACATTAAAAAAAAAAATTTGAATGGTGACTTGCATGAAAAAGTGTATGTTTTTCAGCCCCGTGGCTTTGTGCAGAAAGGGCATGAAAACCAGGTGTGCAGGTTAAAGAAGGCATTATATGGTTTAAAGCAAGCACCACGTGCTTGGTATGAGAAGATACATGCCTATCTGGTTGCACATGGTTTTGAGAACAGTCCAACTGAAAGCACCTTATATGTTATGCGTGCTAATGATGTGCTTCTGATCATTGTTGTCTATGTTGACGACATGCTGCTCACTGGTCCTATTGAGAAGCATATTGCTGATTTCAAGGCTGATTTGCATGCCTCATTTGAGATGTCTGATTTGGGGCATTTGCATCACTATTTGGGCATTCAGTTTATGCAAGTTGATGGTGGAATGGCTTTGTGTCAAACGAAATATATTGACACATTATTGCAGCGTTTTGGCCTTGAAGACTGTAAGCCTATTGCCACTCCTATGGAAACAGGTTTACGATTGGGTCTTCATGATGCTGGAGATGCATTTGATGTTGTTCTCTATCAGTAGGCTGTTGGGTGCTTGATTTACTTATGCATTACTCGGCCAGATATTCAGTTTGCTGTCTCTCAGATGAGCAGGTTTATGCATTGCCCAGGAGTCACGCATTGGAAGGCGGTTAAGCGCATCTTTCGCTAGTTGAGTGGTACTCGGCTACTTGGGTTGTTTTATCCCAAGGGGGGATCACTACCGCTAGATTTGCATGCTTTTTCGGACTCAGATTGGGCTGGTTGCTATGACACTCGTGTGTCCACAAGTGGTTTTTGCTTCATTCTTGGTAGCTCATGTATATCTTGGTTGAGCAAGAAGCAGCCTACTATGGCCTCTTCCAGTTGTGAGGCTGAGTATAGGGCAGCTTTCACAGCGACGGTTGAGTGTGTGTGGCTCAGATGCCTTATGGCTGATTTGGGTGTTGGCGAGTCTTCCGCCACCACCATCTTCACTGACAATCAGAGCGCATTGGCAATTGCGAGGAACCCTGTGTTCCATGCTCGCACTAAGCACATTGAGGTGCATTATCAGTATGTCAGGGAGAGGTTCTATGCTGGGGAGATCAGCTGGGCAGAACATTGCAGACCTTTTCACGAAGGCTCTGCCTAGGGAGAAGTTTGAAGCTTTCCGCAAAGCTTTGGGCTTACTTCCTTTTGTGGAGTGATTTCCACATAGCTTGGCACTTCCTTATACATGAGTGCCAACTCCTTGTTCACCGCATCACTCCCAGGGGGGATTTGTTGATATATTTAGGTAGTTATGTGTGTGAACACACTAGGACCGCCGGGGCACTTTTTTCCCTCTTTAGGAGGTTTTTTCCCCGGGCTTGTATATACCCCTATTGCCCTAATGGGCTACTTATCTTTGTACATTCTCTAGTAATACATTCAGTATTGTGTGTTTGTGTTCCAAGCTTCTTTTTCTTTCTTGTGTTGTTCGCGTGCTTCTGCAGACATCTATCTCCAACATGAGAAGATACATGCCTATCTGATTGTACATGGTTTTGAGAATAGTCCAACTGAAAGCACTTTATATGTTAAGCGTGCTAATGATGTGCTTCTGATCATTGTTGTCTATGTTGACGACATGCTGATCATTGGTCTTATTGAGAAGCATATTGCTAATTTTAAGGCTGATTTGCATGCCTCATTTGAGATGTCTGATTTGGGGCATTTGCATCACTATTTGGGCATTTAGTTTATGAAAGTTGATGGTGGAATGGCTTTGTGTCGAACAAAATATATTGACACATTATTGGAGTATTTTGGCCTTGAAGACTGTAAGCCTATTGCCACTCCTATGGAGACAGGTTTATGATTGAGTCTTCATGATGCTGGAGATGCATTTGATGCTGTCCTCTATCAGCAGGCTATTGGATGCCTCATTTACTTATGCATTACTCAGCCAAATATTCAGCTTGATGTCCCACAGATGAGCTTGTTTATGCATTGCCCAGGTGTCAAGCATTGGCAGGCAGTTAAGCGCATCTTTCGCTACTTGAGTACTCGGCTACTTGGGTTGTTTTATCTCAAGGGGGGATCACTATCGCTAGATTTGCATGCTTTTTCTGACTCAGACTAGGTTGGTTGCTATGACACTCGTGTGTCCACTAGTGACTTTTGCTTCATGCTTGGTAGCTCATGTATATCTTCATTGAGCAAGAAGTAGCCTATTGTGGCCACTCCCAATTGTGAGGCTGAGTATAGGGCAGCTTTCAAAGCGACTGTTGAGTGTGTGTGGCTCAGATGCCTTATGGCTGATTTGGGTGTTGGTCAATCTTCTGCCACCACCATCTTCACTAACAATCAGAGCGCATTGGCAGTTGTGAGGAACCTTGTGTTCCATGCTCGCACTAAGCACATTGAGGTGCATTAGTTCTCTGCTGGGGAGATCAGCTTGGCATATGTGCCCACGCAGGAGAACTTGTAGACCTTTTCACGAAGGCTTTGCCTAAGGAGAAGTTTGAAGCTTTTCACAAAGCTTTGGGCTTACTTCATTTTGTGGAGTGATTTCCACATAGCTTGGCATTTCCTTATACATGAGTGCCAACTACTTGTTCACTGCATGAGTCCCAGGGGGGATTTGTTGATATATTTAGGTAGTGATGTGTGTGAACACTCTAGGACGGCCGGGGAAATTTTTTCCCTCTTTAGGAGGGTTTTTCCCCCGGCTTGTATATACGCCTATTGCCCTAATGGGCTACTTATCTTTGTATATTCTCTAGTAATACATTCAGTATTGTGTGTTGTGCTCCAAGTTTCTTCTTCTTCCTTGTGTTGTTTGTGTGCTTCCATAGACATCTAACTCCAACATGTGTGAGTGAGCTCTCTTCCTTATCTCCTTCCTCATGACATGGTATCAGAGCGAGTGTGGCTATAGAAAGCTCGTGGAGAATCTCGATAGTGAAGAGTATGCAAGAAGGCATGGAGAAAGTGCGATTTACAAACAACCTCCATTTTGAACCGTGCAAGGTGGTGCTACAAGAGACTAACATTATGACCACCACCACATGCTAGAGAGATGAATCTCCTCCCAACCATATGCATCTATATATAGCTCTCTCCAAGGGACTGCCTTCTTGGGCAGGTGGATTCTAACCATCCATGTGTTGGCCATGTACCTGCATGTGCAAGTGTGCCAGTTAACTCGAGTTGACTCAAGTGGATGCTTCTACAAGGTTCTAGAGCTCTTTGGGCAAAACACTATCCCCATGTAACCCAAGGGGGTTGAATCCAAGACCTCCTCCTTCACGCCCTTGAGACTTAACCAATAAGCTAAGTGGATCACTTGATTATAAGAAGCACATGACCAATTATGTAAGTCTAGTCTTGAGATCTTTGGTCATACACATGGGTGACCAAACGGTGTATGATTAATGCAAGAAACTAACATTATGACCACCACCACCACCACGTTTCGAGACATGACTCTCCTCCCAATCATATGCCTCTATATATAGCTCTTTCCAAGGGATTGCCTTCTTGGGTAGGCAGATTCTAACCATCCATGTGTTGGCCATGTAATTGCATGTGCACCGTGTCCCAGTTAACTCAAGTGGATGCTTCTAGAAGGTTCTAGAGCTCTTTGGGAAAATCCCCATGGGGATTGAGCCCAAGTCCTTCTCTTTCACACCCTTGAGACTTAACCACTAAGCTAAGTGGATCACTTGTTGACAAGAGCACATGACCTACTACATAAGTCTAGTATGGATATCTTTGGTCATACACACAGGTGAACAAACGGTGTCTGATTTTAGATTTGTCTGAATTGCTTGGACCCTTAGATCATAGACGTACTTTATTACATTCTTCCCCTGGAAAACATTTTGTTCCTTGAAAACAGAGCTATATAAATATTGTAGGCAGCCCTTAAGCCTCATGTTCTAAAACTAGAAGAACATGTCTCATATTCTTTGTGGTGGGATACCTTCCCAAATGATTCAAAACACCATCTAGCTTTGCACTTTGATAAATTGATCAAAGTACAAAGTAGTGAATGAACAATAAGTGTGGATCAAATAACATCCCTAACCAATTCACTATTTTACTAGGTGTGATCTGGGCACAAATATGTGAAATGGGTGGATTCCAAATACTAGTCCATTTGTAGGCATGACTGATGCATGGACTTAGTAACTAAGGTGGGATTCTTATCCCTATCAAGGTTTTTAGAAGTCTTGATTCACTTGAATTTGATTTGGAAAACTTGAAGTTTGGTTGGCCTAAACATCTAACTTGGATGTTTGTAAAATGGTTTACTCCCAATCAACAATTACTTGATTTTTTTCACCCAATTGGTGGACTACTTTGTCCTAATGGGCTTGAAAATCCTATGTAAACTATAGAAGAGAGTTTTCCATTTACTTTGGGTCAATCATCCTACAACTTGAACAAGTCAAATCCAAAATGAAAATTGTCCAACTAAGGATACTTTTCTCAAAGACTTTAGCTAAACGTTCTTGGGAATTGTCAATCCTATGAGCAATTCCTAAATTCTCTTTTCTAGAGTGGATTGAACCCTAGAAAGTCATTTATGCTATGTAACTTGAAGCAAACTCAAATGAATAAATCGAATTAGATTTACCATCTTTTGAAGATTGAAAGGGTTTGTGTACAGAAGATCTATCTCAAATATTTAATTTAGTTGCCTGATTCTAACCGGCTAACCCTAGACTTTTGTAAAAAGAATCAGATATTGTATCTGAGTCAAATCCAAAAGATTTGGAGAGCGAAAATAAAGAACTAAAACTCTGTACAACCAATTCAAAATTTGAAGATACGTAAACTTGCGAGGAGTCAATTTCTAGATTACTTAAGACTTCAACTTCTCAAAGATTTGTTTCAATAAGGTATTGAAGCCTTTTTTCTAGCTATAAGAGAAATAATTTCGATTCTCAAAAAGATTCACAAAATAAATCTAAACATCATCCGACCCCAAGATACTAGTGTGGTTTCCAACATCAGTGTATCCACCCACTGAGGTTCTATTGATGAGTTTTACTCAGATAATGCTTCAATTGAGACTAAGTTCATGCCTATATTCAATTTTTATGAATGCTTATTGGGAATGCAATTCTTGTGCATTGCTTTGATTCAAAGGATTGAATATTTACCGAGTTACACTAGGAACTTGGTGCTTGACTTAGTCAGTCTATTCCTTAGTTGAAAGGATCATTTCAATATCAAAGTCCTACTTTTTTAGAAATTTATCAAGTATTTGTTGATCAGCAACACTTTATCTTGAAGTGCTTCATAATTCAAATAAGAGCATGTCTTTTTCCTATAAAAAAGAAGATCTTGGAAGTTATTTACTTTGTATCTTTGTACTGATCATCCTTTTATCCTCCTTGAATTTAAACTTCTCCTTTGAGTTTTACTTCCCTTGAGGATCAAATCTAACTTCAAGATTCATTCTAGGACTAAAAGATAATCATCATCCCATGATCCGATGCCCCATACCATCTTTCCTACATCAATATGATTAAAAAATTTGGTGTCCCATACCATCTTTCCTACATCAATATGATTAAAAAATTTGGTGTCCCATACCACCCTATTTTATATTCACATTGACATGTGAGTGATACTTATCCTGAAGTCTAAACATATCTCTATAGAGTACTTTCTTAGTTCAATTCTTTAAAAGATGTTTGAATTTTTAGGCATTCCTCTAACTTGATATTCTAGGTTTTGACTCCTTCACATGATCGTTTCATGATCTTGTGTTTTTACTTTGGAAATTGAAAACCTTATATGGAAAATCCATCCTTCTTTACTAGGGTTTTCAATAGAAAACTGGTTCTAATTCCAAGTTCTTGAATTCCTCAAATTCAAGTCCAATTAGTTATTGATCGATTTGTAGCAACAATAGTTGTTCACTTTTTGTCTTTAGATTCCTTTTTTACTGAAGTTTTTAAGTAGCTACCCTAACTAGGACTTTACAAAAATCTCTATATTGCTTAATTCTAAGCGTCTACTCATGCTTTTTGGATTAGGAAGAGGTTCTCTGTTGAAGAGATCAGTTTGGCATATGTGCCCACACAAGAGAACATTGTAGACCTTTTGACAAAGGCTTTGTGTAGGGAGAAGTTTCAAGCTTTGCAGTGCCCACACAAGAGAACATTGTAGACCTTTTGACAAAGGGTCTGCGTAGGGAGAAGTTTGAAGCTTTCTGCAAAGCTTGGGGCTTACTTCCTTTTGTGGATTGATTCTACATAGCTTGGTACTTCCTTATACATGAGTGCAAGCTCCTTGTTCACCACATCACTCCTAGGGGGGATTTGTTGATATATTTAGGTAGTGGTGTGTGTGAACACACTAGGAACACCGGGGTACTTTTTCCCTCCTTAGGTGGTTTTTTCCCCGACTTGTATATACGCCTATAACCCTAACGGGTTACTTATCTTTGTACATTCTAATGGTAATACATCCAGTATCGTGTGTTGTGCTCCAAGCTTCTTCTTCTTTCTTGTATTGTTCACGTGCTTCCATAGACCTTGAACTCCAACATCTTTACCCTCATTAACTTCAATCTCTTTGCTTCATGCTCCACACGTGAAGTGGAAAGATCACCTTCTTTGGACTCGGTTCAAGAAGTATGTGCACGAGAGGAGGCACACTAACTCGAATTAAATGCAAATCTGGCTACAACATCGACTTCGATTTCCACTTGCAAGGAAGTCTTGTTCAAGAATTTGATGAGAGAGCCTCCTGTCTTCCCGGCCAAGGTTCACGTGCCCTATGGATAGGAGAGCTGCCTGACATCGCAAGGTATCTAGTTCAAAACCCATCCGACACGGGGGCTAATGAGACTGCCATTGATGTACTTTTGCCATTGCAAATGATGTGCGATGCTGGTAAAATTATTCCACGCAGAATACACAAGGTCGCAGATTCGAGCCATGAAATGAATGCTTGAACTCATACTGTCCACAAGGGTTTGCGTGGCTGGACGAGCTCCACTGTACCGCACAATGATGCGAAAGACATGAAGAAAATGATGGTTAATAGCTTCAACGTCTTCATGAAAGCTTGTGAAGAAGATAATAAAACCATCAAGGTCACTATGAAAGCTTGCCTAGAGCTCTCATACCAATGTAAGAGATGTACCGCACAATGATGCGAAAGACATGAAGAAAATGATGGTTAATAGCTTCAACGTCTTCATGAAAGCTTGTGAAGAAGATAATAAAACCATCAAGGTCACCATGAAAGCTTGCCTAGAGCTCTCATACCAATGTAAGAGATGTACCGCACAATGATGCGAAAGACATGAAGAAAATGATGGTTAATAGCTTCAACGTCTTCATGAAAGCTTGTGAAGAAGATAATAAAACCATCAAGGTCACCATGAAAGCTTGCCTAGAGCTCTCATACCAATGTAAGAGACTAACATAACGATCACCACTACATGTTAGAAAGATGAATCTCCTCCCAACCATATGCCTCTATATATAGCTCTCTCCAAGGGACTGCCTTCTTGAGCAGGTGGGTTCTAATCATCCATGTGTCGGCCATGTAATTGCATGTGCACCAAGTGTCCCAGTTGACTCGAGTTAACTCAACTCGATGCTTCTAGAAGGTTCTAGAGCTCTTTGGGCAAAATACTCTCTCCATGTATCCCATGTGGGTTGAACCCAAGACCTTCTCCTTCACACCCTTGAAACTTAATCACTCAGATAAGCGGATCACTTGTTTACAAGAGCACATGACCTACTACATAAGTCTAGTCTTGAGATCTTTGGTCATACACACGGGTGACCAAACCGTATCCGATTTCATATCTGTCTCAACTAGTCAGATATGCATGAGCTACCAAGCATGAAGCAAAAACCACTAGCGGACACATGAATGTCATAGCAACCATCCCAATCGGAGTCAGAAAAAGCATGTAAATCAGCGATAGTGATCCCCCCCTTGGGATAAAACAATCCAATTACTGAGTACCACTCAAGTAGTGAAATTGCTTAATGGCCTACCAATACTTGACACTTGGGCAATGCATAAACCTGTTCATATGTGAGATAGTAAATTGAATATCTGGCAAAGTAATGCATAAGTAAATCAAGCATCCAACAACATACTGATAGAGAACAACATCAAATGCATCTCCAACATCATGAAGACTCAATTGCAAACCTGTCTCCATAGGAGTGGCAATAGGCTTACAATCTTCAAGGCCAAAATACTGCAATAATGTGTCAATATATTTCTTTTGACACAAAACCATTCCACCATCAACTTGCATAAATTGAACGCCCAAATAATGATGCAAATACCCCAAATCAGACATCGAATGAGGCATGCAAATCAGCCTTAAAATTAGCAATATGCTTATCATGAGGACTAGTGAGTAGCATGTCATCAACATACACAAGAATGATAAGAAGCACATCATTAGCATGCTTGACATATAAGGTTCTTTCAGTTGGACTATTCGTAAAACCATGGGCAATCAGATAGGCATGTATATTTTCATACCAAGCACGTGGTGCTTGCTTTAAACCATAGCTCTGCTTTGATCCTGGCTATCTCACCTTCATTGTTTCCTGTTATTATCAAGTCATCCACATAAATTGAGATATAAACAATCAATGATCCTTCAACCTTAACATACAAAGAAGTATCTGCATTTGAACACCTGTATCCCTGCTTTTTAAGAAACTTTACCAATCTAAAATTCCAAGCCCTTGGAGCCTGCTTAAGACCATACAATGCTTTCAAGACTTTACATACATGTGTCGGCTTCTTGGGATCTTCATAACCTGCTGGTTGCTCCATGTACACATCTTCTTTTAAATCATCATTGAGAAATGCATTTTTTATATCTAATTGATAAAGGTTCCATACCTTGCTTGCAACAATACTTATTAATGTCCTTATTGTTGATATCTTGGCAACATGAGAAAATGTCTCCTCATAATCGATGCCATAACTATGTGCATAACCTTTACAAACAAGCCTTGCTTTATATCTACTTATTGAACCATCATTGTTTTTCTTTATCCTGTACACCCATTTGTTACCGATTACCTTCATGTTAGGTTGCCTTGGAACTAAACTCCATGTATTGTTTTCATACAAACCTGTCATTTCTTCATCCATTGCTTTAACCCATTTCTTTTCCTTTGATGCTTCTTTAAAAGTTGTTGGTTCCTGCTCCTCAAGAAGTTTTGCCATATAAGCATCTTGAGAAAATATTTGCGGTTGCCTTCTTTCTCTTACTGGATACCTTGATTGGCTTCTTGTCCTACCATGCTTTTCTTGCCTTCGAGTTTGAGTTCTTCTTGATGTAGAACCTTCACTTTCTTCTTCCTGTGACTCAATTTCCTTTCAAATCAAATCGAGAGAGTTATCTCTTCATGTGTAATTTGACTTTCTGGTGAGCTTGGAGAACTTGGCTCTTCTTCGTGACTTCTTGTAGTTTCTTCTTCATCTACTTGCACTTCATGTTTATACCAAGATTTATCTTCATGAAAAATAACATCTCTTGAAACAATTACCTCTCCCGTATCTGGGTTTAGACATCTATATCCTGGTTGCCCTTCTGCCATACCAATGAAAACCATTTTTTGTGACCTTGGATCCAACTTTGACCTTAATTGTTGTGGAACATGAACAAAACATGTGCTTCCAAAAATTCTACAATTAGAAATATTTGGTTTTGATCCATAAAACAATGCATAAGGTGCTTTCTGTACATGACTTTGAGTAGATGGTAACCTGATCATCACATAAACTGCCATATTGCATGCTTTAGCCCAAAAAATAAGTGGTAAGTCCTTTTCATTTAATATGCACCTACCCATATCCAAGATAGACCTATTTCTTCTTTCGGCCACACCATTTTGTTGAGGTGTGTATCTATTTGTAGTCTCCTTTTTAATTCCTTCTTCCTCCAAAAATGCAAGAAACTGATTAGAAAAATATTCAACTCCTCCATCTGATCTCAACCTTCTTATGCTTCGACTTGTTTGCTTTTCAACCAATGATTTAAACTTCTTGAACATGTCAAACGCTTCGGATTTGTATTTCATAAAATAAATGAATGTAAACTTTGAGAAGTCATCAATAAATGTTACAAAGTACTTGTTACCTGCCATGGACTCTTCTTGAGATGGACCCCATACATCAATATGAATCAAGTGCAAAATATCGCTGCTTTGCAATACTACTTTTGAAAAAGGACTTCATACCTGTTTTCCAAACTGACATGCCTCACAAACAAAATCCAAATCTTGCTTAGGTAGTTGTGGTAAACCTTCAACCAATGATTTCTTTGCAATACCCTTTAACCTGCCAACACTGATGTGTCCTAAACTTTTATGCCATAAGTCCAATTGACTTATTTGAGTCCCATTAACCATTGTATAACCTACATAATCTGGAACTTCAACTTCATAAGTATATAATCTGTTTACCTTTGAGCTTTTATAATAAAATTCCCATCCTTCTTCTGATAAGCCTGCCACTTTTATTGTCAAGATCGACCTTCACTCCATTTTCCTCCATCTCTCCAATTTTCTTGTAATAGCAGGAACAAACAAAACATCTCTAAGAGTTACATGTTCATTAAGTGGACAATCACCAATGTAAACTACTTCATGCTCAGTACTATCTCCTATAGCAACTGTGACTCTTGAATCTGGTTTCTGTAAGTTCACAAACATATTCATGTTGTGACTCATGTGGTTTGAGCAACCACTATCTACATACCAAGTTTTGTTGTTTGTAACCTTCCGCTTATGTGTCTCTGTATGCATAGCCATAAGAATATTTTCCTTCTGTGTTTGAGCCTCCTCTTGCACTATGTTGTTGTTTTGCTGCATGTGATCTTGGCCTCTTCCTCTTTGTCGTCCTCTAAAACCACCTCTTGTATTCGGATTGGAGAAGCAATCCCTAGCACAATGACCAACTTTACCACAATAATGGCAAGTAAAGTTACCTTGCTGATTTGGTTGAGTCTGTTGACTTTGTTGTGTTGTTCTTCCTCCTCTAGTCGCATTAAAGCTTCCTCTTCCTCTTGGATTGTTGTTGAATCTTCCTCCTCCTCTCCAATTTCCTCTACCTCTTGATCTATTTGATGAAGTATAAAGAGCTTGTCCTCAAATACCTCTTTGTGAATGATAAGAGTTTCCACCTTCTATGTTGATTTCTTCAGTCATCATGAGTGTTTGTAAATCTTCAAAGGATGGTAGATTTTCTCGAGTCATGATAGATGTAATGAAAGAATTCTATCTTTCATCTTCTCTCAAGCCATTTAACATGCTATTAAACTTTATATCCTCACTAGGAGATGCATCAATAGAGGCTAATGCTTCAATAAGAGATTTTACCTCAAGAACATAATCATTAACTGATTGTCGTGGCTTCTTTTTTACTCTTATCAACTCACCAATAAGTTGTGTTTGCCTCGCTCTGTTGGTAGTTGCAAATAACCTTTCTAGAGACTCCCAAGCCTCTCTACTAGTATTCAAACCTCTTATATTCCCAAGCATATTATTGGAAACTGTTTGTGATATAATAAACAGAACTCTTCTGTCTCTTTCGATCCATTCTTGCTCTCTTGCTCGATCCGCTTGTGTAGGAGCTTCTGGTAATACCGGCTTCACTTATGTACCTGTTATCAATCCCCAAAGACCTTTAGACATGAGATAAGACTCCATTCTAAATTGCCACATGGGATAGTTTCTCCCATCTGATAACTTCTCAATCGATGCACTCAAATATGCCATGTTGAATTGTTGTAAACAAAGAAGATAATTCAATAAGTTGTATGAAAGATTTGATAAAAAAACAAAAGCTCTGATACCACAATGTTGTGTTTACAAACTTGTAAACATCAAGTTACACAACGAAACATGATGAGACCTCCCAAGATCTTCAAAACAGCAACCAAATATTTCCAAACTTCAAAAACAAACTTTCCACCAAACTTTCAAAAAAATAGAAATAGGTCACCGTAGCAAAATAACCACCAAGAACTATCTGAGAAGAATTTGAAAGACATAATCATATATCTTGAAAATAAACTCTGAGTAGCATGCTTTAGAAACAAAAAACGTCAAAAAATGTGGAGTATAGCTCCCAAACGAATAGCTTGAAGTCAAGGTATGAGAAGGCCTCCAATAGCAAGGTATGACTAACTATCTGAATTGAAAACTGATATAAAGTAGTGAGGAAACTCAAAGATCTATGAAAGATTTTGATATAAATAGAAAATATGAGAGCTAAGGAAACTCCTCCAAGTGAAATCACTCAAAAAGACCTCATAACGACGGAGATATGAAAGTTAAAAGAGAGGTATGTCTCGGATGAGACACCGGATAGACACAATAAAGACGATCTACAAAAACACCTACTTGTGTAGAGTTTTCTCATTGCAAATTGTAGAAAAAATGATCTACTTATATAGTAAAAGTTTTAAGCTTCGCAACGCAACAAGAATCACTCAATTTGACCACCTACACTAAGAAAACCACTCTTTTTATTGAGAGGCTATCAACAGAAGCGCCTTCCTTGTCTAAAAATAGACATCTCTCCTTTCCTTCTTACTTTTATCTACTTTTGCTCTAAATTTGGAGATGTGAATGCCTCCACATGTTATTTTTCATAACTAATAAGATCCACAAACTTCCATATACCATTTTTAATAATTAATAAAATCCACAAGACTACAAGACTACTTTAGAGCTTGTTTCTATGTAACATTGCCCCCCTCAAGCTCTAAATCCAAAGCTTTGACTCCAAGTAGTACTTTTATCTACTTTTGCTCTAAATTTGGAGATGTGAACGCCTCCACATGTTATTTTTCATAAATAATAAGATCCACAAGTTTCCATATACCATTTTTAATAATTAATAAAATCCACAAGACGACAAGACTACTTTAGAGCTTGTTTTTATGTAACAATCTCTGCCATCCCAACGAATTTGCACTACAGTAGGTGCAACAAAAACCGCAACGCAAACATGAATATGCAGAATATCATCATCTTCGACACCTTTTGCATCAGCTTTAGTACCTGCAGTTGTAAGAGTTGCAGGTGTGATGGGACGTTTTTCAACACCTTGCACAATGTTCCATAGTCCTTTTGCAACCAATACATGCCGCATCATATAAGCCCACAATGCATAGTTGGTACCATCCAACTTATCCTCAACAGCCAACATACGAAATATATCACTGCTTTCAGCCATGGCCGGTGACTAAAATACCTTGATGCAAAAAATTGATTGTATCTCAAAAAGTTGAACGGAATTGCCCAGACAAGTTATGCTAAACTTGTAGTAGACTTCGAGATGCTTATACTAGCGAACCAAAACTGGTGTATACCTTTGGCATAAAAAGATAAAATAGCCTGCACAAGCGTTGCAATAGTGCATTCGGAGGTCAAAACGAGCTCAAATCGCGAATTTTGCACCACAAAACGAAGATGTTTAGATCTCGAAAACACCCTGAGTATGCCCACCAAATTTCATGTGAATCTAAGACTGCAACCCGAGAGGTGTAGACGGCGCCCTAGATGAAGCGACGACCTGCTCTGATACCAATTGTTGGAGTTAGACATCTGTGGAAGCACGTGAACAACATAAGGAAGAAGAAGAAGTTTGGAGCACAACACACAATACTGAATGTATTACTGGAGAATGTACAAAGATAAGTAGCCCATTAGGGCAAGAGGCATATATACAAGCTAGGGGAAAAAAACCTCTTAAAGAGGGAAAAAAGTGCCCCGACGATCCTAGAGTGTTCACACATATCACTACCTAAATATATCAACACCAATCATTGGTTGTTTTTTAATGAGTCGGTTCTTCTAACATTGGATACCTCAAAAGAGATATCTCCTATTCCCTACTATTCCATGAGTCTCTGTTATCAATTTCTTCAGAATCATTAACTCTCATCAATGCCCTTACAAGTTTAGATTGTTTGTAACCTTGTGTACAATATGGGAAAGGATAGAGAGAAGATGGTCCTTGTTTACAACCTAACATGCATTTTACACTCTTAGGTCTCCACCAAAATGCCATTCTACCTCAAAATCACCTATACCATCTACAAAAAGCTTTTGCCCCATGTATTTGAGAAGAAATTACTTCTATAATCCATTGAGTCCTACTAAAAATCCATGAAACAGCATTGTTTGTTTCTTTGGGAACTTCTATAATAGCTAACCACTAGATATCTCTCTCTGATTGGACTCTGTAAGTAAAATGGGAAGTAGATCCTAAAGTTTTATCACCCATTGCATGGTCCATAACTTCATTCATTAGCATCACAATCAACCTTTCCAATTGCCGACCCTTTATAATTTGGCACTCATCAAACTTTAAATCGACTTTAATTTATCATTAAAGCCATACTAGACAAAGAAGTCATCCACCTGTTTTGCACGTAGCACTTGCTTGAGTTAAACAATGTGATCATATGGCTCTCCATAACCATCATAATGATTCCTCATGCATTTGGCTACTTGAATAGGCCTTAGTATTCTACCTGGCTTTGGTGGTCGAAGGACTATAGGGACAATAGGACGGATTGGTTGTATCACTAGTCCTCCTCTGTGTGGTGGTCTCATTGAGAAGCGTGTCCTATTAGCATTTCCACTTCCTCGATTTGCTTGATCATTGGGGTTGGTTCTAGCATCGAGAAGTGTACTTGTGGCCTGACTGGCACACTTTGTTGATTGGTTTGCCCTGAGGCTGGGTTTTTAGTATTCTGTAGTGTCCTAGGAGGATTCTGAGAAGTGGTCGACTGATCTTAGGGAGGGAACATTGGCAACCCTAAATAGCTCAGTCTAGACTTGCCACGTTCATTAGCAAGCTAGTATCTCCTTTTATTTTGGTCTAGATAGGTAACTCTAGATGAGTCTTCCGGAGCTTATAATTCATAGACAATGGTAGGATTGATGCCTTCTCCTTGTATAGGTGAAGTGGCTTGTAGTAATTTTTCTAGTCCACTTACCATATACACATCCATCGAGTCATCATCCTAAGGGATTTGATATCCTCTCCATAGATTAGTGATTCCCAATTTTCCCTTAGGAGTGATCACAATGTCTCCACTATCAGGTCTAGTAGGGTTCTCTGGTTCATCGACTTTGCCTCTTTCATTCAGTCTCATTGGGTGCTCTGTCACTGCATATATGTGTCCTAATTTGTGCATGTAGAATCCTCTATATTTTATGGCAGGTCTTGGGACAATCTCTAAATCTGTAGAAATTTTCATTCTAGCCACATACCTATTGAGGTCGTTGAGGTAGATAGGAAATCTATGTACATTAGTGGAAATGTATTGCATGGATGTCTTGTACTCCCCTTCTATTACTAACATGGGCCCTGCCAAAGGCACTGAGCTATGCATTTCTTCTAAAGCCCTAACAAAATCTCCTTTTGAGTCATTAGATATATCCGAGTAGACAGGATGGATACTCTTTTGTGTGACATTTCCCATGGATGATATTACACTTCTTCGACTCCCTAGCACTTGTCTTGATCTTAGGTTCATTTAGCACCTAAGACCTTGGGTCATGTTGGGGTAATCTAGCAAGCTTACGGTGACATTAAAATTTGTATTTAAACACTCTTAAAGTTTAATTTTCACTTGTAAGTCCTTGTGTAGCTCTTCCTTTTTCTCACGATACATGATATTTGCCTTTACGCGATACATGATACCTATCACAACTATGATACATGATACTACAAAGCTACAATACATGATACTTGAGCGCAAAATGATACCCAATATCTGAGTTATACGATACATGATAACTCGATCTAGATGATACATGATATCTCTTCCCCCACAATACACACTATTCGATCTCATGATACAATACTAGTCTGAGCATGATACATGATACTGGCTCTCAATAATACGATACTTGTCTTAGGCACGATACATGATACATGATACATGATACTTGGGTACATATGATATGATACCTGAATGGATCACGATACATGATATGCTTTAGTATTGTGTGATACATGATACACAAAGGTTGCGATCCTCAATCTGTTGATACACGATACGTAGGTATCGTGATACAAGTGGAGTATAAGGTATTGGTGATACACGATACCTGCCAAGTATCATGACACATGGGAATTCCAGTATCGTGCTACCACAACTCGATCGGTCACAATACTTAGACTTTGTGAAGTCCAAATTTAAAACTTTTTGTGATATGTGCACCTTGTGCCATCCTTGTCACCCCTATGTGTTTGTAGATGTCAGATCTCTAAGAAACCCCACGATATTGCACTCACAATACCTATCAAGTGTTGTTTCTCATCCAGTGAATGATTAATTAAATTTTTGGTTTACTAATAGTGTAGAGCTCATCGTGTAGATTATCTCTTCAAAACTTTTGCAGTGAAGTCTCTCTCTAGGCTCCAAACTCCAGGTGATACTCACTTGATGATAAAAATTGTGACTAGGCTCCTTATACTTGCACGTAACAAATGAGTCAAATGTAGTGACTTTTGGACTTTAGTCTCTAGTTGTGACCATAGACTCAAAGAAAATTTGAAAGGGAAAATTTGTTTTGGTTGGTAAATTCTGGAAATGAACAATCTACTACTCTTCTACACTTTCTTTCCTACTTCCTATCCAAACACCTTCCACTCTCACACCTAAACCTAAAAACTTGTCACACACACACACAATGAGTGTATGGAGTAACAAGTGCAAGAAAATTTTTGACTTGCCAAGCAACTTAAATCACTTCCTTACACTAACTACCTTCACACCAAAGCTATGACCATCACATAGGCACCTTGATCGGACTTGATCCCTAGCGATGCCAGAAACTTGTGTACCTAAGCTCAAGATGTGTTAGGAACTTGTGATGAAGGAGACTATACCTCAATCATCAACAAGTGCATATAGTGGTAGATTGATACACGCGCTAAATTATCAATCCATGGACTTCGACCATATCAAGTGTATGAGGACATGTTCTCTTGTGATGGTTAATGCAATGAATGTGCAAACAATGTATGCAAATTAGGTCCAACTACCTCTCACGTCACCTCGCTCATTGGAAATGTGCATCATGATACTTGTAATAGTAGTAGCACAAATTAAGCCATGTCTTTTAGCTCCAATACCCGAATATGATCAATACCTAGTTCCTTTCGAAGCTCTCGATGAGATCCATCCAATGATACTATTTTTGCTTAATTTGACAAAGGTACTTCAAGTTATGAGCAAAATAAAGAGTGGTAAGAAATAGCAACTCTTGCTCCACAGCTTACCAAGCTTCACACACACACTACAATGGCAAGAAGAGTAGGGGAAGGGGTAGACAATACCTCTAGACACACATTCCATGCATCACATGCACATACAAGCTCATACAAAATAAGATACACAAGCAAGAAGAAACAAATTAGAAATTTCAGCTTGATTCTTCACAATGGCAAAAAGCCTTTACAAAGAGTCACAAAGTGACTTATATACATGTTCCCTAGAAATGTTCCTTTCACATAAGTGACTAGCACTTTCTCTAAGAATTACTAAATTCCTACTATTGTACAAAGCTAATATTACATTCTTCAAGGATCATGTAACTAGAGGACTCCTCTATAGGATTTACATGGCTCTTTGAAGCTTTACAAGGGATTTTTGAAAAGAAAATGGGCTGAAGTTTCCAAAGTCTTTATGTGCTTCAAATAGTTGTGCAAAAAGGGCATTAAAAAAGACATTATATGGATTGAAGGAAGCACCACATGCTTCGTATAAAAGATACATGCCTACTTGATTGTACATGGTTTTCAAAATAGTCCAACTGAGAGCATCTTATAAGTTAAGCGTGCAAATGATGTGCTTCTGATCATTGTTGTCTATGTTTATGAGATGTTGTTCACTAGTCCTAATGAGATGCATATTGCTGATTTTAAGGCTGATTTGCATGCCTCATTTGAGTTGTCAAATTTGAGGCATTTGCATCATTATTTGGACATTCAGTTTATGCAACTTGATGGTGGAATAGGTTTGTGTCAAACAAAATACATTAAAATGTCACTACAACATTTTGGCCTTGTAGATTGCAAACCTATTGCCACTCCTATGGAAACAGGTTTACGATTGAGTCTTCATGATGATGGAGATGCATCTGATGTTGTTCTCTATCAATAGGCTATTGGTTGCTTGATTCACTTATGCTTACTCGACCAAATATTTAGTTTGCTATCTCACATATGAGTAGGTCTATGCATTGCCCAGGTGTCAAGCATTTGTAGGTGGTTAAGTGCATCTTTTGCTATTTGAGTGGTACCCAACTACTTGGATTGTTTTATCCCAAGGGGGATCACTACTGTTAGATTTACATGCTTTTTCTAACTATGACTAGGGTAGTTGCTATAACACTTGTGTGTCAATTAGTTGTTTTTGCCTCATGCTTGGAAGCTCATGCATATCTTGGTTGATCAAGAAGCAACCCTCTTCTAGTTTTGAAGATGAGTATAGGAAAGCTTTCACAGTGACTGTTCAGTTGTATGTGTGTCGCTCTAGCAGAATGGCAAGTACAAACCTGAGGAGATCCACTTCATAGTTGTCAATCCGGGAAGACATGAGGAAGGTATAATGACCATGAGCAAGTGAGAGTACAAGTGTGTGTGTGAGAAACACACAAACATGCACACACATACACACATACACACACACGGTAACAGAAAGAGTAGAACAATGGAATCCTCTATTAGCAAGCTCAAAGAAAGCATATCATACTCAAGAATCAATTCACTCTTCTACTAGCTAACCCAAAAATGAGCTCTCGGGATCTTTTTATAGTTTCTTGACTAGTTTTGGCCCTATCCAGACCTAATGTCTAGCCTATTTAAAAATTAGGTTCAAGGGCTTATTTGAGGGCCCAAACAAAGTCTAAAAATTATGAAAATTGCTACATAGGTCCTTCTAATATCCTCAAGCTCAAGGACTCCTTGGCTCGAACAAAATGGAGTTGCGAAAATGTAAAATGATATTTACAATGGTTTTTAGTGATTAAAATCACTGTTTTTATAGGGATCTCTTCCGAAAATTTGACATATACTTCTTGGAGCTCCCTATATGCTCCCTCTTCTTATGTATCCACTACTTTGACATGTTCCCACACTTTGTGCTTGACCTTGAGTCCCAACATTCCCCCCCTCTCAAGTCTGTCATCCGTGAAAGATCCTCATTGTAGTGGATGTTCCATGTAGTACTTTGAAAGGTGGTGTCGAGCATGAATCCACAAGAACGATCTGTTTTCCAAATGTAGCCAGTTCAGTTTCCCTCTTCTTCATTCTATCATTGCTAGCCTTTGCAAGTTTTTCTCCCTTTGTATGTACTTCTTCCTTGGATTCCCACATGATATTGTAGTTGTGAACTTATAAAAATGGCTAGTTGCTCAAAAGAGGTTGTCAATGTTGATTTTGAGTAACTATCAGGTGTGAATTGCTTCATAGGTATTGATGTGGTAGCCTTGATGTCCTCTGGATCTTTTCTAGTATGGGTTAGTTTTCATGCCAAGTACTTGTAACCCATAATGAATGATGGGTAAGTGTGTTAGTGCATGGGTTAAAGAAAATATGTGCCTTGTGCACGACATTGTAATGTGGCCCTATGCATGCATACTTGGGGAATGCATTGCAAGAAGTATGGTGCAAAAAATTGGGTTTTGAGCTAAGTGCTGAAGGGTATGTTGATGAAGAGATTTCCTAATATATCACTGTTTATGGCTTTGCCAGGGTAGGGTATTCTTACCATGGTGAAAGGTCCGTTGATATTCACCTCTTTTACACCCGTCATGGTGATTGACCATTGGCTTGTCGTTCGTTGTTGATGGATTTCCTTGTTGATGTTTCACTGATGAGATTCTTCAGGCATATGGTCCTATCTCATCTCTCTTTTCTTGTCTTTCTCTTTCTTTTCTTTTGTACAATGGCACAAAACAAGAAGAAAGAGGTTAGTATCAATAAAATAGTTTAGATATGTCAAATGTCTCATGTGCCTAGGATTCTCAATTGTGTCTATGCATGGCCTTGTAATGTGACCCTATATTTATGCATACTGTTGAAATGCATGACCTGAATGGTGCAAAAGATGGGGTTATGCAAAGAGCACATGGTTTTTGCATGTTGAGGCTTCCAATGTTACTTGTAGACGTTGCTGCAATTTTTTTTGGAGGTATCCATTGCATCTCTAAATGTTGTTGATCATTCCTCCTTATTGGGATCCATTGTAGAATAGTGTTTGACCATGAAGAGATCACTTTGTACTTCTTCATCTTAACTTTTGTATTCCTCGTGGTTGGCTCTTTGGTTCTGTGGGGGCTACTGGTGCTTTTGGATTCCAAACCCATACCCGTGTTGCTTGTAATTGTACTATTGTCAAAGAGGTGAGTTGATCTTCTTTTGATCTCGATGCTTGATTCTAACCCTTGCCTTTCATTGAAATCTTTGTTGAGACTTTAGCCGTGTGGAAGATCATAAGGTTTTGTGCATGTAAGAGTTCCTTGGGTACCCACATGTGTAATCACCCTTGTTGAGTTGTAACTAATTTCTTAGGCACCCAAATTTGTATGTTATTGTGGTCGACCTTCATTGATTGCTTCGATACACAAATTGGGAGTACTCTTTGAGATAGAGATCATCTTTGTTCTGCTACTTTTGCCTTGGCTTTCCCCATTGCTTCTTTGGTAATGATTTTGATTGCAATGGTGTGACTGATTGCTCTCCCTTTTGTACCCAAATCTGCTTCATGCCTGAAACTACTTTCTTCTTGAATTCTATTTGTCTATTTGATATAGCGATTGTCTTGTATTTTTTTGCTTGCCTCTATGGTTAAACGACTACGGATGCATTAGTCTTTGAAAAAGGAGAGAGATCCACTCGCCTTCGAGCATGTTCTTTCTTGATTGACTCCTGCACCATAGAGCTTTTGACACATACAACATTTTCTTGTCTAACATTAGTCTTAGAAGAACTAAGAGACTCTGTGATACCTGGATCTATGATCATGCCGTTCTCTCATTCTAATTTAATGCATTCTTCATGTATCCAAACTTGAAGAAGTTGACTTCTTAAATTTAAGTTGACTGCATGGTTGTAGATCCAATCTTGATCCAAGACAAGTGGTTCCATAAGGTCCTCATCTTGACACACTATCATGTTGACTGTCATTGGGACATCTTGAAGATAGATGGGAAGCTCCACCTCACCCAAACAAGGGGTTTCCACACCTCCCAATCCTATAAGATAGTCTTCTATTGAATCGATGTTCAACTGTAGATCTTGGCAGTATGAGAGTTTAACTACACTAGTTGTTGCACCTGACTCAATCAAGGCTCTCATAGTCCTTAAACTCTTTCCTTGTACTACCTCTATGGTCACAAAGGGACGTCGATCGATTATCCGAGGACCAATTACACCTTATGTTTGACACATGGCCATGTGATTGTGAGGCTTCAAGATTGACATCTAGGCCTAATCGCCTTAACTTATTTTGCCTAATGCACTCTCTAGCCTCTCTTTGTGCTTCCTTTCTAATCGTTTTTGTTTCTTAGCAGTGTTCAGTATCATTAGCATATCCTCTATAAGACGTTCTTGATATAGCTCGACTTGACATCCACTAATGTAGTTTGGCAAGATGTCACCTTCTACAGTGGCCAATTGAACCACACCACTAGTGGAAATTCTATTAATGACCATGGGTCCATATCCTCATTTTTCTAGTTTACGGGCATGTTGTTTTAGTGTATAAACCAACACTAGGTCTCCCTCTTTCAATCCTCTATCCTTGATGTGTGCATCAAAGTATTCCTTTTGTCTTTTCTTTGCAAGATAGATGCCTACTGCTGCTTGTAGCCTTGTCTCACCTAAGCATTCTATATCAAATATTTTGGCGGACAACTCATGTCCATTCCACTCATGCTCTTGTGCTGCTTTTAGAGTCGAGATCAAGAAGTCTAATGGTAACACAACATTCTGTCTGAAGACCGTTTGAAATGGGGTGGCATTGAGTACCGTTTTCTTGTCAACTCAGTAAGCCCAAACAACATGATGAAGTTGTTTATCCCAATCAGAGCATTTATTATTTACCAGTTTTGTCAACATGTTACATAGGATCTTATTTGTGTGTCACATGTCTTCACATAGGTATGTGCATCCATATGAAGAGTGGGCCGCCAAAGTACTTAGAACATAATGGTACTAATTACTCGCTAAGGCCTGAAGTGTCCACCTGCAACACCGTTATGCTAAGATTTTCAAATAGTCTGATTCGTGAATGCATAGTCTTAAGTAACATCTTTGCCTCTTCAGTATAGGTTTTCTCCTACTAAGGCATAGTCTTGAGCCTCTTGTTCCATGCTTCCTTTTCTTTCTAGACTAGGCAATGTCCCCGATCTCATGCATTCTACCAATGGAGTGCTCCATTCCAGCATTAATGACACATGATAAAGGGTAGCATACTCCACTAGGGCTCTCTATTGACACATTGGATAGTTCTTAATCCACTCATGTATTTCTTTATCCATAGTAGGCCAATACACTCCTAAAGATTTCAGATTCTACAATGTTCATTGTTTAGAATAGTGATTTCCTAGCAATCCTTCATGGGCTCATTGTAACCAAGTACTATGTTCATCCTCCTCGACACAACAAGCTAGTACACCCTCTATATCCTGTTTGTACATTCTTCCTACCAATATTTGATATTTTCTTTATTTTACAATTTCCTCTTTGTTCATTTTCACCTTCTTATTTGCAAGTTCGAAGGTTAGGATAGGTACCAACTTATTTTCCCATTTAGGAACAACTTCTAAACTGAATAGATAAGGGTCGGGTAGGTCATCAGACACTCCTTGTGGTGGCTCTCCTGAAGTGATGCAAGAAAGGTGATGTGCCGTGAGGTGGATCTTCCCTTTCCTAACAACCACTTCAAACTCGTATTCCATTAGCAAGAGGAACCATCTTACTAAGCATCCTATATTGCAAGGTTTATTGACCAAATATAATAAAGCTTGTTGATCAGTGAAAAACTCGAACTTATTGGCCAATCGATAGTGTCTAAACTTCTTTACGACATATACCATGCCTAAACCTTCTCTTTTGATTGTTGTATAGTTTTGTTTAGCCATGTTTAGCTGTCTGCTAGCATATGCTATAGGCAAATCTATATTTCCTTCACCTGTGGGTTGTGCTAGCACACATCCTATTGCATGATTGGATCCATCTACATGGACATGGAATGATTTAGTCCAATTAGGAGTGGTCAATATTGGTGTTGTGCACAAACATCTCTTTAGCTCATTGAAGGAATTTTTGCATTCTTCATTCCACTCAAAATTTGTCAACAAAGCATAAAGAGGTTTAGCTATGATCGCATACATGTGACTGAACCTATGATAATATCCACAGTGGCCCATAAAGGCTTGTACCTCTTTAATATTCCTTGGCCTCGGCAACTCTGCTATGGATCTTACCTTGTCCTCATCTGTTGATATTCCATTCTTAGAAACAATATGACCTAAGATATTTACTTGACGTACCATGAACACACACTTTTCTAGGTTCAGACACACTCGATGTTCTCTACACTTGTTGAAGATCTATCTGAGCTCAAGGATGTGGTATCTTCGTTCTTGGGAATGG
Organism: Ceratopteris richardii; assembly: GCA_020310875.1. Lineage (NCBI taxonomy): Eukaryota > Viridiplantae > Streptophyta > Polypodiopsida > Polypodiales > Pteridaceae > Ceratopteris > Ceratopteris richardii. Next base: position 54,227,383 of record CM035424.1, on the reverse strand, counting down.
GCACATAAATCATCCACATATACTTCTAATCTCTTTTGCAAGAACTCTTTGAAGAAATGACACATGAGCCTTTGGAATGTTGCAAGTGCATTGGTGAGCCCAAATGGCATCACACAAAATGCAAACATTCCCCACTCTATGGCAAAGGCTGTTTTGTGTTGATCTTCTTGGGCAATGCCAACTTGGTTCTAACCTAAAAATCCATCAAGGAAGCTATAAACTTTCGTCCCTGCAACATGCTCCAATAAATGTTCAATGACTGAAAGCAGATAGTTATCTCTTATCATAGCGGCATTAACTTTTTTAAGGTTAATACACACCCACAACTCTCCGTTCTTCTTGGGCCCACTATAATGAGGGACACCCATTCAATATTCTCAATCTCATACATAAATCTAGCTTCAATCAGTCTGTCGATTTCTTCTTTTCTTTTGCCTACATAAGTGTTATTATATGTGTAGGGCTTATGTTTGGTGGGCTGGGCATCACTAGTAATGGGGATCCTATGAGAGCATATTGTCAGATCTACTCCCTTCAGGTCTCTATAGGTCCACGCAAACACATCCCTATATTCCCTTAATAAAGCTACAAGCTCTACTTCTTCTTCTTCACTTAGGTCTTCCGCTATGTATATACATTGCTCCTCATTCTCTTCAATGGTTAATACAATTTTTTTGGTATTTTCTTATTATCATATGCTTCTCCTGTGATGGCCTCTCTCTTAGGCATTCATACCAAAAATTTTTGATCTTCTACTTCATATTTCTTGAAATTCTCTGGCACTTTGAACAATGATTCCTCTTCTGCTTATTTCAATGCTTTTCTTTTCTTTTTCTTTTGACTACCTTCACGTCCATCCTATGAATTTATAGTTTTAATGCTTGCGAGAGGTTCTTCTTCATTTTGGGTAAGCACTCCTACATTTTCTAGATAGTGCTTCTCTGAGTCAAAGGAACTATCCATCACAATGGACTCTAGATCCTCGTCATTCTCTTCTTTTTCTTTTATGACCTCATTAGAGTCACACTCTTCTAGCAAGGGTTCACACATGAACAAAGAGATATCATAACCCTTCTCACCACAATGAGGTGTCCACTGTTCTTCATTGATAGCGATGTCCATGGTGGCTAAGATTTTTGCCCAACCATGAGGTTGAAATTCCTCATCCAGAAAGATCATCCGTGTGTAGGTTGGGTCTCTAACTGGTTTGGCTTCTTTAGAAGTTCCTTCTTCTCTCACTTTTAGGTGTCTTTTCTCTTCCTTTGCGAGCTTGCACATCCACAAGTGAGTATCTTCATGCATCCAGGATGGACCAGAAGAGCTTACAGAATGCTCAAAGGTTGAATCCTCTTGTGCCTTGTGGATAGGATTCCATTGTAGGGGTGGTACATCTCTAAAGGTATAATCCTTGGGGTTGACCTTAGTTGTGACCCCTAAGTGCTCCAAGTACAAGAAATCAATTCCCCATTCTTGTACTATTTGTAGTTGCCATAGGAAGAATCTTCCTAAGATCAATTCATAGGCATTGTTTTTGCAAAAGTCACGTGTTCAACCTCTACACCACAAGTGGTTAGAGTTATCCCTTATAGCAATCTTAGAGGTCTTTCAACATGGCCATCAACTATTTGAAGCTTCATTCTAGTTAGTCTCAATGCAAGTTTGCCCCATTGCTTCCACAAAGAGGTGGTCACAATTGCAACACAAGCACCTGAATCTAAGATAGCTTTGGTTGTGTAACCTTGGTAGGTGATTGGAAGATAAGTATTACCTTCTTCACCTTCACTCATGTGTCCTATTTTGTCTAAAGGTATCTCTAGGACTTTTTGCTTATAGCCTATTTTTGACACATTGGAATCAATTTCTGGAACCTGATTCACCACATGTTTCCACAACTCAGGTTTTACTTTGAGCAACTCCTCTAAGGTGAGATGACATTGCACCATAGTGTTCTTCATGAAGAGATTTGGATTCCCATGGGCCTATGAATTGTGGAAACTCTTGTAAAGAATTAGATTCAAAATCTAATCTTACCACTTCTTGTTGCTCTGCTTGTTCTCCATATATAGATGGGATGTCTTGGAGAAATTGATCATGAAGATCATCAATTTCAAGAATAGGAGGGGAATTAGCCCTCTCCTTGGTCCGTTTCTCTTCTTGTATTTCCCCCAAGAACTCTTTAGAGTAATGTTCAATTGAAAGAGGTGTTCCATCATCCATGGAATCAGGAACATAAACTTTCATTGGCAGAGAGCTTTCTCTCTCAACAAGTGGTTGAGCCCATGGAGGTAAAGAAACCTGCGGCTTGTTTTCCAATTGCTCTAATATTTCTAATAAGCCTTGGAAATGCAAACCCAGTTTGATAGAATTTGTCTGATTGAACAATTGATTGGCCTCAAGCATAGTGTGAGCTAGTTCTACCATTTTCATACACATTTTTGTCGATCCGATCTCTAAATCTGCTCTAGGGTAACTCTTTTCTAGGTTTGCAATTGTTGGCCCTTCTCAACGTCGAGCTTGGTAGGCCTTGAACATCATGTCCAAGCCTTCAAGAGTTGGATCTGCCAAGATTGATTCTGCTTTGGGTGGTGATGGGGTTACATGAGGCTGATTAGATGGTGATGGTGATGGTCATGGTGGTGATGTGTGAGAGTCTATCTGAGATGCAATTTCTATCATTTTAGCTTTGGTCTCTCTTAACCTTGAATATTCACTGATTGGGGTTGCATCGGTGCAGGTGTAAGGCAATCACGAATGAAGTGATCTCCCTCACATCTGTAACATGATCCTCTAAGTGTTGGGGTTCTTATCTGTCTAGGTTGGGGCCTAGGGTTTGGATTCGTGTACATGACATTGGAGTATTCTAGCTCTTAATTAGGTTCCATAGGTAGTGCTTCATATTGATACAGATAAGTCTCATTGTGCTCAAGTGAGTCTGTGTAATAATCTCTTGGACTATCTTCATGGGTGTAGTCAGAACTTTGAGCATGAGGGTCATTTTTTGAGACTAAAGGGGTCATCAACACCAATGCTCTATCAGGGTTCTCCTCTACCACTGCATACTTAACTGGAATCACACTCGCAAGATGTGACAATTGGTTTCCTAGGACCGATTGTGGCTATATGGTGCCTTGTGTTATTGTTGGTATTGAGGTTGATATTGCTATTGTGGCCTATAATGTGGCTTTTGGTATTGGTTCTGATGAGGTGACCCTTGGTATTTGTCTATTTTGAACTCCTAGCTTCTTGGCAACATGCTCAACTAGCTCATTTATCGTGGTGGAGGGACTAGAAGTATGACTAGTAGAACTGTCAGAATCCTTATAGAGTTTGGAAAATTTTAACTCCTCACCCAAGTTTTCTTCTATGTCAATACACATTCTCAAGCATTGATCTAATATGATTGGCTCCTTGAGATATACATATGATCTAAGTTTCCTGCTTACAAGTCCATCTAAAAATAAGGAAACTTGTTTTGCTTGTGTAGGTAGTTCATGTGTGGGACATCTTTCCACATATTGTTTAAATCTCTGTCCAGCTAGACGAATTGTTTCTTGGGGTGTCTGCTTGAAGCTGCGGATCAAGGATGATGTGTTATGCTTGATGCCACTCTAGGAAAATTCTACGATAAATGCTTCTAGTAGTTGACCTATATTTTGTTAGTTGTGATTGTCTAGGGACTGAAACTAAGCTAAGTCAATACCCTTGAGGGTCAACCCAAATGCCTCAAACTGTTTGAATAATTCCTCGACCTGTTTAGCTCTTAGCACTTATTTGAACTTGGCTACATGATCATAAGGATCTCTTGACCCATCAAAGTAGTTTTTCATTGCCTTGACCACATGAGAGGGTCTAAGGGTTCTTGGGTACTCTCTGGGTCTAGGCCAAAATTGTGTTCCTCTCTTTGATGCCTATGTGCTCTATGTGTCTCTCTTTTAGGTCTTTCACTTTCAAGTCATGATTTGTCTCTGCCCATAGTGTGTTCAAAGCTTAACTCAGGTCTCTCTCTAGCTCTTTCCCTCTGGGTTTCATGATCTTGGGATGATCCTACTCCTTAGAGGCCATAGGAAGCATTAGATCTTGGTGGAGGGAAAATTAGCTCGCCTTTCTAAGTATAGGCATGCTTGTCATGCTCTATTACCATGAACATTCTTTCTAATGTGTTATCCAGATACACAACTTTGTTTGGTACCTCATGATCTTTGAATTCATAGATGGTGACTCTACCTATTTTGCTAGGTTGATCTGACTTGAATCTCCAAAAAGCTTGCTTGGTTTCTCTATTCTAGAAGATTTCTATGCTTTTTTTGTCTTGGGGAACATGTTCAGGGGTAATCACTCAGGTCAAGATGGATTTACCTCAAGAAGTCTTGGGTTCTTGTCCTACATCTCCTTGATCTAGGTCTCATATCTCGTTCTCAAGAATGGCATTTCCAAAATCATCTATCCTGTCTGGTAAACTGGTAACCACATCATGGTTCCTTGCTTATCAATGTATGAACCCTCTTTGAATTTAACCACTAGCTATTCAAGTCCGAAGGATTGATCGGGATTTTTGAGTTGGACAACTGATCACCTCAGACCATCTTCATAGATGCATGCACCTAATCGGTTTGTCCTAATATATTCCAATTGCATTTTATAGGGACCTTTTGGTGTCTATAAATAGGTAGTGCCTGAGCTACCTGTGGGTCTCTCCATGCTAAAAGACATTTCAAAATCATTAGTTTTTGAATTGAGTATGTAGGGACGATCACTAAGATGCGCGGCCCTTGACCTGGTTATATGGTTGACACTAGCCTCAGATGACCTAATACTTAGTCAATCTCTTCCTAGGTGTCTATTTGATCTAAGGTTCATATGCCCAACTGAGTAGTCCAATGACCCTTGTACAACCATGTTACTGATTCTTTGATATCAATCACTTGTTCCTTTTAATTTCTTTAGTATGTATTTCCTCTTCGTAAGGAGCAATTAGGTTTGTTGTACTTGATGTTCTTCTTCCAATTAGATTAAATTCTTTGCCCTTAAGTCTTTCCTGGACTGTAATTAACCTATTCTTAAACTTGAGAATTTAAAGGCTCCTAGAACTTGAGTGTTCCGATAATGCCTCTAATCAATCAATACTACTAATCGCACTTTAGTCTATGCAAAAAATTTAATGAGGGGGTTGAGAGATCTTCCAACCTCAAGTCCCTTTCCCTTGTTTGCACTTGTATGCCCAGGATGCACGTTCCCAATCTTGCCACACTCTTGCTTTGGATGCCCTTTGATATTCTCAATGGATCTATAAAAGTCCCACAGTTAGGTCAAGAGTTAAATTTGATTGAATCAACAGGCCACTTTCATTCATATATTTCAAAGGCCAAATTTTCCCTTGTTTTTATGAGAAGCTTCCTTAGAGATCCTTTAGCTTCCTCACCCCTCTAGAAGGTCAACTTCAAAATAATATATCTAAAACTCAACATATTAGCTTGCTTAGAGATCCCTTAGCTTCCTCACCCCTCTAGAAGGTCAACTTCAAAATAATATATCTAAAATGAGCTTTCCAACAAACCGAAGATAACTAAAAACAGATTTCGTATGAAAAAGTTATGTCAGTTCAGGGTTTTGGGGTTCAAAACAAGCAAAGACGCAAACAAGACTTCTCAAATTATTTGCTTGGGGGTCTCTCAATGCTCCAATTACCTTAAATTTTTGACCAAAATTAGCTCTAGAATTGCAAAAATAAAATCTCTAGTTTTTTTCCGTTTCAGTTGAATCATCACGATGGTCTCCTCAAGGATCATGATGGTCAAGAACTGTCACGATGGTTTGATGGATCGTCACGATGGTCTGCAAGGATCGTGATGTTCAAGAACCGTTGTGATGGTCTCATGGATCGTCGTGATGATTTGAGCCAATTTCAATGTCATGGTCTCATTGCGAGGGTATGGAGAGTTGTCGTGATGGCATGAGCCTGTCGTGATGGTCTTAGATTGTCACAATGGCGTGAGCCAATCACAATGGTCACAATGGTTAGAGCCAACTCTAATGGTGAGGTGTCTCATCGTGATGGTCAAATGGATCGTCGTGATGGCTTGAGCCAATTATGATGGTCAAGGCCTGTCGCGATGGTGTGGGACCATCACGACGGTGTAGGACCATCGCGATGGTCAATTAGATCATCGCGATGGTTAATCGGATCATTGTGATGCTTGAGCCAATCATCATGGTCAAGGCCTATCATGATGGTGTGGGACTGTTGCGATGGTCTGAAAAATATGAATTTTGCAAAATCACCTATGGTTCATTGGAGGTGCTACCATGCTCTGTAGGTTGGTATACACGAATTCTCAAAAATTTGAACTTGACAAACCATCGCGATGGTCTAAGATTTCGGTCGAGATGATGAAAATATAGAAATTTTACTTTTTTTGCTGCCTGTGCACAATGTTGAATGTTGTTCTTGCAAAAAAAAACTCTCAAGCGTACCAAGTCAACCTCTCTTGCACTCACAAATGAAATGACAGAATGGATATGGAAGATGGAGATGATGATGCAAGAAGATGGAGAGTAAGGATGATGGAGATGATGATGATGGTGAAGAAAGTAAAGAAAATAGAAAAATTACTTACTTATCTACGATTCCAACGTCACATCTCTACGTCTTACCATCACAGGCTTGTCCTCAAAGCTCGATCCCTGACAACAATGCCAAATTTGGTGTCGCTATAGCACAATGGCAAGTACCAATGTGGGGAGATCCACCTCATAATTGTCAATCCGAGAAGATGTGAGGAAGGTATGATGACCATGAGCAAGTGAGAGTACAAGTGTGTGAGTGAGAAGCACACAAGCATGCACACACATACACACACACACATAGAAAGACAAAGAGTAGAACAATGGAATCCTCTATTAGCAAGCTCAAAGAAAGCATGCAATGCTCAAGAATCAATTCACTCTCCTACTAGCTAACCCAAAAATGAGCTCTCTAGCTCTTTTTATAGCTTTTTGAGTAGTTTTGGCCCTGTCTAGGCCTACTGTCCAGCCTAGTTAAAAATTAGGTTCCAGGGCTTATTTGAGGGCTCAAAAAAAATCTAAAAATTATGAAAATTGGTACGTAGGTACTTCTAGTACTCCTCAAGCTCAAGGACTCCTTGGCTTGAACAAAATGGAGTCGCAAAAATGTGAAATGATATTTACAATGGTTTTTCGTGATCAAAATCACTGTTTTTATAGGGATTTCTTCTAAAAATTTGACATATACTTCTTGGAGCTCCCTATATGCTCCCTCTTCTTATGTGTCCACTACTTTGATGTGTTCCTACACTTTGTGCTTGACCTTGAGTCCCAAAAATGTGGCTTAGATGCCTTGTGGCTAATATATGTGTTGGTTAGTCTTCTTCCACCACCATCTTCACTAACAGTCAGAGTGCATTGGTAGTTGCGAGGAACCCTATGTTCCATGCTCGCACTAAGCATATTGAGGTGAACTATCATTATTTCAAGGAGAGGCTCTCTTCTAGAGAGATTAGTTTGGCATTTGTGCCCACACAAGAGAACATTACATTCATGGTGGCCTTGGCTTCTACCCATTTGGTGAGATATACTGTAGCTAGAACTATGTATTTGGGATGATAACCTCTAGCAAGGGGATTATCGGTCCTACAAAATCTATGCCCCACTTACGGAATGCATGTCCTCTCGTCATTGGTCTCAATGGCATTTTGTCTCTGCACATTGGATGCTGAGTTTGGTGACGTGTCACATCTCTTCACATAGATATGTGCACCCATATGAAGAGTGGGCCACCATAATCCTAAAAATAGTATGGCTTTTGATCACTTGATTTGGCCCAAAATGTTCACCTACAATACCTGAGTGTGTTGTTTCTCAAATTATCAAGTATTCACTCTCATGGACACATTGCCTTAGGTATCCATCTCTTCTTGATTTGTATAGATTATCTCCAATGAGTTTCTAGTCTTGAGACTCTTGCTCGAGAGTTCTTCATCTTGCAAATGTCAACTCTAATAGGAAAGTTTTTGTGCACAAAAATTCTACTAAGCGAAAACTCCAATCCGGTATTAAAGACATCTAATACGTGGCATGTTCTACTAGAGGTTTATTAATACAAGTTGGGAAATTCTTGCACATCCTATAGACATCTGCTTCCATTGTTGGCCAATACACTCCTAATCTTCACAAAGTATGTAGGGTTCACTATTTTGAATGGTGTTGCTTGAATGCACCTACATGTGCTAATTGAAACCATTTATTCTACTCAAGTTCTTCCACACAAAAAGCTAGAATTTCTTGATCACTCTATTTATAAATACTTCCTATCAGTATCTCGTATCTTTGTGATTTCACTACTTCCTCTTCCCTAGTTTTGGCTATGGGGTTCTAAGGTCCATACTTGGGGATAGGAACGTCGCTTAGCCTTGTCTGGAACTACTTCTAGATTGAACAAGTTGTTGAGATATCAAGCTCAACATGTGATCATCCAAGATGACATGTATCACTTTTTATTTCTCTGACATGTATAGTGTTCACGCCATTATATGTCAGGGATACTTCATTGAGCCTTACTAGATTTATCTACCGAGAGTGATGGCACATTTGTTTCTTGCTAGCTCACTCATTTGCAGACAATAGGATTTTCCTTATGTACTATTATTTATATGTTGCACTTGTTGTATTGTTGTTTTAGGTCATTCTTGTACATTCCTTTTATGTAATAGAAGAAGAAGAAGAAGAAGAAGATAACTCTTCTTTGCCTCAATCTGTGTGTGTGCTCCTCTTTGATTTTGAGAGAGTGTGTGTGAGCTCTTTTCCTTATCTCCTTCCTCGTAACATGGTATCATAGCCAATTTGGTTGTAGAGAGCTCATGGAGAAGGTCGATGATAAAGAGTACGTGAGAAGGCATGGAGAAAGTGCGATTCACAAATGACCTCAGATTGCTATGAAAGCTGGCATGAAGATAGAAGGCTTAAAAATATTTTCATGAGTTATCCCTTTAGGATCGCTCGTTTTTGTTAGGTTTTTGTTTTGGAGCCATCTCGACCTCTATTTTGAGCTTGCAAGGTGGAGCCCGCAAAAAAACAGGTAAGCTTGCAAAAGTATAACTTGCATCCTATTCGACAAGACTCATGTATTCTAGATCCAGAATTTCAAGTGATTCCATGTACTCTTCATACATTGAAAACTTTATTTTTCTGAGATTGAACCATCACATCATAGTGCAACAGTGTTCAAGCAGAAGTATTGCTTGGAGTGTTTTTGTCGTGCTATGAATTGCTGCAGAAATGGAAAATGCAGATAGAATGAGTCAACTTATGAGGGTTACACTTATGTGTTCCTCAGGTAGCTTTGATGTGAACCTTTTCCCTATACATGGGCACCCTTTACTCTAGTTATGGCTAGAGTTTTTTCCCCATGTTACCACATACATGATTCACTCATATGTGGTGGTACTTTGTACTTAGGGATATTATTCAACTCTTACTTCAGTTCAGTTCATCATCAATAGAGAGAGCTATTCCAGCCATCGTCTTCTCCATGTGTCTTGTTGCATTTGTGCTCCTTGTGTGTGCTTCTTGTGTGTCTCTCGCACTTCTACACAAACCCAATAGTGGTATCATAGCAAGTTTAGCTCCCTCTCAAGTTTCAGTTTTTCGCGTCGCGGCACGCCCGCACTTTTAATAGTGCAAATCAACTTCAGAGCATAGAATTGTGAATTTTAGCTGCCAAGAAACATTTCTACTAGGTGCGTTGGGGTTTTACCCCCATTTCAAAACCATTCGTGCTGTCAAAATCACCATCAGAGTGAAAGTTTGTGAGATGAAATTTCAGCATTCATTTCAGCTTTCGTCGAAGTAAAGATTTTGTCACGTTCTTATTCTTTTGTGAAATGGCGGGCAGAAATGACTTGTTTGGCATGCTTCAAGCTGAAGATAAGCTTGATGGGACCAACTATCCAATGTGTTCTTACATGATGAAGCATGTTCTTGTTGCCAAACAACTTTGGAACATAGTGGCAGATGTAGATCGAAGACCTACAGGTTTTTCTACTTCACAGTCTACTGTCACACATGGAGCTTCTTCTTTGAGTACAGTGGTTTCTCCTTCTCCAACTACACAAGAGCAGCTTAGATGGGATGGAAAAGATGCTCAAGTTCATGCTTTGATTGCGCTTTCTATGAAGCGTCATATAGTTCCACACATTCGGTCATGTTCTACATCACGACAAGCATGGGACACTCTTACTTCTTTGTATGCCATGTGTAACGAAGCACGTTTTGCATACTTGAGGAAGCAACTTGAGGATGTATGTATGGCTGAAAATGAGTCGATGGATGTGTATGTGACATTCATCAAGGACTTGAAAGAGCAATTGACAAACATAGATGAGATTATTCTAGATGCATCACTCATTTCTACATTGTTGAAAGGATTACCAGAATCCTTTCAAAGCTTTGCTACTACACTCCATTTGGTTGCAAAAGGAAATCCTAATATATATGCATTTGATGAGATTGTGTCTCTTCTTTTGCAAGAAGAGCAATCTAGATTGAATAGGAGTGGTTTGATTGAGGGAATGCAAACACTTGCTATGTCACAAAAGGGGAAAAGCAAGTATGGTTCAACTTTGGGTTCATCAAAACCAAAGACTCAATCTTCCTCTTCCACTCATTTCTCTAATGATGGTCATTTGCAAAAGAAGAAGAGATGCAAATATTGTCGAAAGATTGTTCATACTATTGATGATGTAGAAAGCTTGCTAAGCCTATGGTTAGTCATATGCATGTGTTTGGTTGTTTGGCATATGCTCTTGTGTCATCACAACAACGTCACAAACTTGATGACAAGGCAAAGAAATGTATATTTGTTGGTTATAGTGCTGAAAGTAAGGGATATTGTTTGTACCATCCATTGAAGAACATAATTATTGTGAGTCAGCATGTGGTATTTGCTGAAAATTCAGTTTTCCCTCTACTCGAATGCAAAAAACACCCAACAATTAGCTCACAAGATGTGTTCGATACACTCTTGCCTTTGTTCCAATATGGTGCACTTGACTATGGCCATGTAGAGAAGCCAATTGAGGCTTAAACAGCTGAAATAGATGAAATGGCCAGGTCTACTATCCGCTTGCACTTGGCAGATAATGTTTACTTTACAGTATTAGACTGTGAAAGTGCAAAGAAGCTTTGGAAGAAGTTATGCAATACATATGAAAAAGAGACGGCATCAAATAAAGTGTATCTCATGAGACAATTATATGACCTTCGTGTGAAGGACACAGATAGTGTTGCTACTCATCTAAATGAGTTTGATGCTATATTCTCCCAATTACAGGCTCAAAAAATGGATATAGATAATAAAATGAAAGCAGTATTGTTGTTATGCACCTTTCATCATCATGGGATATGTTTTGCACAACTATTAGCAATAGTGCACTTGGTGGTAAACTCGTCTATGATGATGTATGTGGAGCACTCTTGAGTGAGGAGATTCATTGAAAATGTATGCTTGGCACTCAGAGTGGAGATGCATATAATGTTTGTGATCCTTACCAAGGAAAGAATCAGCAATGTGACAGGAGCAAGAACGAGGAAAAGAATGGTCAACGGAATAAGAGTAGAAGTAAATCAAGGAAGAGGGGTATTGAATGCCATTATTGTCATAAGAAAGGACACATGAAGAAAGATTGTTATGCATTAAAGAATGCTAAAGGTAAAGGACAGAATGTTGATGGGCATGTTAAATAGTTACCTGCACCATCTACTTCGACTGTGAAGATTGAAGAAATTAATGCTATTTCTGATGATGTTGATGGGTTAACACTTGATAGTACTATGCCAACTGAGGCTCTTATGGTTGATTCTCTTTCCCACACATGGCTACTAGATTTTGGTGCTTATTTCCATATGACACCACACAGAGAATGGTTCTCTAATTATGTAGCAAAGTCTCTTGGTATCATGAGACTTGTTGACTCTTACCAGTGTGACGTTGTGGGGATTGGAGATGTGGCTCAGTAGTTCATTGATGGTTCAAAATTTACTATGCATAGTGTACGCCATGTGCCTCAGTTATCACATAGTTTGATGTCAGTTGGTCAACTTGAGGACCTTGCAAACCTCTCACAAGGCTTTTGGGCAGAAGCAGTATTGACTGTAGTTCATCTGATTAACCTTTCACCTAGTACTGCCAAAGGTCTGAAAGTGGCATAAGAGTTATGGACAGAGAAGCCACCATATTATGATCATCTTCGAGTTTTTGGGTGTGAAGCATATGTTCATATACCAAAGAATCTTAGACAAAAGCTGGACCATAAGTCAAAGAAATGCATTTTTCTTGGATATGGTCGACAAGGACAATTGGATATCGCTTATGGGATCCTGAAACACGGTTAGTCATCAAAAGTAGTGACAACATTTTCAATGATTCTAAGATGCATAAACAACCCATTAAGGAGGTTGAAGTGAGAAGAGTGGTTTTTTATAATACTAGTCCTCCAGTTAACATGCATAAAAATGTTGCACATAGGGATGTTCAAGAGAATGTCCAATCAGATCAGTATGCACATGTTCCTACTTAGCAACCACTAAGATGCTATGCACGTGTCTTACATCCACATGATAGATATGTTCTAATTTTAGATTTTGTTTTGCTAACAGATGTCGATGAGCCTTCTTGCTACAAAGAGGCTTAATAGACAAAGGATCATGTCAAGTGGGAGCATGACATGAAGAGTGAGTTGGATTCTATTCACAAGAATGGTACTTGGGATTTAGTACCTTTGCTAAAGGGCAGAAAAGTTTTCCCATGTAAATGGGTATATAAGCTGAAATTCACATCAGATAGTACTTCTCCAAAATATAAAGCATGACTTGTTGCAAAGGGCATGGTGTTGATTTTGAGGAAATCTTCTCTCTAGTGGTCAAGATGACTACCATGTGCATGTTGCTTGGATTCGTTGCAATGGAGGACTTAAAGCTAGTCCAAATATATGTGAAAACTGCTTTCTTGCATGGAGATCTTACAGATGAGATCTATATGGAACAAGCAGAAGGTTATGTAGTTCTTGGCAAGGAAAGTCTAGTTTGTAAGCTCAAGAAGAGATTATATGGACTTAAACAGTCCCCTAGACATTGGTACCAAAATTTTGATGCTTTTATGAAGTATCAAGGCTATTCTCGAAGCAATGAGGATCATTATCTCTACACAAAGAGATGCTCATATGGCAACTTGATATGCTTGATACTTGTTGGCAGTAGTTAGAGGCATAGAAGACGCGGAAGTATGTGAAGACAAAGCACAATGAAGTAGCAGGGAGTCAGTCGAATCATTTTTTCAAACAAATATATTTAAAAATACTTTTCAAAAACCTCCAACAGTGATTTTCATCACTTTTGTACCATATGTAGCATAGAAAAACCCTTTTTGTAATTTATAGCTCCATTTTGTGCAAGCTGAGGAGTCCTCAAACTTGAGGAGCTTAGGTAGAATGAGCGTACCAATTTTGGTTATTTTTAGACACAGTTTACCCTTTCAAATAGCACCTAAAACCTATTTTTTAACTATGTCGATCACTAGATGTGAAACCGGTCAAAACTAGTCTAGAATCTATAGAAAGAGCTAGAGAGCTCATTTTTGAGGTTAGCTTGTTTGATTAGAGAAGACCTTAGAGCTATTTTGAGCTTGTAAGAGTATTCTTGAGCAATAGAGTTGATTTCCTACCTTCCATTGTGTCTTGCTTGTCTCTTCGTTGTATGTGTGTATGTGTGTGTGCATCTTTATGCTTCTCACCATCACTCTCACTTCATCTCATCTTTACGATCTTCATATCACTCCTATCTCTTCCACGGATTGACATTAAGGAGGTGGAGCTTCTTAACGTGGTCCTCACCATTGGTGCCGTTGCCGGGGATCGAGTCTAGGACGAATGTGTGATGGTAAGAGTATAGCAAGAAGTGGTGTTGGAAGGTAAAAATTTCAGTTTTTGTTGTTGTTTTCACTTAGTTTTTTGTGTTTTTCACCTCCCCCACACTCCATCTTCATCACCCCATCATCATCTTCCACTCCAAAAAAAATAAAAAAATTCACCATATTCACCCATTCTCCTCATTTCCCCTCATTTGTGCATGCGAGAGAGAGAGAGAGCTTTTGTGCTTGCATGTGCTATTGTGCTTTTGAGTTTTCTTGCAGGTACAGAGCTCTAGAGCATCAAGAAAGCTTCCAAAAGGTAAAAATGTACTTTCTGTCAAATTTCTGCCGTGTGTGTCAGACGATCGTGATGGTCTGTCAACTTCGACATTTCTGGTAAGCGACCACACCACGAGGTAGGCGACACCAGTGCATACACGGATCCACAAATGCTTTGCAAAAATTCATAGTTTGGTGGACCATCGTGATTGGCTCATGCCATCGCGATTGTGTCACACCATTGCGATTGGCTCATGCCATCACGACGGCTCGGCAGGACCATCGCGACGGTTTCACGCCATCGCGACGGTTCACTTGAACCATTGCGACGGTCCTTGACCATCGCCACAGTCCTTGACCATGTGACGGTCCTTGACCATCGCGACGATCCCGTCGACCCCACGCCATCGCGATTGGCTCATGCCATCATGCCGACTCTGCCACGTGGCAAGCTAGACCATCGCGACGATACCCTTAGACCATCGCGATGCCTCCAAAATTGACCCACCGCGATTGGCTCAAGCCATCGTGCCTCGTGACCATCGTGACGGGCTCACGCCATCGCAATTGTCACGTTGACTATTGATCGACGCCATCACGATTGCTCGTTGATTAGACCATCGTGACGGTTCATTCACACCATCGCGATTGCTCACATTTAGACCATCGTGACAGTTATTTCCTTCGGACCATCGTGATTGTGCCACGCCATCGCGACGGTTCACTTGGACCATCGCGACAGTCCAAGACCATGGCGATTGTTGCGGACCATCGCGATTGTCCACCTTAAATGCAATTTTTAGGGTTTGATTTTTTGACCAAATTTGGGGCTATTTTTTGAAAATTTTTAGGTGATTGCACTCATAGGAGACCCTTTAGCTCATAGGGAAAGAAAAACCTGTTTGTCAGTTTTACCCCCGAGGGCCTGAATGGTCATATCTTTTTCATCCGAAGTGCATTTTTTGAGCTTCATAGCTCGTTAGAAAGCTCTTTACAAGTACTACGTGACCTCAATTGTTAAAAAAAAAAAAGACGTTGTTTTTTTAGATAAGATAATTTGAGGTTGACCTAGTGTGGGACTAGAAAAGCCAGAGGGAAGCATAAAAATTTTGGGCAAAAGGGAAAGGACCTTTAAAAGTGTATATATTCAAGTGCTTGATCATCCATTTGAGAATTGGTGTAATAGTGGAATTTTACAGGTCTAGCAAGGGCAATCAAGGGCAAACAAAGCAAGGCAGTGAAGAACACATGGCTTGGGAAGCACGACTTCTTGGGCATCAGAGCAATCAAAGCAGCTGACTTGAGGCTGGAAGAATACTCAACCCCCTCAGTCAATTATTAGCTTAGGCTAAACGGTAGCATTGTGGATTTGAGACGATAGGAACGCATCAAGTTCAAGAGATTTAATTTTTCAAGTCCAAGACTAAAGTAAAGGTGTGTGATACGAAAACCTAAAGGAAAAGAATTAAAGGATGACGGAACGAGAACTCAAAAGTACCACGGAAAGTTGATTCCTGACGCATACATCTAGACAAGAATCTAAAGGAATTTAAAAAGAATCAAGAAAGTAAGAAAAAAGAATCATTGACGATCAGAAGAGCCGCGAAGTAAATTCATGAACCTTAGATCGGGCAAACACATAGGTAAGTCAGACCGACGAAGCCTTAGATCATCAGAAGCAAGTGTAGGAACTACTGCACGATCGTGGGCACATCAATTGAATAATAGTTACCCTTACGAGTTGAGCTCAGATATGAGTGAATCGGAAATGGCTTTTAGCACAGAAAGAACAGAAGGAGGGTCAAACGTAGCATATTTGGAAAGACCCGAAGGACCCTATAGAAATCAATTAGAATTTAACCAACCGCTTAGGTGCTCGCATCTATGAGGATGGTTTGCGAAGACAAGTGGTACAAATGCACAACCCGGATCAACCCATTAGATTGGAACGTCCAGTGGTAAAATTTGAGAGAGACGCATACATAGACAAAGAAGGAATGATGTACATCATAAGTACTCAACCAAACAATACCAATGAATTTGGTGTAATTTAATTAGAGACGGAAGTGAGAGCCCAAGGAAAAGAACCATTAGAAGAACCTAGGACACGTAGAGGGAAATCTGTACTGACAAGAGTACTAGTTCTAGAGTGGATCCCTCAGGATAATCGAAGCATAGAGTTGTTTGTGAACAAGGAAACTGACGAAGCATTTTGGAGGTACAGAACGGAACAACCTAGTGAGGTAGGCACCATCACAGTCTATGAATTTAAGGACCCAGATACACCTGGAAAAGTTGTATACCTGGATGAGACTTCAGATGAGTATTTGTAGTACCAGATCATGCGAGAAATACCTACACATGGAGAGGTGAGTTGGTATTCCCTCCATCTCGGACAAACGTAAATGCTAGCCATCAAGGGGCAGGAACATCCTCAGCCCATGGAACTCAAAGAGAGAAAAACAAAGGAAGACCGGAAGTAAGTTTCAATCATCCCCTAGGGGGAGATAGAGCAACCATGGACACAGATAGAGTGGAAAGACAAAGAGAACCTAGAATACCAGGTTGTAGAGATGATTTGCCTCTACATAGACCACGTGAACACGCAAGAACACTAAGACCCACTCAGTTAGTAAAATCCATGAAAAACTATTTTGATGGGACAGGAGATCCCTATGACCATGTTGCGGAATTTAAGCAAGTGCTAAGGGAAGAACAAGTAGAAGATATGTTGACGCAATATAATGCATTTGGACTAACGTTAAAGAACACAGCTTTAACTTGGTTCCAACCATTGCAACAAAGGTAGTTTAGAGACATCCATCACTTTTTAGAGTCATTCATCACGGAATTCAATAAAAGTGGGATCAGACATGATACGTCTTCGTTGATTCATAGTTTTAAACAAACCCCTCAGGAAACAATTAGACTCACAGGACGTAGGTTTAGACAATATGTGGAGAGATGTCCAATGCAAGAGCTACCCTCACATGCCAAGCAAGTGCCATTGTTTTTAGATGGCCTGTTGAGCTCGAAACTACGCTCCTATGTCTACTTGAAGGAACCCAGAACGCTAGAGTAGTGTGTAAGAATTTGCATAGACATTGAGGATAACTTAGGAGATGAGTTGGAACTCTCCAAGGTCTATAAGGACTCGGATTGTTCATCTCTAGCATCTTCAAAATTGTCTAGCTCGATAGAGGACCTAGTAGAAAAAGTGGCCTAGAAACTAGGAGTTTCTAGCAAACAGATGCCTAGGTTAACAACAAACAAGCGTTGTTACACCTGTGAGGATGCAAGTGACTTCGATCTAGAGTCAATTATTATGGACCCACCTTTTGCATCAGACGAAGAATATTTCTACGAAGTAGACACTCATCATCAGAGAAACGAAGAAATTATGAACGAGGTGAGGTTAACCACACAAGTGACTGTCAAAAGTGAAGGTAAGAAAAGAAAGAAGAAAGAAATCATGTCAGAAGAAGAAGAATCTTTATTTGAGGTTCCTGAGAATTTCAAGAAATATGAAATAGAAGATAGACGAATCATGGTACGAATGCCTAACAGAAAAGTTGATGTTGGAGAAGTATATGATAATCGAGAGAAAACAAAAAAAATCATAGTCGCCATAGAAGGAGAAGAAGAGAAATGTACATACATAGGGCATGATTTGACGACTGAAGAAGAAGAAGAGTTAGTTGCCCTATTGCGCGAATATAGAGACGTGTTCGCTTGGAGTTACAAAGATTTGAAAGGAGTAGACCCGGATATACGCTCCCATAGAATCCCTATGACTCCAGATGCAAAACCTACAAAACAGAAACCATACACGTACAATGATAACTACGCTACGAAGATTAAAGAAGAAACAGATCGTTTGATAG
Organism: Ceratopteris richardii; assembly: GCA_020310875.1. Classification (NCBI taxonomy): domain Eukaryota; kingdom Viridiplantae; phylum Streptophyta; class Polypodiopsida; order Polypodiales; family Pteridaceae; genus Ceratopteris; species Ceratopteris richardii. The sequence goes on along the minus strand of CM035424.1, from coordinate 54,209,302 downwards.
AAGCAGGATTCATTTACGAAATTGAGCATACCGATGGGTATCCCCCATCGTGGTTGTGCCCAAGAAGAATGGAAAATTGCATGTGTGTATTAACCTTAAAAAAGTTAATGCCGCCATGATTAGAGACAATTATCCTCTTCCTACCACGGAACATTTATTGGAAAGAGTTGCGGGCAAGGAAGTTTACAGCTTTCTTGATGGTTTCTCAGGCTATAATCAAGTAGCCATTGCTCCAGAAGATCAACACAAGACGGCTTTTGCCACAGAATGGGGCATATTTGCATTTCGTGTAATGCCTTTTGGCTTAACAAATGCACCCGCCACTTTCCAGCGACTCATGTGTCATGTTTTTAAGGAATTCTTACGCAAGAATTTGGAAGTTTATGTCCATGACATATGTGCTCATTCGAATATCAGGCATATGCATATCCCAGAGTTAAGGCAAGTATTTGACAAATGTCAAGAATATCAGGTTTGTTTGAACCCAGAAAAATGTGTTTTCATGGTCAGACAAGGCAAAATTCTAGGACACATTGTGTCAAAGAATGGAGTTTTGACAGATGAAGAAAAGGTGAAAGTGATTGCAGAACTACCTAGGCCAAATAACATAAAAGAGGTACAGGCATTTATGGGCCATTGTGGTTATTACAGACGATTCATACACATGTATGGGATCATAGCCAAGCCTCTGTACTCTCTTTTGACCAAGTTTGAATGTACAAATGAGTGTGAGAATTCATTTAATGAACTTAAATGATGTTTGTGCTCAACACCTATATTGACAACCCCGGATTGGAGCAAGCCATTCCATGTACATGTGGATGCATCCAACTATAGGAAATATAGACCTCCCCATAGCTTACGCAAGCAGACAGTTGAATGCAGCAGAAATAAATTACACCACTACGGAACGAGAGGGATTAGGAACGATCTACGCAGTAAAGAAATTCAGGCATTATTTGTTGGCAAATAAGTTCAAATTCTTTACGGATCACCAAGCATTACTGTACTTAGTCAATAATCCATGTAACACAGGACGATTGATACGTTGGTTTCTATTACTCATGGAGTACGACTTCGAAGTAGTAGTCAACAAAGGAAAGACACATCTGAGAGTTGATCACCTCTCAAGATTAACCTCAGGAGAAGCTCCTCAAGGAATAGTGGATGAATTACCAGATGCATATTTGTTTAACCTTGAGATAGTACCAGAATGGGCTAAGCCGATAGTCCCTATTCTCACATACGGACCCAAGAACCCTAGGATAAGGATCAAGGAAGGAGAGATTACCAAGTCACAGAGATACCAAATCATAGCAGGAAGTATATATAAATAGGATAATCAAAAAATTCTTGCTTGTTGTGTAGATGAATCAGAACATGCAAATTGGTTGCAATTAGCACATGTAGGTGCATTAAAGCAACATCACTTGAAATATCGTACATTGCAGACTCTGCATAGACTAGGAGTATATTGGCCTTCTATGGAAGCAGATGTCTACAAGTTGTGTAAAGAATGCCCTGTTTGTTGTGAAAGACCACCTATAGAACATGCTACATTATATCACATGTCTCTCATACCAGACTGGAGTGAACCTTTAGTGACATACTTGAGGACGAAAACATTCCCTCAAGGAATGACCTTAGCACGACAACGAAGTCTAGAGCAGGAAGCTCAAGACTATTCACTTATTGGCGACAATCTATACAAATGAGGATGAGATGGATACTTAAGACAGTGTTCATGAAAGCGATTATCTGAGCGTACTAGAGACTGCACACCAAGGTGTTGCAGGAGGTCATTTTGGACCCGATAGGATCATCAAAGCCATCATCTTTGCAAGATTATGGTGGCCCACTCTTCACATGGATGCGTATACCTATGTTAAGAGATGTGATGTGTGCCAGAGAACTCAGTTTCCTACTTGCAGAGATGAAATGCCACTGAAACCCATGATGGGAGGACGTGCATTTTCTAAGTGGGGTATAGACTTTGTAGGACCCATTAACCCCCCTGCAAAAGGTACACATGCTGAATACATTATTGTTGCCACAGATTATCTTACCAAATGGGTAGAGGCAAAGGCCACCAAAAAGAATGATGCACACACGACTGCAAAATTCTTATTTGAAAATGTCTTTACAAGATATGGATTGCCTATAGAGTTAGTGAGCGATCAAGGAACTCACTTTCTAAATCAGGTCATTGAATATTCGTTACAGGATTTTATGGTGATTCACAAGAAATCTGCACCATATCATCCTCAAGCCAATGGTCAAGCAAAAAGTACTAATAAGATCCTTTGTAACGTATTGATGAAACTCGTGAACAACAAACGTTCAGATTGGGACAAACAGTTACACCACGCTGTTTGGGCATATCGAGTGGCCTACAAGACTGTACTCAATGCAACTCCCTTTCAGATGGTTTTTGGTCAAAATGTTGCGCTTCCTTTGGACTTCTTAATACCGAACCTTAAGGTTGCAGAACATCAGTGGACCGGCCATGAATTGTCAGCAAGAATAATGGACTTGGAACGATTAGGAGAAACCAAGCTGAAAGCAGGGGCAGGAATATACGCAGCAAAGAAGCGACAGAAAGCATATTTTGATGCGCATGTGAAAGATAAAGGCTTAAAAGAAGGAGATTTGGTCCTAGTATATACGCTGAAACAACATGCACGGTCAACCCATGAGAGCTTGCCGATGGATAGGGGCCAGACAAAAGGATGTTAAGGGATTTTCCCCCGGTCTTCCAGCAGCGGACAAATGGGGACCATTGCAGGTCAGGTGGGTTACATCAGCGATCAGGTGGTCTGCATCAGCAGCCACATGGGCAAAACACCCTACAGTGCTCATCCTTCCACAGTTACTGCGGATTGGCCTAGATTAATAGTAAAAAATAGAGCACTTCCTAAGGGGCAGGTTTCGCAAGTGTTGGACCTCCCTTCTTTTCCAAAGCAGAGTGTCCATCAGATCTCTTAACCTCAACCACAAAGGAGTCAACCATGACGAAGGAACCCAGACCGACGACAATATCAGACAACACAAGGAGGAAAGTAGTATCAGCATCACAAATCAAGAGGCACGAGACAAATATGGGTGCCAAAAGGACAGAAACCACCGACAGATTTCACCAATGCGGACAATAACAAAAAGTTACGGCAGAATCAGAAGCAATATCCAAATCCTTTTCGATCTTCTTCTACGAGTACAAACATTCGACAAAAAATTTGGATCGCTAAGAAGTACCTTACAAATCGACCCACACCCACACAGATTTGGGTACCCAAACCGTGTATTATAGCTCAACCCTCAAGCCATGTAATATATACCCCTCAGAAATCTCTTCACCCTTCAAGAACACCACATCCAATATCACCTTTTGTCCCTCAGCAGAAACATTCTACCCGCTCAGAAACTCTTAGGAAATGGATACCAAAACGTATCCAGACTACTTCTCCGACCCCCTTATCTAACATCGCTCGCACCCACACTAATCTACAACCTTGTAATAACTCATTTACGACTGAACCTTGTACTAACCCAACATCACTTGTAATAACATCTCATCAAGAAATGTATGCATCATCTGAAACATGTAGGTGTCTAGAGACCTGCATTAGTTTTTGCAACAATCATTCCATAAACCACATCACAACACTCGGCTACACGGGTTACACATTAGTTATGGAAAGGGATTGCGGTCTCACTTTAATGGGATCATGATTAATTTCCATACTAATGTGTTATTCTTTTGTAGCAGATCCGCTACACACTCGCATCATTCATCATGCACGCAGAAGGACCATCTGAAGCTGGCTCCAGTGTACCCATGGCAAATATTGGCGAATTACTAGCTGAACCACATCCTACGACTCAACCACCAGAATTTCAGGGATTTTTAGGACCTATGCCAATTGACGATCCTCCTAGGGGATACACTGAGAATATTCATCGCAACTCTCATTGGTTCCAAGGATTAGCAAGCCCATTGGCGGATGCAGATTTCCTTTTTGAGGCCAATTTGACTTTTGATACCCGCACGTGGCACAAGTACCAGTTTGTCTCAAGAGAGTTGATGCCCAGATACATATCTGGGCATGAGCTACAATACAAGCCTTATTTTATGTTAATGGAGGAATATCAGCTAGCCATAGAAAAAGAAATAGGCAAAAAGCCCTCCCACGTAACTCAATTCGAGCCGGAAGATTTGCCACTAGATGCGCATCGAGGAGAGATCTATCAACCAGATTGGTGCAAGGATTTATTAAAAGCATATCTAGAGATGATGAGTACTTGGGTCAAGGCACCACTACACTTAAAGTACAACCCATGTTGGGGACCAGTGCCACATCATCGCTCTTGGAAGGCATTTGCCATTAAAGTACAGAACAACAAGCAATGCAAGGATTGGCTTAATTACCCATACTTCACCCCACCCACCGGACCACCAACAGTTGGATACATGATGGCAACAATTCGTCACTGGCTCCCTTGCTTAAAACATATGGACGATGTAGCAGCGCACATGACTGTCAAGATATTTGACATGATGCAGATGGTATTCAAAGTCTTTCGTAGCATCAAGGCGCCACATGTGAACACCCCGGGTTTCGAGCATGGCAATCTAGATCTAGCATATGACATGAGCACGACACCATCGCTTCGGGTGTGTTACGCCTGGCACTGTCAAATCAAATACTTACCGGTGTACTATAAGCAGATCTTCGAAGAAATGTTCACAACCGGTTTCTGGGAATACCATTCAGAGGTGTTCATCAGCAGACCTACACACCTCTTGCAGTTATTTGCCTGTGAACAGATGGTATATTCCATGCATTATCGACTCCCGCCATCAGATGAACCGCAGCCCATTGATTGGGAGAAACTCGAGGCAGATCTAGCCCGAGGAATTCGCATATCAGAACACACCCTCACTCAGGAACTACTCCAGAATTATATCCCACAGACCTCACAACCAGGTTCTGTCGAGGACGACAGAAGCGAGAGGGAGGGGGTGTAGGCAGTAGTCAGAGGCATAGAAGACGCGGAAGCATGTGAAGACAAAGCACAATGAAGTAGCAGGGAGTCAGTCGAATCATTTTTTCAAACAAATATATTTCAAAATACTTTTCAAAAACCTCCAACAGTGATTTTCATCACTTTTGTACCATATGTAACATAGAAAAACCCTTTTTGTAATTTATAGCTGCATTTTGTGCAAGCCGAGGAGTCCTCAAGCTTGAGGATCTTAGGTAGAATGATCGTACCAATTTTGGTTATTTTTAGACATCGTTTACCCTTTCAAATAGCAGCTAGAGCCTATTTTTTAACTATGCCGGTCACTAGATGTGAAACCGGTCAAAACTAGTCTAGAATCTATAAAAAGAGCTAGAGAGCTCATTTTTTAGGTTAGCTTGTTTGAGTAGAGAAGATCTTAGAGCTATTTTGAGCTTGTAAGAGTATTCTTGAGAAATAGAGTTGATTTCCTACCTTCCATTGTGTCTTGCTTGTCTCTTTGTTGTGTGTGTATGTGTGTGTGCATCTTTATGCTTCTCACCATCACTCTCACTTCATCTCATATGCACGATCTTCATATCACTCCTATCTCTTCTGCGGATTGACATTAAGGAGGTGGAGCTTCTTAAGTGGTCCTCACCATTGTGCTAGAGCAACAATACTTTATGTCGATGATATGTTGATTAGTGAAAAGTCCTCTTATGACTTGTCGATTCTCAAAAAGAAGTTGAGTCAAACATTTGATATGAAGGATTTGGGGATGCCAAACATATTCCTGGCATGCACATTACTCCTTATAGGAGTAAAAGATGCATATAATTGTCTCAAAGTGACTACATATCCAAAGTACTCCACAAGTTCAATATGCAGGGTGGAAAGGCACTGAGTACACCTTTATCCACATCTGTGAAATTTAGTAAGGATGATTGCCCCAAATCACATGAGGAAAAGGAATTCATGAACAAAATTCCCTATCAGTCTGCTATTGGTAGTCTCATGTATGCTATGGTAGCTATGAGACTAGACATTGCGTTTGCAGTGGGAGTTGTGAGCAGATATATGTCTAATCCTCGCAAGAAACATTGGGAAGTGGTCAAGATGATTTTAAGATATCTGAGTGGCACTAAGAACAAGTGTTTATGCCTAGGTAGAGGGAAAGCATCCATTATTGATTACACTGATTTTGACTATTCTAGTTGTGTAGACAATCATAAATCTACATCAGGGTACATTTTTCATTTTTCTCGAGGTGTTATCTCTTGGAGATCTCGTCTGCAAGAATGTAGAGTTGTCTCCACCACAGAAGCAGAGTATGTTGCAGCAAATGAGGCATGTAAGGAAGCATTGTGGCTTTCTCGTCTTGCTTGTGATATGGGTTTACCTCAGCATTGTTTGCTTAGTGATAGTTAGAGTACCATTGCTTTGGCTAAGAATCCGGTCTATCATGCAAAGACCAAGCACATTGAGGTGAGGTATCACTTCATTAGAGATTGTTGTTGATATATTTAGGTAGTGATGTGTGTGAACACTCTAGGACCACCGGGGCACTTTTTTCCCTCTTTAGGAGGTTTTTTTACCCCAGCTTGTATATACGCCTATTGCCCTAATGGGCTACTTATCTTTGTACATTCTCTAGTAATACATTCAATCTTGTGTGTTGTGCTCCAAGCTTCTTCTTCTTCCTTGTGCTATTCGCGTGCTTCTGGAGACGTCTAACTCCAACAATTGGTATCACAGCAGGTCGTTGCTTCATCTAGGGCGCCATCGACACTCCTTCATTTGTAGTCTCAGATTCGCACGATATTTGGTGAGCAGACTCAAGGTGTTTCAGAGATCAAAATAGCTTTGCTATGTCGTGTTGAAATCGCGATCTGAGCTCGTTTTAGCCTCCGAATGCACTATCGTAGTGCTTGTGCACGCTATTTCGTCTTTTTGTACCAAAGGTATATACCAGTTTCTATTCGCCAGTATAAGCGTCTCAAAGTTTGCTACAGGTCTAGCAGAATTCGTCTAGGCAATTCTGTTCAACTTTTTGAGATACAGTCCATTTTGTGCATCAAGGTTTTTAGTCACTGGCCATGGCTGAAAGCAGTGATGTATTCCATATGTTGGCTGTTGAGGATAAGTTGGATGGTACCAACTACCCATTATGGGCTTATATGATGCAACATGCATTGGTTGCAAAAGAATTGTGGAACATTGTGTAGGGTGTTGAAAGACATCCTGTTACACCTGCGACTACAGCTACTGCAAATACAGGTGCTGAAGCTGATGGAGATGGTGTCGAAGATGATATTTTGCAAATTCGTGTTCGTGCTGCTGTTTCTATTGCACCTACTATAGAGCAAATTCGTTGGGATGGCAGAGATGCTCAAGCACATGCATTGATAGCCTTGTCCGTCAAACGTGCTATTATTCCTCACATTCGCTCTTGGAGAACAGCTAAGGATGCTTGGGAGATCCTACCCTTGTTTGATTATGAGGATTATTATACCATTGAAGGAAAGATTGGTTCGCCCCTCCACATATATGCATGTCTACCATGTTTGGTAACTACAAACGTTCTCGCTGAAGTGTTGTCAAAGTATATGACCTTTTCTGGGATTTTTGGATCTTTGAATTCATTGATAATGATTCCAAAACCACCACTAGATCATGTCTAAACCTCCAAAAGGCTTCATCATTCTCTCTGCTTACGAAGAGCTTTATGCTAGTATTGTCCTAAGGCATCCAATCAAGAGTGATGATCCTTATAGGACCTATTTTCCTCGAGCTTACATACTCCCTCTTCGTCTATGCCGTGAACTGTTGCCAACATTCACCTTGGAATTCTCAATATATTTAATACAATCATCATCATACAGATGGTTTTAAAGATGAAGCAGTGAGATTTCTTTAGATAACTTATACTATTTGGATCTTAACATGTATCAAAACAAATCTCACTATCATGAGGAAAACAAAAGTTTGTTGAACTAAATCAACATGAAATGGGAAGTCAAATAAACATCTAAACAATGAACTATAGATATAAACGAATTTGGGTCTATCCTTTAAGAATCAAGTAGAACCTTATCCTCTCGATCAATGTTCATTAAAATGTTTGGACTATTGACAAGTAATCATGATGATTGTCATTCTAGATGTAAAGACAAAAAATAACTAGACCATCTCTTCTTCAAATGAATGGTATTCGAACCCTGTTAGCCTTTATTCATAAAGGATGAAAATATCTCTCAAGACTTACCTGTATGAACTATGGGAGACGTTACTTGTATGAAATATGGGAGACCTTACTTGTATGAAATATGGGGAGACCCATTCATATCTGTATTTATTGGAAACAAAGAATTTAAGCTTTGCTCAAACACATTGTTTTAGATATATGAAATATGGGGAGATCTATTTATATTTGGATTTGTTGGGAACAAAGAATTGAAGAACCTTTTGGGTCAAATCCAAAGTTATCAAAGAGGTCGGTGGTGTTGAATATGGTTTGTACATGATCATTGCAATCTTCTCGATCCTCTTATTGATATAGTGTCTATCTGTATTGGTCTATAAAATTTTATTCGAAACACTTGTACTCCACTATGCTTTCTTCCGTAATGGATTCGCTTATTCAATATTGAAATCTTTGTTTGTGTCTAATAGAAGTATGTGCATCTCAAGCAAGGAGGAGATGGAATGAGAGAGAGATGAGAGGGACAAATGGGAGCCTCGGAACCCTTTAAACAATATGAGTCTATCTTTCTCTCTCTCTCTATATATATATATACATATATATATATATATATATATATATATATATGTATATATATATATATATATATATACATATATATATATATATATATATATATATATATATATATATATATATATGTGTGTGTGTGTGTGTGTGTGTGTGTGTAATAGAAGTAGGTGCATCTCAAGCAAGGAGGAGATGGAATGAGAGAGATGAGAGGGACAGGTGGGAGCCTCGAAACCCTTTAAACAATATGAGTCTCTCTCTCTCTCTCTCTCTCTCTCTCTCTCTATATATATATATATATATATATATATATATATATATATATATATATATATATATATATATATATATATATATATATATATATATGTGTGTGTGTGTGTGTGTGTGCGTTTCGGGTGTGTATGTGTGGTGTGTGTGTTGTGTGCATGTTTGAATAAGGGGAGGGTCACATAGACTCTTAGGCAACCTCATCAATCTACCATTAAGATGCATTAGTGTATAGACCTACATCATTCTTTGAATGCAATTCCTCTTATGGTTGCAATGACATTGAGGCATCCCTAACAATATCCCACTGAAGCAGATTGTTGGAGATGCCTAAGGGTCACTATGACCATCAGAGGAAACACATACAAAGAATGATAAACCCTAATGCATCTGAAGAGTCCAGATCTTAGCTCAAATATCAATCTACACCAACTACCTCAAACAAACAAGGTGTATGTATGCATCTTAAATTGCTCTAGACTCAAACTAACAAGAATCGAGTTTGCATGTGACTCATGTGAAAACTCTCAAAGCTTCTACAAGGACCCCACTTTCTCTCTAACCATGTCAATCATTGAAGGAATATACAACTCCAAGTGCAAATTCCCCAATGACAAATGCAATGTCAGGTCTAGAGCATAAAATCTTGTACTCCTCTGGCAAATGCAATGTCTAGTCTTGAGCATAAAATCTTGTACTCCTCTCTTTGTGTGTGAAAGTGTGTGAGAGCTCTCTTCCTTATCTCCTTTCCCTTGACATGGAGAATGTGTGTTTCACAAACGATCTGAGATTGCTATCAAATTTGGTGTGCAAGTAGAACGCACCAAAATATTATCGTAAGTTGTCCCTTTTGCCTTTTTGGGTCACTAATTTTGCTCAGATTTATTTTTTGAAGCCATTTTGACCTCCTTTTCAAGCCCTTAAGGTGGGGCCCATTGAAAACAAGTCAGTTTGTAAAATTGTAGCTTGCTTCCTACTTGGCATCTCTTAAATATTCTAGATCTAGAATTTGAAGCAATTCCATGTATAGTTGACACAGAAAAACTGTGTTTTTTTCAAATCGAATTGTGAAGTCAGAGTGTGACAATGTTCGAGCAGAGAATATTATCCCTCAAATAGGCAAGCTTTCTCGCGAATGTAAAAATTTGTGTCTTTCTAGTATTTTTCAAAGAGGCAAGAATTTGTGTAAAAATATTATCCTTCAAATAGGCAAGCTTTCTAGCGAATGTAGTGACAAATCATGGGTTCGAATGCATGGTCATGTTAGTATTGGTATCTCTCTTTATGAATAACATGGGATAAGAAGGGCCGCCAAATTTTAAAACTCCGCTTGAAAAGACCCCTTGTAGCGCTTGCTATTAATAGGGTGGGCATTATTAACAACTCCGTACCTTCACTCTCGAGTTTTTCTCTCCCTTCATTTTATCTCTCTCTCTCTCTATATATATATATATATACACACGCACGTATAAGGAAAGAGAGATGTAGAACCCTTCTCTTTGCCCATCAATCATTAGGGTTTGTGAGGGACGCTTTGACGATTTGTGCTTTCAGTTTGTATTGTCTCTCCCACACACACAGAAGGGTTTAATTTTATATATATATATGTTTACACTATATATATATATATATATATATATATATATATATATATATATATATATATATATATATATATATATATATATATATATACACACGTATGAAATAATGCATAGATCGATTGTATAACTTGGGCTACAACATCAAGGCAACACGTCATTCATTAAGAGCATGGGGTACCCAAAGAGTTTCTTCCTTCACTATTCCGATGAATCCTTCCAACACATGTTGAAAGCACATTTTGTTAGCCTTTGCCTTGTTCGATTAAGGAAGGAATAGGTTCGAAGGGTTTTTGGGTGGAAGAATCTAGAGAATAGATTCTTGTGTTTCTCCCAATTCACAGTTATTTACTGGATATCAAGATCTCTCATACTACATGGATTCATCATAAATAACTTAGATGTAACCACTGAATACCTCAGGCTTCACACACGGAAGTGCTACTTAATTTGGTACAGAAACAAATTATGTTGGCAAAATAATAACAGTACAACAAAGAATTACAGAGTCAAAGACTCAGCATGTACCAAATACGTCTTTCTCGGTGCGACAGATCAACGATCTAGTAGGTTCAATACCTGTCTCTCTCCTGCACCGAAAGAAAATCTTTTCTATTATCATTGAAGGGTTACAAGACCACTCCATCAATTCGGTCATGACTCTTCACTGAAAATTAGGATTTATACAAAATATGTTCAAGCTACCTAACACTCCTTCTTTTGATGAACTTCTAGATCCCTTATATGATTTAATAAAGCATGGAGACTTCTCAAAGATCAAAGGAGAAGAGAATATAAGTTACTCTCTTTGGAAAACATAAAATGGGAAGTGAACTCGACATCTAAACAATGAACTATAGTTATAAATCTTCATTAAAATCTTCATGATGTAAAGACAAAGATGAACGAGAGCATCTCTTCTTCAGTGAATGAATGGATATTAGAAGAATTACCTGTATGAAATATGGGGAGATATAAAAGAATACTTATATCTGGATTGGGGAGATATAAAAGAATACTTATATCTGGATTTTCTGGAAACAAAGAGTTGAAGTTATTATAAATATCACAAAAAGTTGCAAATGATAATGTTTGACTTCCACAATAATGTTAGACGGGTACACTCCTAAAAGATTGGATATGTTTCAATGCATTATAAAATTAAGAAGATCTATAGGTGGTCCCTCCTTTACAATGACACCAAGATCTATAGGCGGTCCGATAAACATTTTGTCAAACCTTGAAGTTTATTTGTCAAACCTTTTGGTTCAACCTTAAAGTTACTAGAGAGGTTGTTGGTGTTGAAGATGATGTCTAGACTATTAAACAATTTGTAGATGATCATTGCAATTCTGGATCTTCTTTTTCACATAATGTCCATCTCTAACCTTCACTAGTCTTGGTCTATAAAATTTCATTTGAAATCATTGTACTCCATTATCCTTGTTTCCTTAATGGGTTGCCTTATTTAGTATTGGAATCTTGGTTTGTGTCTAGTAGGAGTATGTGCAGCTGAGGCAAGGAGGAGATGGAATGAGAGAGAGAGATGAGAGAGATAGACACTTGAATTATGATTGGGAGCCTCGAAACCCTTTAAACAACAAGGAGGAAATGAAATTACATATACATACATACATACATACATACATATTGACCTTTGATATGGGAAAGGATTGAGCATAGAAAAGCACCTTGTAACCAAGGTCATCAAGTTGACCAACTAACATCAAACTACATGATAACTGTGGTACATGGCATACATTATGCATAGTAAATTTTGAACCATTGATTGCACAACTCACATCTCCAATCTCGAAAACATCACACTGTTAAGAGTCACCAAGTGTCACAATACAAAGACACTTTGCTGCATGAGCAGAGAACCATTCTCTGTGTGGTGCCACATGGAAAGAAGCACCAGAATCTAGCAGCCACATGTGGGAAAGAGAATCAACTATAAGATCCTTAATAAGCACAATACTATCAAGTGTCAACACATCATCATCATCAAAAATAGCATTGATTTCTTCAATCTTCATGGTTGAAGTAGATGGTGCATGTAACTGTTTAACATGCCCATCAACGTTCTGCACTTTACCTTTAGCATTCTTTAACACATAGCAGTCTTTCTTCATGTGTCCTTTCTTATGAAAATAATGGCATTCAATATCCATCTTCCTTGATTTACTTCTACTCTTATTCCATTGACCATTCTTTTCCTTGTTCTCGCTCCTGCCATGTTGCTGGTTCTTTTCTTGGTAAGAATCACAAACATTATATGCATCTCCTCTCTTAGTGCCAACCAATGAAAAAAGCAAAAATCTGGAAAACTTTTGCTAAAGTATCCTCTACAAAATGAGCATATGACTAGTGTCGAAATCTCATAAAATTGCAAGTACTAACATGTTAACCTTCATAGTGAATCATTGACTCCACTGCATATAATCAGTTACCCAAAAGAAGCCAATTAGGCTTTATTGAACACCTATGAACAACTAACATACATCTCCTATGGAGAGGCTCAGTAAGTCTTCCATTGCGGTGCCAATGGTGACTTCAGTGAGTTGGATGACAAGGTATGCCAAGGTCTATGCTTTGGCCACCACCTTAGTCATAAGCCTTGGGTGGGCAGATGGTTGCTGGCTTTGTTTACACAAAAGGAACAAAGCTTTTACGTCTGAATGCTTTGATACCAGTGAAGTATTTTGATAGTGATGAACCTCAACGGACTCTCCTTCTCGAGAGCTCCACGATGATACCCTTGATGTAGAAAACCTAGATCCAGACACCTCACATAATATTTTGCATAGAGCATGGAGAATACACAAAAACACATCGTACATATAGAGCACGAACATAGATTTCTTGGGTGTTACAAATGTGGTCCAACTTACAGTCTATGGCTAACCAAGCCACTATATGTTTTATTAAAGAAGATATACAAAATTGTTTGATGACTTTCACATGGATACTAATGGTAACAGGAATCATCAGTAAAATTCATGAAGTATAGCTCCCAAATGAAGGTGTGTGCATAGGACCACAGACATCACTATGAACAAGCTCCAATTTAGGAGAAGCTCGAACTAAACCATCTTTTGAGAAGGAAAAAAATTGTATTTCACCCAAAATATAACCTTCATAGACATCTTTACAAGGTGCCTCAAGTTTGGTTATAGAGGACATCATTTTTTATTTTTGAAGGTGAAGCAATCTAGCAAAATTCAGATGACCAAAGCATGCATGTCAAAGCTTTGCATATGAGATAGCCTAAGAATCTTGAACTACACATGTTGAATCATTCACAGATTTTGCATAGTCTATGAGTTTATACAAGCCATGACATAAAATGCCAGAAGCAATAATAACATCACCATTAGAAAGATCATGGAATATACATCTATTATCAATAAATTTGATAACCAAAAGTGTCTAATGGGCACTTGGACTTTCACATGGACACAACAATAATAGGAATCATCAATAAAATTCATGAAGTATAGTTCTCAAATGAAGGTGTCTGCTGTTGTAGTATGCCCTTGGGGAGCCTAGACCCACACCACCTTGCATGGAAGCAAGAAGGAAGACTCAAGAATGACTCTCCTTTCATCCACCTCAACCTCCATCATGTTCAAGCCATTGTCCATCAGCCCGCAGCTATGCCACATGCTTGAAAACATGGAGAGAAGGGAGTCAAGGATCCTATTCACATATGTAAAATACAAGAAAGTTGCAACACTCTACTTACACACATAGGAAATGCTAGCATGCACCCACACCTCACTCTCTCACACTCTAAGTCTAAATACACATATGCACAAAGCCTTAAGAGAAAAGAGATTTCTTCCATTCAAAGGATATATACATGAGAGCACATCGAACCAAAAGCTCCCCTCTTTACAAAAATGAGCCTTTATATATAGGCTAAGCACAATTCCCCATGTGTTCCTTTTGAAAAGTAAAAAAGGAAACATGTGCTCATATCTCTCTAAATCTTGGCAAATATTCCTTCTAACAACCCACTCTAAGGAAATAAAGGCGTGGGAAATTCTACATGGAATTTTGTACATGTGTGCCAAAAAGCTATTTTATTTAGGAGGCTTCATAACCATAGCCTAAGGGGAATATCAAAAAGAGCTGAGGAGAGTGTTCATATGGACACAACTCCTAAATACAAGAAAAAAGTATTTTTGTGAGTACTAGAGAGTGTCATTACATAAGAGAAATTGTGGGCAACCCTTATAACCCAACACTCTCCTCCCCCTAGACTTTGTCGTCCTTGACAAAGCTAAGATAGGAGCTCCAGACATTGTTGAATTGGTCCAAGTTTGAGTCCTCAAGTCTTCAAATCTGAATTTTGCAAGTCTGCAAATCTTCGAATATGCAAGTCTTCAATCGTCAGGTCTTCATCTCGACAATGCTGAGCGACACAATCCCCTTGGAGGGAAGTCAGCCCAGCCTCCATCCTAAGGTGCAGCACTTTGTAAGGCCGAAAAATGGCCTCTCAAGAAGCTCCAATACCTGAAATTTAAAACATTCACAACAAGTAGACTGAATTTGAAAAGAAGCAGTCAATAACTTTAATTCCTTTTTTAGTTTCCACTTCAGGGATCATCAAGTTCGAGAATATGGGTTATTCTAGCAAAAAGTCCTCATGAGGATTGGGCTTGTTCCTACAGTCCAAAAGTAGCTCAAAAGACATAGCCCGATAACTTTTCATATTGGTTATAGGCTAACCATAATCATCTAATCCACCACAAGTGCATGTGTGACTCATTGGAGGGTAAAACATAACTGTGATATGCTTCCTTCTTCATGGTGTGTATAATATGTGTTTCCTTTTCCATGTGTAGTTGAAGTTTTAGATTCGCCTCCCATGCAAATTCAACCATTATCAATGCTTCCATCATGTCTAGGAGTGCATCCCCTGTGTCTACTAGAAGTCCAAAGTTCACAAAGCATGTTTAGTGTGTCCTATAGGGTTAGTCATGCAACAAGAGACGTCATCATGGACTTTTCCTAACACATGCCTCCAAAAAGAAGATAGAAAGTTCAGTCTAAGAACTATGGTTTTAATGCAATGCGTATGAGGGTGTCTATAGGTCATTTGGGTGCTTAGCAATGCGTTCATACATCAGCCCTTTGGTATCACTAGTTTCCTTTGTACCAAAACACAAGTGATCACATGCCACCAATACAGAACATATAGTGGAGGAAATCAAGCAAGTGACCAACTTTCAATGCTTATGATAGTAGTATGCTATAAAAACATCCCAAGCTAGAATCACCATCATCCTTCCTTTAAGCCCGTGACACTCAGAGACAAGACAAAATGAGTTCAAAATGAGCAATTGAAGAGACACTTCTCATTTAAGAGATCATCACATGAGAACACACTCCCATAAGTTCTTTTCAACAATTGGATTGCCATGTTGGACACCATGCCCAAGGACAAGAGTCATAATTCACCAGTCCCCTACATTCCTGCAAACTTTCCATCAAGCAAGAAGATCATATATATGATAAATGCATAGATATGAGGTGCCTAAAGGAGTCAGCATGTGTATCACTCCTTGGTGGGACACCAAACCTGCAACTCCAAGAATTAACAGAAAGCACGTGTAGCACTTGAAACCAAATAGCAAGTAAAGCAAGGAGCATCTTGAAGCCTGAAAACATGAATAACATGAATACCACTCAAGGAGATCAAGCATAAACAAAGCATGGGATGGGAGTGGACCAAAGGGAATCACCCTCCAAGTTCAAGGTGCCAAGGGTGGCCTTACAACACCACCTTGAACACGCTTGTGTCCCATAGCCTTACACCACTATGGACACAATATGACATCCCAAGAGTGATGCGAATCTCTAAGAGGGTAGATGCTTGACCCTTCTAAGACATGAATTTGCATCGACCACAAATCCAAGGTTTCATAGATGGGATCCCCTCCCATGGGTATACACAATATCTTGTCCTTGTTGGTAGCTCAAGGGAACTAGCACTAGATTATGAAGTGTGACCTGTTGCAATGTGAAGCCTAAAGGGGAAGTGCCTCATAAATGTGTTACAAAACTGAGGAATTATGAAACATATGGAGATCACTTGTTTGCTCTGAACCAACAAGACTTTCAACAAGTATACAATCAAGCAACATTACCTAGAAAATTCGATTATCTACTTCAAATGATAATAGGGCCATGGATTCAAACACAAATCCGAACAATCACATACGTCAACCGTTCTTTTCCATTAAACATAAGTGAACACACCAATTAGGATAGAACATATGAAGAAGGCTAATGAGTTATGAACTTCCAATAATAGTAGCTCTCTACATAGAAATCAACAAAAAATCTCAAAGACAAGGAGCCACCAGCAACTTTTGTTTTGTCTCGTGACACTTAGGATAGAGTCATGATGAGCATTTAAAATGAAGACATTTATCTCATGCTGGAGGATATCAAAGATAAGTCAAAGAACAAACATTCAACTTTTTCAATGCCTCTTGATGATATCCCTGAATTCAGGCAGTTATGGAGTCATCAAAGTTGGGCCCTTTGAGATATTTACAATACCTATAAGTGACATGCAATGATCCCACAGAGCGTCAACTTTAGCCAAAAACAATTTCCTATTTTTACACACCCAACATTCCAATGTGTCCTCACAGATGTAAGTGGTGTGCACTCCTCCCAACCTTAGGAAGCATTCTGCAACTGCCCAGCATAGTATGTCTTGCTTAAATTAGTGATGGAATTTCAATCTTTTGTGTCATAAGGATTTGTATAGATTGATCATGGCAATATAACAATGGTAAGAAGTTATAACTTCTTTCCATGAGCAAGTCATACTACACCCTGTACTACCATAATCAGTCACCCACATGGAAATACAAGGAGGCTGGGACTTTAGTAGCATACCACAAAACTTCTAAATTTCCTAAATGACTACCTTAACACCACCAAATCCACAAATACTCAACTATAATGAAGGAACAGTGAGAGAATATGACCATGAAAATCTAACCCTCACCACAAACGACAGGGGAGCCCAACATTTTCCCAGCCTCGACAGTGGAGAAACCTACCCGATGCAATAGTTCTTAACCTCGAGGGTCTTCTGCAGAGAAATAACCACGAGAAGCAAAGGCCTTGAAATATGCCAAATAGGTGGGCAAATGTAGGTAAGCTTGGCTCCCACAGTAGCGTTTCAGATCACCGGCCTCCATTGTTCATCACATGAGAAGCACACAGTTGCAATTCCCAACTCGAAGGTAGGGAACAAGACCTCCGTATGCCCACACCACGAGTCCAAGGGGAAGTGTGATGGGGGCTAGAGGATGCTCCACCCATGGAATGCCTTCATGCATAACAATTTCAAGAGGGAGGGTCTATGAGTAGGGAGGGCATGGTGAAGCTCAGTCCTTGACAACACTCAAGAAGGGGAGCTCAATGGAGCTCAACCCCAAGCCACTAATGTGAGGAGGGCGAGCCAAATGGGCATGACCCCGCCAACATTTCTTAGAGAGAGATTGGGAGGGATGGAGAGAACCTCCCCCCACCTACCCACGCGTGTGAAGTAATTGCTAAAGAGAGGGAAGATGAATTAGCTTCCCCCCCACGATACGGTTTGGCTGATTAGAGCGAGCGACAATGCTCATCTCCACCCAATTTCAAAATACACTTAAATGTATTTAAAAACATTAAATTTCATTTGCACAAAGTGAAGAAGGTTTGAAATACGTTTGAAACAACCACCGAGAATATTCTTTTATTTATTTATTTTTATCTTTCGTTGAAAAGAGGGAGGGCTCAGATAGACATCTACCCTTCCCCCAACCCAAGAAAGGCATCCCCATTAAGAGATGACAGAGATGGGGAAAGCAAAGTGAATGAGTGAGTGGGAGTGTGTAGATGTGAGAGAGAAAGAGAGAGAAGGGGGTTAGGGGATGTTTTTGTGCTTCAACTAAATTGAACTAAAACTAACCTACTAAAAACAAGAAATAGGGAGCTAAAGGTCCAAAGGAAGGGTGAAAAAATGCCATGCCAACACACATAACCTAGGTGTATAAGCAGAAAAATTTGTAAATCAATATCTTACCACATGCTTTTGAGCTCTCCAAGTGATGAAAGGCCGTTCTCCCCGGCAACGTCGCCAAATTTGTTGTTGTAGTATGCCCTTGGGGAGCCTAGACCCACACCACCTTGCATGGAAGCAAGAAGGAAGGCTCAAGAATGACTCTCCTTTCATCCACCCCAACCTCCATCATGTTCAAGCCATTGGCCATCAACCCGCAGCTATGCCACATGCTTGAAAACATGGAGAGAAGGGAGTCAAGGATCCTAGTCACATATGTAAAATATAAAAAAGTTGCAACACTCTACTTACACACATAGGAAATGCTAGCATGCACACTAAGACTAAATACACATATGCACAAAGTCTTAAGAGAAAAGAGAGTTCTTCCATTCAAAGGATGTATACATTCATTCTCTCACACACTAAGACTAAATACACATATGCACAAAGTCTTAAGAGAAAAGAGAGTTCTTCCATTCAAAGGATATATACATGAGAGCACGTCGAACCAAAAGCTCCCCTCTTTACAAAAATGAGCCTCTATATATACGCTAAGCACAATTCCCCATGTGTTCCTTTTGAAAAGTCAAAAAGGCAACATGTGCTCATATCTCTCTAAATCTTGGCAAATATTCCTTCTAACAACCCACTCTAAGGAAATAAAGGCATGGGAAATTCTACGTGGGATTTTGTACATGTGTGCCAAAAAGCTATTTTATTTAGGAGGCTTCATAACCATAGCCTAAGGGAAATATCAAAAAGAGCTTAGGAGAGTGTTCATATGGACACAACTCCTAAATACAAGAAAAGGGTATTTTTGTGAGTACTGGAGGGTGTCATTACATAAGAGAAATTGTGGGCAACCCTTATAACCCAACATCTGCATATGACCATAGACATCACTATGAGCAAGCTCCAATTTATGAGCAGCTCGAACTAAATCGTCTTTTGAGAAGGAGGAACACTATATTTCGCCCAAAATATAACCTTCAGAGACATCTTTACAAGGTGCCTCAAGTTCGGTTAGAGAGGACACCATTTTAGATTTTTGGAGGTGAAGAAATCTACCAAAATTTAGATGACCAAAGCATGCATGCCAAAGCTTTGCATATGATATAGCCCGAGAATCTTGAACTACACATGCTGAATCATTCATAAATTTTGCATAGTCTATAAGTTTATATAGGCCATGACATAAAACCCCAGAAGCAATAATAACATCTCCATTAGAGATGTCATGGAATGTACATCTATTAGGAATAAATTTGATAGCCGCAAGTGATGAATGGGCATTTGTGCTTTCACATGGACATTAACGGTAACAGGAATCATCAATAAAATTCATGAAGTACAGTTCCCAAATGAAGGTGTTTGCATAGGACCACAAACATCACTATGAGCAAGCTCCAATTTATAAGCAGCTCAAAATGACATCTTTTGAGAAGGAGGAACACTATATTTTTCCCAAAATATAACCTTCATAGACATGTTTACAAGGTGCCTCAAGTTTGGTTAGAGAGGACACCATTTTAGATTTTTGGAGATGAAGCAATCTAGCAAAATTCAGGTGGCCAAAGCATGCATGTCAAAGCTTTCAACTTGAGAAAGCCTGAGAATCTTGAACTACACATGCTGAATCATTCACAGATTTTGGTTCGCCAGTATAAGTGCCTCAAAGTCTGCTACATGTTTAGTGGAACTTGACAAGGTAGTTCTCTTCAACTTTTTGAGATACAATCATTTTTTTGCATCAGGGTTTTTTAGTCACTGGCCATGGTTGAAAGCAGTGATGTATTTCATATGTTGGCTATTGAGGATAAGTTGGATGGTAACAACTACCCATTATGGGCTTATATGATGCATCGTGTATTGGTTGCAAAAAGACTATGGAATATTATGCAAGGTGTTGAAAAACCTCCTTCTACAACTGCAAAAACACCTACTGAAGGTGATGCTGATGGCATTGAAGATGATGTTATTCAGGTTCCTATTCATGCTTTGGTTCCTACTACACCTACTACAAAGAAACCTTGTGAGGATGGCAGATATGCTCATGCAGATACATTGATAGCCTTGTCTATCAAACATGCTATTATTCCCTATATTTGCTCCTACAAAGCAGCAAAGGATGCTTGGATACACTAACCACTTTATACCAGGCAAGGAATGAGGCTTGTATTGCTTACCTTTGAAAAATGTTGTAGAGTGATCACATGAATGAAGGAGATTCCATATATAGGTTTTTCGACAAAGATCAAAGATTTGAAGGAGCAGTTGATTTCTATTGATGGTCTTGCCTGATAGTTCACTTAGAATATTCACCTTTGGGGCCATGTTTTCAGCCACACTAGTAAATCTACAGGTTTCTTGAAATGTTTTTAGTTGTGATGGAAACAACTACCACAAGTTTACTTAGGTTTTTGAGCCTAAAGAAGAGAGTTGATAGACATTGCAAGTGTTGTTTTCTAGTGTTTTGGGCTATGTATTCAACCTTTCAATGGCACTTTGATGCATATGTTGAGCACATACATACAATGTACACTTATGTGGATACTGTTATGTACTTCCATGTGGTAATTGATATACGAGTTAGGTATTTTCTTAAAGCCTTTGACATTGATAAAGAGGGTTGTTGTGAGGTTTTCTTAACTAGGAGAGACCCAAATTTTGGGATCTCTTTGGTGATGTAGGTGGAAGACTTAACCAACCTCGCCATAGGAGATGTATGGTAGTTGTGCATAGGTGCTCGATGAGTCTAGTTGGCTTCTTTTGGTTAACTAATGATGGAGAGTGTTAATCTCCAAAAGAACAAGTTATCCTTGAAGTTAGAGCACCTCTATATCAAGAATAACTCAAAACCTTCACCAATTTGGAGGATCAATACTCAACTATCAAATTCTTGAACAAACTGTGAAGAAGATGAGTACACAGAAAGTCTGCTACACATAACTCACTCATTGAATTATCAACTATGTAAAGTTTTTTATAAAACTTTGTACAAGGTGTCGCCTATAGTTTGCGCACCTCCTCCAAGTTAAACCATTCCAAAAGACTCAATAGATCTTGAGAAATGTGTTGATATATTTAGGTAGTGATGTGTGTGAACACACTAGGACCGCCAGGGCACTTTTTTCCCTCTTTAGGAGGTATTTTTCCCCCGGCTTGTATATATGCCTATAGCCCTAATGGGCTACTTATCTTTGTACATTCTCTAGTAATACATTCAGTATTGTGTGTTGTGCTCCAAGCTTCTTCTTCTTCCTTGTGTTGTTCACGTGCTTCCACAGACGTCTAACTCCAACAATTGGTATCAGAGCAGGTCGTCGCTTTGTCGACACTCCTCCGTTTGCAGTCTCAGATTCGCATGAAATTTGGTGAGCATACTCAAGGTGTTTCAGAGATAAAAAAAGCTTTACTTTGTGGTGCCGAAATCGTGATCTGAGCTCATTTTGGCCTCCGAACGCACTATCGCAGCGCTTGTGCAGGCTATTTCATCTTTTTGTGCCAAAGGTATATACCTGTTTCGATTCGCCAGTATAAGCGTCTCAAAGTCTGCTACAGGTTTAGTAGAACTCGTCTGGGCAGTTCTGTTCAACTTTTTGAGATACAGTCAATTTTCTGCATCAAGGTATTTTAGTCATCGGCCATGGCTGAAAGCAATGATGTATTCCGTATGTTGACTGTTGAGGATAAGTCGGATGGTACCAACTACACATTATGGGCTTATATGATGCGACATGTATTGGTTACAAAAGGATTGTGGAACATTGTGCAGCGTGTTGGAAGATGTCATGTTACACCTGTAACAACAGGTACTGCAAATACAGGTGCTGGAGCTGATGAAGATGGTGTCGAAGATGATATTGTGCAGATTCCTATTCGTGCTTCTATTTCTGCTGCGCCTACTGCAGAGCAGATTTGCTGGGATGGCAGAGATGCCAATCACATGCATTGATAGCTTTGTCTGTCAAATGTGCCATTATTCCTCACATTTGCTCTTGCAGAATAGCTAAGGATGCTTGGGATACACTTACCACATTCTACCAAGCTAGGAATGAGGCTCGTGTTGCTTACCTCCGAAAACAGTTGGAGAGTGAGCACATGAATGAAGATGATTCTATGGACAGTTTCCTAACGAAGATCAAAGACTTGAAGGAACAGTTGATTTCTGCTAATGAGGTTATACCAGATAGTTCACTTGTGTAGACCGTTCTGAATGGTCTTCCTGAATCATATCAGAGTTTTGCTTCTACTCTTCGGTTGATGATGAAAGGCAATCCAAATGCCTTATCATTTGAGGAGTTAGTCCCTGTTCTGTTGCAGGAACATCAGTCCAGGCAAAACAGGTCCATTATGTGAGTTGCAGATCAAGCTTTCCTGGCTAGTCAGAAGGGCAAAGGAAAATGGAGCTCTTCAATTAGTAAGCAGAAAACTGCTAATTCTGCATATTCGAAGAAGGAAGATAAAGATGAGAAGAAATCAGAAAAGCAGAAATTGTTTTGTAAGTACTGTAAAGGGAATGATCATATCATAAAGAACTGTCCAAAACTGGCTGCTAAAGAGGCAAAGAAGAAAGAGGCTGGAATGGTTGTTGTAGAGGCCTCTACACCAAAAATAGAGTCTGCTAATCTTGTGCAAGAAGAAGAATGGGTGTTTACTACTGTTTGCAGTTTTGACCCATCTTCTCATGAGCAGTGTATGTCTGTAGTGGACTTAGATGTTTGGTACTTTGACAGTGGGGCGACCAAACATATTACCTTGCAGCGCAGTTTCTTCTCTACACTCGAGCCTGCCCCTACTAGGAATACTATCACATGCACCAACAACTCCTCTTATCCTGTTATGGGAGTTGGTAAGATCATTCTGACTACTGCTGAGGGTAGTTCTTTCACCTTGTCAGATGCTTTCTTTGTGCCAGGGATCAAGAAGAATCTGTTATTAGTTTTTGCATTGGCCAAGATTGGCTTGGTTGTGAAATTTGTTGATGACAGATGTACAGTTCATGATCTGTCAAATGGCGATGTTATTATTGCTTCTGGCATTTTATGTCTTGGGTTGTATAAGCTCATAAGCTATGAAAGATCTATGAATGATTCGGCATGTGCAATTCATGATTCTCAGGCTATCTAAGATGCAAAGCTTTGGCATCCACGCTTTGGTCATCTGAATTTTGCTAGTTTGCTACACCTGCAGAAATCTGATATGGTGTCTTCTTTGCCCAAGCTTGAGGCACCTGGAAAACATGTATGTGAAGGCTGTATGTTGGGCAAAATGCAGTGTTCCTCCTTTCCAAAAGATGGTTTAGTTCAGGCTACGCAAAAATTGTAGCTTGTACATAGTGATGTCTGTGGTCCTATGCAGACACCTTCTTTTGGAAACTATCTTTACTTCGTGACTTTCATTGATGATTTTTCCAGGCATGCATGGGTATATCCATTGAAGGCAAAGTCCGAAGTATTTTTGTGCTTCAAACAGTTTTTGGTTTTGACTGAAAATATGTCAGCATGTAAAATGGGCACCCTCCGTTCTGATCAAGGGGAGGAATATATGTCTTCTAATTTTAATGCATTCTTGGCTGAACGTGGGATAAAACACCAATGTACAGTGTTGTATACACCTCAACAGAATGGAGTTGCTGAACGGAAGAACAGGTCACTCATGGAGATGGTGAGGTGTATGGTCAAGAGTCAGGCTTTATCACATAGTTTCTGGCTTGAGGCTGTCATGTGCACAGCATATGTACTTAACAGGTGTCCCACTAAAGCGCTATAGTCTATCACTCCATATGAGGCTTGGCATGATCGCAAGCCATCTGTTGCTCATCTGCGGCTTTTTGGTTATTTGGCATATGCACTAGTGCCTGAACAACATCGCAAAAAATTGGATGATAAGGCAGTAAAATGTATTTTTGTTGGGTACAATTCTGAAAGTAAAGGCTATCATCTGTATCATCCACAGACTAAACGCATTCTGGTTAGCCGTGATGTTGTTTTTGTGGAAGATGCTATTCAGCCATTGCTTTCATGTACTAAGGAGACATCTGTTAGCTCCAAAGACATGTATGATCCTTTGATGCCTCTTTTTATAGGTGGACAGTCTACTGCTAGTCCTAATGAGGCAACTTCTCAGCCTTTGCAGGTTTCATGTGATGATGTAGATCATCCCATTTCTGATGCAGATTTACATGATGCACTTGTTGATGAGAGAGCTGATATTGAGGAGGCAAAAACTTTGCCAAAATGGCTGGTGTAGACTTTGCATGACAGCAAATTAGATACACCTTTGTCATATCGTACTCGTTCAGGCTCTCATAGTGCCTTCCTTTGCATCAGATTGCTATGCTATGGCTACATCTAGTCTCTGTGATGAGAATGAGCCTGTTTCTTTTGATAAAGCACAAAATTTAGAAAATTGGATGGCTGCTATGCAATCTGAATATGATGCTATAATGAAGAATGGTACATGGACTTTATGTGACTTGCCTCTTGGCAAGAAGGCCATTGGCACTAAGTGTGTATACAAGCTGAAGCATAAACGTGATGGTACAGTTTACAGGTATAAGGCTAGGCTTGTTGCAAAGGGTTATGCGCAGGAAAGAGGCATTGACTTTGATGAGATCTTTGCACCCACATGCCGTATGACTACTGTTCGGAGCATTTGTGCACTTGCAGCCCATCATGGTTGGAATGTACATCAGTTGGACATTAAAACAACATTTCTGAATGGTGACTTGCATGAAGAAGTGTATGTCTTTCAGCCCCGTGGCTTTGTGCAGAAAGGGCATGAAAACCAGGTGTGCAGGTTAAAGAAGGCATTATATGGTTTAAAGCAAGCACCACGTGCTTGGTATGAGAAGATACATGCATATCTGGTTGCACATGGTTTTGAGAACAATCCAATTGAAAGCACCTTATATGTTAAGTGTGCTAATGATGTGCTTCTGATCATTGTTGTCTATGTTGACGACATGCTGCTCACTGGTCCTATTGAGAAGCATATTGCTGATTTCAAGGCTGATTTGCATGCCTCATTTGAGATGTCTGATTTGGGGCATTTGCATCACTATTTGGGCATTCAGTCTATGCAAGTTGATGGTGGAATGGCTTTGTGTCAAACGAAATATATTGACACATTATTGCACTGTTTTGGCCTTGAAGACTGTAAGCCTATTGCCACTCCTATGGAGATAGGTTTACGATTGAGTCTTCATGATGCTGAAGATGCATTTGATGTTGTTCTCTATCAGCAAGATGTTGGATGCTTGATTTACTTATGCATTACTCGGCCAGATATTCAGTTTGCTGTCTCACAGATGAGCAGATTTATGCATTGCCCAGGAGTCACGCATTGGAAGGCGGTTAAGCGCATCTTTCGCTACTTGAGTGGTACTCGACTACTTGGGTTGTTTTATCCCAAGATGGGATCACTACCGCCAGATTTGCATGCTTTTTTTGACTCAGATTGGGCTGGTTGCTATGACACTCGTGTGTCCACCAGTGGTTTTTGCTTCATGCTTGATAGCTCATGTATATCTTGGTTGAGCAAGAAGTAGCCTACTGTGGCCACTCCCAGTTGTGAGGCTGAGTATAGGGAAGCTTTCACAGCGATTGTTGAGTGTGTGTGGCTCAGACGCCTTGTTGCTGATTTGGGTGTTGGCCAGTCTTTTGCCACCACCATCTTCACTGACAGTCAGAGCGCATTGGCAATTGCGAGGAACCCTGTGTTCCATGCTCGCACTAAGCACATTGAGGTGCATTATCACTATGTCAGGGAGAGGTTCTCTACTGCGGAGATCAGCTTGGCATATGTGCTCCAAGCTTCTCTGCTGTGGAGGTTCTCTAGTAATACATTCAGTATTGTGTGTTGTGCTCCAAGCTTCTTCTTCTTCCTTGTGCTATTCGCATGCTTCCACAGACGTCTAACTCCGACAAAATGAACTTAACAAGTCACCTATGTCTAAAACTGTAGTTCTTTATAGTCGACTTTGACACTTGCAACTTCTAAAGCTTGGTTCTCTCAAACTAGAACCCATTTATGCAAATGCTTTTAGCCATAGATGGCTTACCTTCCAACTTAGATTTTCACTCCTCATTTGTGCAAAACTTTACACTGTGCACCGAGAACTGATCATTTCTTTGACCATCGGGATTGCGCATGTTTTAGAAGACACTCAAGACTTTCTCACATATGAATGTTCCTACTCATAATTCTCACAGCCTGTTTACAATTAGGCTCTCAAACTATAACCATAGACTCGTGAACTATGGAATTATACACCTACAAAAGGATTCTTGAAATGACCAAGCACAGAAGGAGAACACTCAGAAAAATCGGGTGCAATTTTTCTTCATTACTAAGAAGTTTTACATCTCGATGAGAGAGCAATCTTTCACACTTCACAAGTGTCTAATGACTTCTAATTCTTCTGAATTCTTGTTCTCTCACACTCTCTTATATTTGCCCCGACATTTTTCCTTGTATATATAGGCAAATATGTACAATCTCATAACCATACAAAAGTATAAGTGTGCTAACTCTAAATTAATGTACATATGTATACATATCTTCATCCTCTGAACATGTACTTTCTTCATGCTTCATATCTTGATCTTTTCTTCAATCCTTGACTTCAAAACTTCATCAAAACTTCAGTTGTTGATTGCCTTGCACCAACAGCTCCCCCTCAATCATCAATTGAGGTTTTCTCTATCTTCTTTATACCTGCCATATCTTTGAATCTCTCTAACTTTGGTCCATCCAAGCTTTTGGTTAGCATAATCTGATCTTTTGTTGAAGTATGTATGACTTCAATCTCTTTATCCATCACCTTCTCTCTTATAAAATGATACTGAATTTCAATGTGTTTAGTCCTAGCATGAAAAACAGGATTAACAGTTAAATACAATGAACTCATGTTATCTCCATGAATTGTGGGTGTACTCTGAATGATGTCAAAACTCTTCATAAGAGTCTTAAGCCATATCACTTCCTTTGCAGCTTCAACCATACCTTTGTACTCAGCCTCTATGGATGATAAAGCAACTGTGTGTTGCTTCTTTGAACACCATGAAATTAACTTATCTCCCACATAACACAAGTATCCATAAGTTGATCTCCTATCATCAGGATTACCTATCCAATCTGTATCATTATATATCTTGATGTTTGTATCTGATGTAAAACCATAATACAAACCTTCTTTGAGTGTACCCTTAATGTACCTCAACACTCTTTGTCCTGCAACCCAATGTTCTTTCCTAGGACAATGCATGATTGAGATAATACTCCAACTGCATATGAAAAATCAGGCCTAGTTAATGTAGCATAGATCAGACTACCAACTAAACTTTGATATAGTTTCATGTCCTTGAATTCTTCTCCTCCATATCTGCTCAATTTGTGATTCACCTCCATTGGAGTAGGTGCTACCCTACAATCATCCATTTTAAACTTGACCAACAAGTTTTTCAAATACCTTTCTTGAGTTACATACACTCCATGTTGAGTGTATAAGATCTCCATGCCCAAGAAATATGACAAGTCTCCCAAGTCACTAATCTTGAACTCTTTCTCCATTTGCTTCTTTAGGCTTTGAATGCCTTTCTCATCTGTACCTGTAAGAATTATGTCATCAACATATATGCACATGTAAATGAACCCATCATCACTTTCTTTGACAAGCAAGCTACTATTTGCTTTAGATACTTGGAAACCAAGTTCTTTCAAGAACTTCACAAGTCTATAATTCCATGCCCTTGGGGCCTCCTTCGAACCATACAAAGCTCTCTTGAGCTTACATACATGATCTAGATACCTTTCATTTCTGAATCCTTGTGGTTGCTCCATGAAAACATCATCTGAAATATAACCATTTAGAAAAGCATTCTTCACATCTAATTGACATAATTTCCAACCTTTACATGCAGCAATAGCTATGAGTGTTCTGATGGTTGTCATCTTTGCCACAGGACTATAGGTCTCATCATAATCTATACCATATGTTTGATCAAACCCTCTCACAACAAGTCTAGCTTTATACCTAGACACATTTCCTTCTGCAAACCTCTTTGTCTTGTAGACCCATTTGCATCCAATGATCTTCTGACTATTTGGTTTAGGAACCAAATCCCATGTCTCATTCTCCATCAATGCATCATACTCTTCCTGCATAGCTTTCTCCCAATTTTCCTTAGCTTTTGCCTCTTCATATGTAGAAGTGTCCTCATCTGCCTTTATCATATAAGCATAATCTTTGGTAGTCAAAAAATAAGTGTCATAGCTATACCTTGTAGGTTGCCATTTGTGTCTTGATGATCTTCTGAGTTCTCCACTTCTTGAGGTTTCTGGTTCATCACATTCTGAATCAAACCTTGGCACTTCTTTAACTTCAACCTGTACTTCATTGTTCTCCTCTTCATCAAATATCTGAACCTTTGATTTACCTTTCTTTTGATTCACAACTTCTTCATCACCTGCATAAATATTGATTGTACCTGCATACCAAGTACCTTGCTCATCAAATGTAACATCCTTTGTGTTGGAACTGAAGGACTCACTAGGCAAGGAAGCTTAAGAAGGGAGTCAGAGAGAAGAGAAAGTACAAGCAGACAGAGCAGTCAACGACGATCTAGCAAGTAGGCCAATATTTTTTCAAGACATTTATGCACATAAGAGAGGTGGACACAAGGAGAAGGAGCAAGTAGAGAGCTCCAGGAAATGTATATCAAAATGTTAGAAGAAATCCCTACAACAATAGTGATTTTCATCACTAAAAACCCTTGTAAATACCATTTCACATTTTTGTAGCTCCATTTTGTGCAAGCCAAGGAGTCCTTGAGCTTGAGGAGCTTTAGAAGTATCTACCTGTCAGTTTTCACATTTTTTAGACTTCGTTTGAACCTCCAAATAGGGTAGAGAACCTAATTTTTAACTAGGCCGGACACTAGGTCTGGACAAGGCCAAAACCTAGTCAAAAACTATAAATAGAGCTAGAGAGCTCATTTTTGAGGTTAGCTTGTAATTGAAATGAACTTGTAAGAGCTTTTTGAAAGTAATCTAAGAACTCCATTGCTTCTCACTCTTTGTCTTGCCGTGTCTGTGCGTGTGTGTGTATGTGTGTGCATGCTTGTGTGCTTCTCACTCACGCACTTGTGCCTCCACTTGCTCGTGGTCTTGATACCATCCTCACGTCTTCCCGGATTGACATTAAAGGAGGTGCTACTCATCACTGAGCTACACTTTGACACAAGGAATTGTTTGTGGATGGACTCCACAACCTATATCCCATCTGCTTATCATCATATCCAATGAAGACATGCTTTTCAGTTTTAGGTTTCAATTTGTGCCTCAATTGAGATGGCACATATGCATATGCCAAACATCCAAATACTTTGCAATGATCTAGAGTAGGTCTCTTACCCCACCATGCCTCATATGGTGTCATACCCTGCAAAGCTTTACATGATAATCTATTGACCAAATATGTAGATGTATTTACAGCCTCAGCCCACAAATAATTTGGGCAATTTTTCTCCTTCATCATGGACCTTGCAAACTCAACAAGAGTTATATTCCTCCTTTCTGCTACACCATTTTATTGAGGAGAGTACCTGCAAGTAATTTCCCTTTTTATACCTGCATTCCACAAGTAATCACTGAACTCATTAGAGAAATACTCTCCCCCTCCATTTGACCTTAGTCTCTTCAACTTTTGACCTGTAATTCTCTCTGCATACACATGATAATGTTTGAATGTATTGAATACCTCTGACTTATCTTTGATCACATAGATAGTGATCCATCTGGTAGCATCAACATAAATCACATAATATCTTGAACCATTGATACTGAAATCCTTTGATTGTCCCCACACATCTGTGTGTACCAACTCAAGCTTCTCTGAATACATAAAACCATGCTTGGAATAAGATTGCTTATGAGCCTTACCTAATTGACATGCCTCACATCTGTATGTCATATGTTGACCTGCAACATTAGGCAATCCAAGCATTGAACCATTATTAACCATGTCTTTAATACCTCTTTCATTGAAATGTCCAAGCCTTTTGTGCCAAAGATCTAACTCAGAGATCTTATGTCCTCCATAGGTGAACAAGGCATGACCAACATTACCTTGAATCTTCAATGTGAAAAATCTTCCTTCTTTCTTCCCTGAAACAATTTGTTTATACCCATTGCTAGGGTCTTCCACAAAAACTCCTTCATTAGTGAACCTAACTTCATAACCTATTTCAACAATTTGTCCTACACTTATCAGATTCTTTGGAATTGTAGGAACATACAAAACCTTACTCAAGAGAGTACTTCCATCCTTGGCCTTCACTGATCCAATTGACTTCACATTGTGCTTTTTATTGTCACCTATTTGAACTACATGATTAGTTACCTTATTCTCCAAATCAGTCATCAAAGCTATGTTGCCACTCAGGTGATTGCTACACCCTGAGTCAATGTAGAAAACTCTTTGGTCTTCACTTTGTCTTTCACAAGTTGCATTCATTATGAATGTTGACTCCTCCTTCTGATCTAAAGCATAATTGTAGTAGGTATTTTTGTATTGTTGACTTTGGAATCCTCTACCTGCATTTCTTCCAAAATAACCTCTACTATCTTTACCTCTGAAATTACCTCTTTGATTTCTACCACCCCTTCCTCTTGAATTAAAGTTTTGATTATATCCAACATTATTCTGAGTATTATGCCAACAATCATTAGCTAAGTGATTTGTCTTACCACAAATCCAGCAAGCTTTGACTCCATCTTTATTACTTCTGCCTCTTCCTCTACCTTTGCCACCTCCTCTTCCTCTTAGGAAGTTAACTTGGCTAGTTGTACCTTCATCTTCATTTGCTTGTTGTTTCCCTCTATTCTTCTTCTTATCCTTTGAATACATTGCTTGACCTGCACTTTTATCACCTTCACCTTTGACATCTTGCTCAAAGGTTAGCATGTGTCCTAGCAACTGATTTAAATCAGGAGTAAAATGATCTAGTGATAATTCAGTAGACAAAATGAATGGCTTCCATTTGTCATCACCTCTCAAACCTGTGAGGATTTGCCTTACCAATTTATCCTCCTCAATATCTTCATCAACTGCTCCTAATGCATCTGCAATGTCCTTCATCCTTGTTACATAATCTGAGATGGATTGAGAGGCCTTCTTCTTGAATGTGGTAAACTCTGCCCACAAGGATGCCTTCCTTGACTTTGTGGTGTTTTGGAAATGCTCCTCCAAAGCATTCCATATATTACTTGCACTTTCAGGACCTCTAATGTGAGGTAGCAAGTAGTCATTGACTCCCATATAGATAATGCTCCTAGCTTGAGCATCTCTCTTCATCCAAGTCTTCAAATCTGACAATTCATCCCTAGTTGGAACACTAGGATCTCTGAACTGAGGCTTTTCTTCTTCACTTGTGATATAACCTATCAAATATTTTCTCATAAGATGAGCTTCCATCCTCATAGACCATGCTAGATAGTTTTCTCTATCCAGTTTCTCTATCTGAAGAGAATCTCCCATCCTTTCTTCACCTGTGTATTAAATCCTTCCAGCTTTATGAGGAAAAAGGTTACCTTTTCTTCGAATGATGCTCCTATTGTCTTCCTTGATATCTTCTGATCTCCTTCTCAAGCTTTGCTTTCAAGCTTTTTCCTTTTGTATCTTCAATTGTTGAA
The DNA here is from genome assembly GCA_020310875.1 of Ceratopteris richardii. Classification (NCBI taxonomy): domain Eukaryota; kingdom Viridiplantae; phylum Streptophyta; class Polypodiopsida; order Polypodiales; family Pteridaceae; genus Ceratopteris; species Ceratopteris richardii. The sequence continues at coordinate 54,176,877 of CM035424.1, read as the reverse complement.
TTCTTTATGACTACCACAGTCGGGGTCCTCCTTTCTTCAATTTTGATGCTTCCTGCTCTGATACCATTGATGGAGAGCTTTAATCTCCAAAAGAGCAAGTTATCCTTGAAGTTAGAGCACCTATATATCAAGAATAACTCAAAACCTTCACCAATTTGGAGGATCAATACTGAAATATCAAATTCTTGAACAAATTGTGAAGAAGATGAGTACATAGAAAGTCTGTTGCACATAACTCACTCATTGACTTATCAAATGTGTAAAGTTTTTTATTAAACTTTGTACAAGGTGTCGTCTATAGTTTGCACACCTCCTCCAAGTTAACTTATTCCCAAAGACTCAGTAGATCTTGAGAAATGAACTTAACAAGTCACCTATGTCTAAAACTGTAGTTCTTTACAGTCGACTTTGACACTTGCAACTTCTAAAGCTTGGTTCTCTCAAACTAGAACCCATTTATGCAAATGCTTTTAGCCATAGATGTCTTACCTTCCAACTTAGATTTTGACTCCTCATTTGTGCAAAACTTTACACTATGCACCGAGAACTAATCATTTCTTTGACCATCGGGATTGTGCCTATTTTAGAAGACACTCAAAACTTTCTCACATATGAATGTTCCTACTCATAATTCTCACAGCCTGTTTACAATTAGGCTCTCAAACTATAACCATAGACTCGTGAAATATGGAATTATACACCTACAAAAGGATTCTTGAAATGACCAAGCACAGAAGGAGAACACTCAGAAAAATCGGGCGCAATTTTTCTTCATTACTCAGAAGTTTTACATCTGGATGAGAGAGTTATCTTTCACACTTCACAAGTGTCTAATGACTTCCAATTCTTCTGAATTCTTGTTCTCTCACACTCTCTCATATTTGCCCCGACATTTTTCCTTGTATATATAGGAAAATATGTATAATCTCATAACCATACAAAAGTATAAGTGTGCTAACTCTAAATTAATGTACATATGTATACATATCTTCATCCTCTGAACATGTACTTTCTTCATGCTTAATATCTTGATCTTTTCTTCAATACTTGACTTCAAAACTTCAATTGTTGATTGCCTTGCACCAACAACTAATTATATGCAGTGGAGTCAGTGATTGACTATGCAGGTTTACATGTGAGTACTTGTACTTTTATGAACTTTTCACGTTAGTCATATGCTCATTTTGTAGAGGAGACTTTGGTAAAATTTTTCTTGTCAGCTACACAATGGTTGCCATGTACCTCAGTTATCATGCAGTTTGATATTAGTTGGTCAACTTGATGATTTTGGTTACATAGTGGTATTTTATGCTCAGTCCTTTTGCATATCAAAGGGCAATATGGTTATTGTACAAGGACGCAAAGTTGGATCACTTTATCCTTTATTCGTATCACAAAAAGAACACTTATTAGCTGTTACTAAACAACCTATGGATTGTATCTAGAATGCCCTTTTGGGCCATATATCTCATAGTGCAATGGAAAATCTTTCTTGTTTTGGCTACTTACCTATGTTATCTTTCTCTGATTTTTCATTTTGTGAGCATTGTCAATATGGAAAGAAAACTAGGAATGTGCATAAGATGCACATTGACTCTTCAATTCAGCCTTTAGATCTCATTCATACAAATGTGTGTGGTCCTATGCCCACAAGGTCAATGGTGGTTCTCCTTACCTTGTCACTTTCATAGTTGATGCTACTAGAAAAGTCTAGGTATATACTATCAAATCGAAGGATGAGGTATTTCCTACTTTTAGAAAAATGGCTTACTTCAATTGAGACTAAAAAAGGAACTAAGCTTAAGGCTTTACATTCACATAATGGGGGTGAGTATAGCTCACATGAATTCGGCCTTTTCCATCAGTTTAGAGGAATTCATAGAGAGCTTATAGCTCCTTATACCCCAATACATAATGGTGTAGCTGAAAGGATGAATATAACTATCTAGGATATAGTATTTTCTATGCTACATCATGCAAACCTTTCACAAGGCTTTTGAGCGGAAGCAGTATTGATTACAGTTTGTGTGATTAACCTTTCATCTAGTACTACCAAAGGCCTAAAAGTGGCACAAGAGTTATGGATAGGGAAGCCACCATATTATGATCATCTTCTAGTTTTTAGGTGTGAAGCATCTGTTCATATACCCTAGAATCTTAGACAAAAGTTGGACCATAAGTCAAAGAAATGCATTTTTCTTGGATATGGTTGAGAAGGCCAATTTGGATATCGCTTATCGATCTTGAAACACGGTCAATGATCATAAGTAGTGATGTCATTTTCAATGAGTCTAAGATGCATAAACAACCCATTAAGGAGGTTGAAGTGAGAAGAGCAGTGTTTGAGGATACTAGACCTCCAGTTAGCATGCATAAAAATGTTGCACATAGGGATGTTCAAGAGAATGTTTGCTCAAATCAATTTGCAATCATTCATGTTTAACAATTATTGAGACGCTCTAGACGTGTCTCACATCCACCTGATAGATATGTTCTAGGTTTGGATTTTTTTGTGCTAATAGATGTTGGTGAGCTATCTTGCTACAAAGAGGCTTTGTAGATAGAGGACCATGTCAAGTGGGAGTGTGCCATGAAGAGTGAGTTGGATTATATTAACAATAATGGTACTTATGATTTAATACCTTTGCCAAAGGGAAGGAAAGCGTTACCATGTAAATGGGTATATAAGCTGAAATTCACATTGGATAGTGCTTCTCCAAAGTATAAAGCATGACTTGTTGTAAAGGGTTTTAAGCAACAACAGGGTGTTGATTTTGAGGAAATCTTCTCTCAAGTGGTCAAGATGAATACCTTACAAATGTTGCTTTGGTTGCATGGAGGACTTAGAGCTAGTCCAAATGGATGTGAAAATTGCTTTCTTGCATGGAGATCTTACAAATGAGATCTATATGGAACAACCAGAGGGTTATGTGGTTCTTGGCAAAGAAAGTCTAGTTTGTAAGTTGAATAAGAACTTATATGGACTTAAACAATCCCCTAGACAATGGTACCAAAATTTTGATGTTTTTATGAAGTTTCAAGGCTATTCTCAAAGCAATGAGGATCATTATCTCTACACAAAGAGATGGTAAGATGGGAGCCTAATATGCTTGATACTTTATGTTGATGATATGTTGATTGCTACAAATTCCTCTTATGACTTATCAATTCTCAAAAAGAAGTTGAGTGAAACATTTGATATGATGGATTTGAGGGATGATAAACGTATTCTTGGCATGCACATTACTCAAGATATGAGTAAAAGATGCATATACATGTCTCAAAGTGAGTACATATCCAAAGTACTTTAGCACATATGTGAAATTAAGCAAGAATGATTGCCCCAAATCAGATGAGGAAAAGGAATTCATGACCAAAATACCTTATCAATCTACTGTCGGTAGTCTCATGTGTGCTATGGTAGTTACAAGACGAGACATTACATTTGCAGTGGGATTTGTGAGCAAATATATGTATAATCCTGACAACAAGCATTGGGAAGTGGTCAAGATGATTTTGAGATATCTGAGTGGCACTAAAGACAAGTGTTTATGCTTGGGTAGAGGGAAGGCATCCATTATAGGTTACACAAATTCTGATTATGTTAGTTGTGTAGACAATCATAAGTTGACATCAGGGTACATTTTTCATTTTGTTGGAGGTACTATCTCTTGGAGATCTCATCTTCAAGAATGTACACTTGGTTCCACTACAGAAGCAGAGTATGTTGCAACAAGTGAGGCATGTAAGGAAGCATTGTGGCTTTCTCGTCTTGCTTGTGATATGGTTCTACCTAAGCATGTATCTCATTTGCTTAGTGATAGTCAGAGTGCCATTGCTTTCGCTAAGAATCCAATCTATCATACAAAGATCAAGCACACTGAGGTGAGGTATCACTTCATTAGAGACTGCTTAGCCACTAAACACATTATTCTTGAGAAGGTTCATACTTGAGATAATGCTATAGATGATTTGAATAAAGATCTATATAGGATAGCTTTCGATAATGTTGTCTTTTGATGGGGGTTACTTGATTCATGATCTTAAACAGTTACTTGTATACTCTATAACATGCCGAGTAGGTGGGAGGTATAGTTTGTATACTTACACTCAGATAGTCTTTATTTTTCTCCCATAGTCACTTTGGCCATATTGGCCTTTCGTGGGAGATTCTTACCATTAGTGTCCATGTTAAAGTCCAAATGGCTTCCGAACACTTTTGTATATGTTTGAGCAAGAACAAACCCATTGTGGCCACTTCTAGTTGTGAGTCAGAGTATAGGGGAGCTTGCATAGTGACTATTGAGTGTGTGTGGATTAGATGCCTTTTGCCTGATTCGAGTGTCGGTGAGTCCACCATCTTCATTGATAGTCAGAGCACATTGGTAGTTGCGAGGAACCTTGCATTCCATGCCTGTGCAAAGCACATTGAGGTGCACTATCATTATTTTAGGTAAAGGTTCTCTACTAGAGAGATCAATTTGTCTTATGTGCCCAGACATGATAATGTTTGTGTACCTTTTCGCAAAGGCTCTACCTATGGAGAAGTTTGAAGTTTTTTGCAAAGCTTTGGGATTACTTCCTTTTGTGGATTGATCCCTTTCCCCATGGCTTGGCACTTATGTATACATGAATGTTAGCTCCTTTTTCACGTCATCACACCTAGGGGGATTTGTTGATATATCTCGGTGGTGATGTGTGTGAACACACTTAGGACCATTGAGGCACTTTTTTCCCTCTTTAGGAGGTCTTTTCCCTTAGCTTTCATATATTTCTATATCCGCAATGGGTCACTCATCTTCATACATTCACTTGGTAATACATTCTATATTAAGTTGTGCTCCAAGCTTCTTCTTCGTCCTTCTATTGTCCACTTGCTTCCATAGACCTTGAACTCCAACAGGTCATGCCTTTTAGACTTATGAATGCCCTGATTACATTCATGACTTTGATGAACACAATCCTAAGCCCTTACTTAAGAAAATTTGTAGTTGACTTGCTTGACATCATTCTTCTCTAAAGTCAAGATACAATTGCCCATCTAGAGCATTTGGAAAAGACTTTCCAAGTTCTAAGGGAAAACAAGCTATATGGAAAGAAAGCTAAGTGCGAATTCTTTTCAACAAAAATCAAATATTTTGGACACACTATATCTAATAAAGGAATTCACATTGATCTTGAAAAGGTCCAAGTTATTCTTAATTTTCCACACCCTAAAACTATTTTAGAGCTTCAAAGTTTTTTGGGGTTAGTAGGATATTATAGAAAGTTTGTACCAAACTTTGCAAAGATCTTGATCCTTTTATTTGAAAAACTAAAGGGAAATCCTAAAAGACTTACTTGGCATAATGAAGAGGCTAAGAGTATTTAACAACTTAAGAAAGCCTTAGTATTGGCCGTGATTCCATAGATAGTAGATCCAAATGAACCCTTTGAATTTGAAATAGATGCTCATGATTTAGAATTTGGAATTGTGTTGAATCAAAAGGGTTTACCAATTGATTTTGAGATTCAAAAGCTAAACTCATCTCAACATAACTATTCTACCTATGAGAAAGTGCTTTATTCCATTGTGCATGCTCAAAAGAAATGGAGAAATTACTTGTTTGATGCCAAAGTGACTACAAATTTTTGATCAAGCAAGTACCAAATGGTTTGCAAACCAATCCAAGTTAACATGTAGAAAGGCTAGATGGGTCAAGATACTTCAAGAGTTTGACTATTATCTTAGATATTGAAGAGGAAAATTCAATGAAGTTGAAGATGCTTTAATCCATATAGTTATATTGCATTCTCTGAGTTTCATACAAATCTCCATTGACTTAGTAGAGTTGATGAAAGGCAAGTATCAAGAAGATACAAGTTTTAAGGTAGCATGGAAGGAGGCTTTATATCAAGGTACAAACTTATCATCTGAAGATAAGTTTAAACATTATAGTATTCAAGATGAATATCTATTATACAGAGGAAAGATATACCTTGTCATCAAGAACTTTGTTTTTTTAATGCAATGATACCCCGAATTCCAGTCATCTAGGAATCAACAAAACTTATGAATTGGTCAAAAGACAAACCTATTGGCCTAGTGTACATAAAGATATATAGGATTATGTACTTAGATGTACAAAATGTCAAGTAAATAAAGTGGAGAAGTTCAAGATAGGATGCTTGTTATATTCTTTGGAAATTCCCAATGGGAAATGGGAAAGTATTTCCATGGAATTTATTATGGGCTTGCCTCAACCACAAAAAGGACCCGTTGTGTTTGGGTCATAATTGATTGATTGACCAAAATGGCTTGTTTCATTTCTACTCAAATTGTAGCTAAAACTCCAAAACCAACTAAAATGTGTGTGGAACATCTCTACCAACTCTATGGTCTACCACAAGACAGTGCCTAAAAAAGATAGAAAATTCACTAGTCATTTTTGGAGAGTTGTTTACATTAGGCTAGAATTAAATTTGAATATGAACACAATTGAAAATCCACATATGGATGGACAAAAAAAAAGGATCAATTGAATACTAGAAGATATGTTACGAGCCTACATATCTTCAAACCAAACTAGACTATTTATCTTTAGTTTAGTTTGCTTTCAAGTGCTAAGCATTCAACAACTAAATATAGTTCCTTTATGTTAATGTACGGATTCCAACCAAGGGCATCGTATGTAGTTGGATTGCAAAATGAGAAAGTCAAAGCAGCTAAATATTTCTTGGAAGATATGAACTTTAAGTTGAAAGTGGATAAAGAAAACATGAGGAAAACCCATGATAGAGCTAAAGTATATAGTGACTCTAAGAGGTGAGATATTTCCTTTCAGGTTGGAGAACAAGTATATTTGAAATTCTCGAAGAAAACTAAAACTATGAAAACAGGACCTTGTCATAAACTATCTCCAAGATTTTGTGTCCCTTTTAAGATTCTTATAAAGATTGGGACTTTGGTTTATGAGTTGGGGCTTCTAGAAAGAAAATCAACTGAACAAGACAATCTTGTATCTTGAGATACAATAATACAACCTATCTCGCTTCAAAAAATTCCTCATGAACCAGAGAAAATACTATGCATTCGATATAAAAATAGTAGGAATCATTTATACAAAGAGTGCTTAGTTCAATGGAAGGATGGGATAGAAGAAAGTTCCACTTGGGAATGAGTAGGTTCCATCAACAAGATATTTCCCTCTTTTCCAACTTTAAGTTAGAAACAAGGCAAATCTTGGAGAGTGATTCCATGATCGACAAGATTGATCATATTGCATGGGGGAATACTCCACATATTATACCTACACACATTTTTGAAAACTAAAATGTTAAAGGGGGAAGAATGTTGTATAAATCCTAGGTTATACCCTTGAAGATGGGTTTTGTATTAATAGGTTTTAAGTGTAGTGTGAAACCTTGGCTTATTTATTTAATTAGAGGCTCAGTTGAATGGTCTTTACCCTTAGGTTAATTACCCTAAGGTATGATAACCTTACTCTTGGGAGAAGCTTCTCGTAGGTGTGACCTTGATTTATACATGAAAAGAAGGCTTCAATTGAATGAGAAGTCATGTGACTTGCCTTGGGAAAGTTTCCACCTGAGTATAGTTCAAGGGACACTTGGAAGTGTTCTATGACATGCACCCTTTGGACTTGTGGTATATATATATATATATATATATGTGTGTGTGTGTGTGTGTGTGTGTGTGTGTGGGTGGAGATTGGCTGGGTGGATACATACTTTCACTCTCACAAGGTGGTCATTAACTTCAAGGATGACTTTACACAACAAATTTCTTTCTAAGGGGTGAAGGAAAAAAAAACATTTCCACTTTATGTCCACTAATAGTTACCATTTTTTTATGTTTCTCTAGTGTGTGTCCTTAAAAATGGAGGAACTTTATGTGGCGAGTCATGGTGGGTTAAAAAAAAAAAACCCTCTTTTTTTCTATTTCATTTGACGTGGAAGACGAACCCAAACTAGAGGTTGCACTCAACAAAAGAGACAAAAGAACGATACCAATCAATTTTTTGTGAGAATACCTGAGATACAACATTCAACATCCTCTAGTGCTTCTGATATATTCCCTTGAGTTAAGTGAGAAAATAACTTCAATATATTTTTAACAATAACTTCAATCATTTGCATCGAGATATCCCATATTTATTATGATCCCCAAATATTTTGCAATGAGAACAAATGGTTACATTTACCAAGCAAAAACTCGTCAATGTAGAAATCTTGAGATTAACTTCAACCGTGTGAATCTAAAAAACCCATATGTGCTCAAGTCTCCAGAAGTCCAAACGGTATCATTCACCAAGCAAGAACTCCTTGATAATGAAATCCTCCAAGAGGGGAAGTCCAAATGGTAGCATTCACCAAGCAAGAACTCCTTGATATTGAAATCCATAAACAATCGGCAACCCTTGCACATATCATTTATCAAAGGATCAATATTAGAACGATTTTTAAATATGTAATCAATATCTTTTGGGCGGATAACATTTATCAAAGGGTCAATATGAGAACAATTTTTCCATATGTAATTGATATCCTCTGGGAGGTCTAAAAAAGCACACATATCATTATTAATGCTAACGTTGAGGGCCTTGTAAGTAGTTCAATTACCTTCAAATAAGTAAGCCAAAGCAAAACATATGGTTGATAGGATACAATTCATGGTGCCATTGTTTATACCACTAAATTTGCAAAAAATCATAAAGAACATTCCTCGGTTTGGAGCCATTCTCTTGATTTTTCATGCATCTCTTGGACACGAAACTTAGAAGTAAAAGATATGGTTGACAATATATAATTCATGATGTCATTGGTTATACCACTAAATTTCTAAAAATTATAAATAACATTCCTCCATTTGGTGTCATGGATACAAAGGAAACCATCCTAAACCTCAAATTCCATGTGAATATTTATATCTCATGACTAATTCAAAATTTGGAGAAAGTAATGCTTCCATCATGTTCGAAATGTGCCAAAACCCTAAGAACGCCTATCTATTTGCCTGATTCTGACACTTGAAGGTCTCATTTCAAATTGATGACATCATCAATGACATCATTGATGACATCATTGATGACATCATTGATGACATCATCAATTCATAACCCCCATTGATGAACCACCTTTGAAAACCTATGTAAGGAGGGGTTGGCCACATACATACTCAAATCTTCTCAATGCCAATCTTGGGAGCTCAAGGAGTCATGATCTCCAAGTAAATACTTTCCAAGTTCCAATTCGAAGTCTTGTTTTGTTCCTTGTTCTAGTCTTGATTAGTCTAGTTCTTGAAAATCTACACTTTTCCTCTTGCAATCTCATAGTATGAGATCTTGTCAAGTTATTTCTTGTATCTGATTTATCTCCCTCAAGGGAGCTCTTGTATTCCAAATATCTGTTGGAGTTTTAGTCTATGAAAGCCATCAACAACACAAGGAAGAAGAAGAAGCTTGGAGCACAACACACAATATTGAATGTATAACCAAGAGAATATACAAAGATCAATGACTCGTTAGGGTCATAGGCATATATATAAGCCGAGGAAAAAAAACCTCCTAAAGAGGGCAAAAGTGCCCCAGCGGTCCTAGTGTGTTCACACACATCACAACCTAAATATGTCAACAAAGTGGTGGTAGAAGATCGACCAACACCCAAATCAGCCATAAGGCATATGAGCTACACACACTCAACAATCATTGTGAAAGCTACCCTATACTCAGCCTCACAACTAGAAGTGGTCATAGTAGGCTACTTCTTGCTCAACCAAGATATGCATGAGCTACCAAGCGTGAAGCAAGAACCACTGGTGGACGCACAAGTGTCATGGCAACGTCAAAAAAAGCATGTAAATATGGCAGGTGGACACACGAGTGTCATGACAATGTTAGAAAAAGAATGTAAATATGGCCGTAGTGATCTGCCCTTGGGATAAAACAATCCAAGTAGTTGCGTGCCACTCTCAAGTAGTGAAAGATGCACTTAATTGCCTACCAATGATTGACATCTAGGCAATGCATAAACATGCTCATCTGTGAGACAACAAACTGAATATTTGGCCGAGTAATGCATAAGTAAATCAAGCATCCAACAGCTTGCTAAAAGAGAACAACATCAAATGCATCTCCAATACCATGAAGACTCAATCGTAAACCTATCTCCATATGAATGGCAATAGGTTTGTAGTCTTCAAGGCCAAAATGCTACAATAATGTGTCAATATATTTTGTTCGAAGCAAAGCTATTCCTTCATTAACTTGCATAAACTAAATGCCCAAATAATGATGCAAGTGCCCCAAATCTAACATCTCAAATGAGGCATGCAAATCAGCCTTAAAATCAGCAATATGCTTCTCATTAGGACCAGTGAGCAACACATCATCAACATAGACAACAATAACCAAAAGCACATCATTCGCATGCTTAACATATAAGGTGCTCTTAGTTCGACTGTTCTCAAAACCAGGTGCAATCAAATAGGCATGTATCCTTTCATATCAAGCATGTGGTGCTTGCCTCAAACCATATAATGCCTTTTTCAACCTCCACACCTTGTTTTCATGCCCTTTCTACACAAAACCATGGAGTTGAAAAACATACACTTCTTCATGTAATTCACTATTCAAAAATTCAATTTTAATGTCCAATTGATACCATACTGAGCTGCAAGTGCATAAATGCTATGAATAGTAGTCATTCGGCATGTAGGAGCAAAGGTCTCATCAAAATCAATGCCTCTTTCTTGAGCATAACCCTTTGCAACAAGCCTAGCATTATACATATCCCTGTCCAATCAAGCTTATGCTTCAGCTTGTATACCCACTTACTACCAATGGCTTTCTTGCCAGGAGGCAAGTCACATAAAGACAAGATACCATTTTTCATGAAGAAACAAGACATTGGTTGGATCAACCAAAATAATGCTTGAAGAGAAGAGGTTGCCACATTCTCTATGGGCAGAGGCTATTTCAATTGTTCTGTACCTTGTCAATAGACTGCCATCCAAATCACTTCAAGGTATGACTCTGTTGGGGATGTAAGGGTCATGTGACCTTACCCCCATATTCATATATATACATCATATATAGAGTATTGCCTCAAGAGAGATGATTGTGTGGGTTTCAAGGCTCCCACGCATGTCCGTGCGTCTCTCCTCTCTTCTCCCTCGCTCCATCTCCTCCTTCCTCCTCTTGTTCTGCACACCAAAGCCCTTCATTGGTATCAGAGCATGTTGAAGGCTTGTGTGCAAGAAGCTTCAATGGAAGCTTAGGTGAGAAGAGGTGGAAGTGCAGGTCGGCATCTATTAACAGCAGTTCAGTATTTTGGCCATAACTTGAGCTAGAAAGCTTGGATTGATGCGTTTTAAAGTTTTGTGCGTAGCTAACACAGAGGGCTAAAACTTCGCAGAAGGGCACAGAACCTGGTTCGGAGTTTTGGACTGCCGAAAATTCGAAAAACGCAGATCACTATAGAAGGCGAATCTACATTCAGTAGGACAACAGGTCGGTTTTTGGATCGTAACGTGAGTTCTACAACTCGAAATGTCATGATTCAACTTGCTGTGGGTAGCTTGGAAAGATAGCTACAACTTTGTAGATAGTTATAGCGTTAGGTCTCCGAAACTGCAAAACACAGAGTAGTAGTGTTGTAGGTGATAGTGAAATTGATAGCAGGTGCTTGTCTTAAGAATATCTTGAGCTACGCACCTCCAATTGAGGTGCTCTTTATCTCGTTACGTAGCCAAGAATTAGATCTTGAAGTTTGCTGAAGATCAAAAGTTCAGATTCAGAGGTTATCATCTCTGAAATAGCAAAACATAGAGCAGCACATTTTTGCCCAAACAACCCTAATTGCACTTGGAGGTTGAATTTGCTTTGGAACTTCTTCGAGAGAGAATTTTTGGTGTGCAAGCTCTTATTTTCAGAGCTTCAAGACATTGTACATGTATGATCATTGTGTTAGCTCCTCCATATGAGAGTAGAGCATGATCTTGTTACGTGTTTGGCATGTAAGATGACATTGTGGTATACTCTTTTTTGAGGTTTATGTCATCATGAGTTCGATCATGGATGTATAGTGGCATTGTGGTCTATATCTTGCTTATGCCACTTGGTTATGGATTTAGTTACCGGTTGCATACAATTCTGTGAGAGTTGATTATGGATCTTGGTTGGTACTTGTATCTTTGTTTTCTTTGCAGGTACATGATCCAGATTGGAGCCTCAGTTACACGTTTGTTTGTCACCGTTATTAGCATTTGGTCATTGATTGATATGTATTTGCCAGTGTGATTCTTGGCACATGTGGATGGTGATTCCCACATGGTTTATTTGGTTCAGAGTCCATTTTACAGAGGAGATGCTGCCAAAATTTTGATAGCTTTTATGCTAGAAGAGAACTCTAGTGGATCTTGAAGCTTGTGTGATAGCTTTGGATCATTGGTTATCTCCATTCATTTGGACTTGGTCACAAGTTATTTGTGATAGATTGGACCATCTTGCAGGATTCATTCTTGAGAGGGAGGTGTATTACCACTGTATTGGCATGTATTGCCATTAGTTTTTTGGCACATGTAGTTGCCATTACCTTTGTTTGGATCAGTGACAGGTGGTGACAGGTTACTCATTGTTCTTTGGTTATTGGTTATCTTGTTTGATTGCTCAGTTTACAGGGATACTCTGTCGAATTTTTCCTAGGATTCTTTCACATTTACTTGATCAGTTTGGAGAGTTGGTGAGCAGGCTTATGCTCATGCTTTTATGTGCATGCTAGATGCATGGTTATGTGACAGGTGGTTCACATGGTTCCTTCTCCATCGAGACATTTGTGATGTGAGTTATGCATATGGATATGCATGCGTGATCCTATTGAGTATAGAGTATTGTTTTTAGTCTCTTATTACATTCCTAGTCTCTTGGATTGCCAGCATGGTGTCTTCTCGATTTGATGGCACTGACTTTTCGAGATGGAAAGCTTAGATGTGGCATACATTGGTTCGTGCAGGGTTACATATGTATGTGCATAGAGATGCACAGAGGCCTCGTGACATGCCCGACCACGTATGGATGGATATGGATGCATTGGCCACTTCCACTATCCGATTACAGCTTGTGGATTCTATATATGAGTCTGTTATGTATGAGGAGATGAGTAGTGCATTATGGCAGAGACTACATGATATGTATGCGAGTCCATCGACTCATGTGAGACATAGATCACATCGACAACTTCAATGTTGGCATTGTGGTCATGAGGGCCATATTCGACGATGTTGCTTCAGGCGAATGCGATGACGACGCCAGAGATATGCACGTGATGCATGTCAGGTAGTGATTTCAGGAGAGTCAAACGCAATTGATTATGCCAGTGATGGTGATATCACTTTTTTCTATAGTTCATCTCATGATTCCTCTTGTTCATTGGATAGCACACATATGGCTTGGTTGCTTGATGCATCAGCCATCTTTCATGTCACTCCACATCGTGAGTGGTTTTGTCGATTCTCAGGTGAGAGTTGTGGATGTGTGTAGTTGCCTGATGGTACGACATATGACATTGAGGGTGCAGGAGATGTATGTCTTATTCTACCTAGTGGAGCATCACTTACGATCAAACATGTACGTTATGTGCCTTCGTTCCCTATGAGCTTGATTTCAGTTAGCCAGTTACAGGAGAGCAGATGTTATGCATTCCTTGGTGAGCATCATTTTCAGTTGCAGTTGGGACAGCTTATGCTTGTCAGAGGTGCTAGGATTGGGCACATGTATCCATTGCATGTACTTCATATGAGAGACAGTCTCGTCTCAGTGGGAGATCAGCCTTATGTGCCATGTGAGGCTCGTCATGTCTCATTTTTTCTACCTACAGATAGGTTTCTTGACATTCATGATGCACATGTATGGCAGGATTCAAATGCTTAGATGGATGCATATGTAGAGCATGTTTTGGATGCTCATGATGCTTATACAGAGCATGATTTTCTTGATCATATGGATGCTCTTATGGATCACACTTTGGATGATCACTTGGATGCTTTAGAGCATGATGTGGATGCTCATGTAGAGCATTGTGATGATACTCAGTTAGAGTGTGATCATCAGTTTGATCTTCGTGTTGATGTTGTGCAGTTAGCTCATGTGGAGCATGATCATACACTTGGTGTAGTAGAGAAGGATTTCTCTTATGATACACAATGTATGCCAGAGCATACTAGCTCTCAGGATTCACAGCTTGACATATCCTTGGTTGAGAGGATGAATGATTTAGATGTTGATGAGTCAGCGATCATGCAGTCATTCTTGGATGCGCTCATGCCAGATGTTGACACAGATATATCAGGACATGTTGGTCTTGATGATGGTGCTTTGGATGCCTTGGATACAGGCATGGCTGATATACTTAGGTTAGCTAGGATAGCACATGTTTCGTCAGCATTTGGGAGTCTGATGTACGAGTTATTATGCTCGAGAACAGATCTTGCAGTTGCTATTGGAGCATTTGCACTTGGAGTTGTCAGTCATTCGATGATTGACATAGGCAGAGCGAGTGGAAGCTTTGCAGGAACTTCATCAGTTCTTGCATCAGTCATATGTGAGCTCGACTCTTGTCGATATGAGTCTAGAGCAGTTTGAGGTGCATGGATACACCTTGTTCGAGGCGGTTGGTGTAGGCTGATCTGGTATGGGTAGAGATCCGGACTCTTCCTCTACATTATTGTATAGTCCTACATCATTCTTTGTATATTTTTCCACTTATGGTCACATTGACCCTTAAGTGGGAGATTGTTGGGGATGTAAGGGTCATGTGATCTTACCCCCATATTCATATATATACATCATATATAGAGTATTGCCTCAAGAGAGATGATTGTGTGGGTTTCAAGGCTCCCACGCATGTCCGTGAGTCTCTTCTCTCTTCTCTCTTGCTCCATCGCTTCCTTCCTTCTCTTGTTCTGCACACCAAAGCCCTTCAGACTCCTAATGAAGCATGGCTGGAAGAAAACCTAGTCTTGGACACTACAAGGTGTTTGGTTGTTTAGCTTATGTTCATGTACCATCACAAATAATAGATAAGCTAGATGAAAGGGCAACAAAGGTAGTTTTTATTGGGTATGACTCAACTCAGATGGGTTGCAGGTTCTATAATCCTTCAAGCAAGCAATTCACTACAAGTAGAGATGTTGTGTTTGAAGAACACAGGTCTTGGTATGATGAAGAAAAACAAAAGGTAACTCTACCATATGATCTTGATTCTGATTCTCATCAATTAGGAAGCAATCATCATACACATGTCCAGGATCCAAGAAGTGGTACAGATGATGACCAAGATGAAAGAGAAAGGGATTACAAAGTAAGGAAGTGAAGAGGCTAAGCAAGCCCCTAGAAGATCAACAAGAGAGAAGAAACAACCAAAAAGGTATGGATATGATTCCACATTTGTTACAAATCATTCAATCTACTTGGAAAAAGACTCAATTTTAGAAGAACCCTCAACCTATGAGGAGGCAAAGGGAAACCCTAATTGCAAAAAGGCCACAAAAGAAGAAATAGATGCATTGAAGGTGATGGACACTTGGGATTTGGTCCCAATGTCATCTAATAAAAAGGTAATTGGTTGCAGATGGATATATAAAGCTAAAAGAAACTCAGGTAGATTAGTTTGCAAGTACAACGCAAGGTTAGTTGCCAAAGGATGCTCACAAACACATGGTATAGACTATGAGGAAACATTCTCACCAGTTGCAAAGATGACTATAATCAGAACATTGATAAGCATAGCTGCTTCAAGAAATTAGAGACTCCTCCAACTTGATGTAAAAAATGCAGTTCCAAATGGTTGGATAAGTGAAGAGGTATACATGTCACAACCTTCAAGTTTTGAAAATGATAATAATGCATCTTATGTTTGCAGACTTAAGAAAACATTGTATGGATTGAAACAAGCTCATAAAGCTTGGAATTACAGGTTGGTTACATACCTTCAAGATCAGGGGTTCAAACCTAGCAACTTAGATCCTTTTCTATTCATCAAAAGGGATCAGAATGAGGCTATCTATCTATGTGTATATGTAGATGACATTATTGTGACAAGTGATGATCTGAATGGCATTCAAAGGATCAAGAGACACATGTAAGAGGAGTTCAAAATCAGTGACTTAGGTGAGCTCATATATTTCCTAGGTATGCAAGTGATTTACACAGATGAAGGAACGTATTTGACTCAGAGAAGATACATTCAAGTTCTACTTCTCAAGTTTAGAATGGAGAACACAAAGCTTGCAGGTACACCTTTAGAGATGAATCATAAATTTAGTGTTTGTGAAGGTGAGAAAATTGAAGACATTAAAGAGTATCAAAGCTTAGTTGGAAGCTTGATATATGCTACTCACACAAGACCAGACATATCATATAGTGTGGGAGCGCTTACTTAATTCATGCACTCACCAAGAAAACCACACTTGGATGCAACCAAGAGAGTACTTAAGTATCTTAAAGGTACAATCAATGAAGGTATATTTTATCCTTACTCTTCATATTTGGATATCAAAATCTATTCAGATGCAAATTGGACATGAGCTAAGGATGATAGAAGTACCTTTGGTTACTTAGCATTTTCACGTTCAAAGCTAGTGTTGTGGAGATCCAAGAAGCAACCTACAGTTGCTTTATCCTCAACTGAAGAAGAGTATAAAGGTTTGACCATAGCAACTCAAGAGGCAATATGGTTGAAAGCATTTTATACAGATTTGAGACTTGTGAGTTCCAAACCTCACAAATTCAGAGATAATGTAAGTTCCATGCATCTAGCAAAAAACCCTATTTTCCATGCAAGAACCAAACACATAGGGGTTCATTACCACTTCATCAGGGAGAAGCTCATGGAAAAGAAGATTGACATTTCTTTTGTTCCAACTGAAAAGCAAATAGAAGATATGATGACAAAGGCACTTCATGGAATAAAGCTTTGCATATTTAAATCAATGGCAAGTATTCAACCTATTAGAGCATGAAACTCAAGCATACTTTAGCTTTAAGGGGATCTGTTAGAACATCAAACTTACACTATGCTTGAGGTGGATTTGATCTACATAAAAAAAACTATGGTTTGGATTATGCCAAAATATCCATTGAAGTGTTCTTTTACCTATGCTCATTTATTGTATTTTTTTAAAATATTTTTTATGGATCATTTACCATTGTAAAAGCCTTGAGCTTTACACATGTAAAACGAGAAAAAGAGAGCTAAACTGCGATGAATTCAAGGTGGTTGAGTTTCAATCATTCAACCAATCAATCACCTAAAAGTAGACCAAACTAGATCTTCACTTTTCCTAGATTGTAGGAAAGTGAATTGATTCCCTCCAACAAATAATTCTTGTCTTCATTTGAATTCAAAAGCCACTTGTAGAAGTCATGGAGCACTTCAAGATTCTATATAAAGACTTCAAATCACTTGTACATTACATGGAAGCAATATACATACACTTGTGGCCATCATTGTCTTGCTCCATTTTTTTGTATCATCTTCTTAAACAATAGTGGGATTGCAGAGGTTGCTACTCTCTCTAGAGAGCTCCCAATTAGATGAATAAGTAGTCAATGGAAATATATTAGTTTCCAGTTTATGTGTATGAGTTTTCAAAGGATTTGTTTTAGTAGATTGGGAGAAATCTTAGTTTTTCTATCTCAGGGTCTATCTCTGTGCATTCTTGAAAAATAAGAGGTATGTGTATCACTCCTCCAAAAGTTTTTTTCCCAATTGTAATCATGTTGGCTGCTATGAGAAGTTGAAGTTGATTATCTCATCCAAAGATAGTAAGTTTTTTGAGCTAGTCATCGCACAAACCTATCTGTTTTGTATCAACTCTTTCTCCTTGATGCTCCAAAGTACATAGTGCATTTTATTGCACTTATCGCATGCCTATAAGGTATATTTGAGTCTCTATAAGCTCAAGGGCTAGTCTTGTGCCAGTTGGCTGGGCCGGACTTTGTCGCTTTGCAACTCACTTTTCTACCTCCGACAAGCTTCTCCAAGTTCTTTCAATTATGTGCCAAAATTACCTATGATTTTGATAACGATTGACTAGTTGCACATAGTAGTTGTCATTAATTTCTTGGCGATCATAAACAGCTATATTGACATTCATGATGCACATATATGGTACCATTCATACGTTAGGTTAGATACAACTTGATTGGAACATATTATGGATGCTCAAGTAGAGCATTTTGATGGAACTCAATTAGAGTTTGATCATCAGTTTGAACTTGGTGTTGATGCTTTGAGATTAGCTTATACGGAGCATGATGAAACTCTTGTTTTGATAAAACTTGATGGATCTCATTACACAAACAGTGTGACAAAGTAGGATAGCTCTTAGGATGCATAATTAGACACATCCTTGGTTGTTATGATGGTTGATTTAGATGTTGAGCATTCAATGGTTATGCAATTATTCTTGGATTTATGCATGCCAAATGTTGACATGGATAAGTTAGGACATTATATTCTTGATGCTAGTGCTTTGGATGCCTTGGATATAGGCATGGTATATGTGGTTAGGTTAGCCAACATAGCACATGTTTCGTCACCATTCTAGAGTTTTATGTACATGATTTCATGCTTGAAATTTCATATGCCATTGGGGATTTTGCACTTGAATTTTCAATCCTTCAATGATAGACGTGGGCATAGAGAAAATGGGAGCCTTATAAGACCTTTTTGAGTTCTTGCATGAGTCATATGCAATTTGGATTCTTTTTAGTTTGAGTCTAGAGCAATCTAAGATGCATGCAAACGCCTTGTATTGAGGTAGTTGGTGTCAATTGATATGTATGGATTGAGATATGGAATCTCTTGATACATTAGTGTATAGTGATACATAATTATTTTTATGTGTTTCCACTTATGGTTACAATCACCCTTAGGCATCCCCAACAATCTTCTTATGTGGGAGATTGTTGGGGATGCCTAAGGGTCCATGTAATTATCCCCTTATTCACACACACACACATGCCTCATTATTGTTTAAAGGGTTCAAAATTGTCCAATAGTAAATAAGATAAAGAACTATTAAGGATAGAGTATTCTCTACGTTGCATCATGCAAACCTTTCACAAGGCTTTTGGTAGAAGGAGTATTGATTGTCGTTCACGTGATTAACCTTTCACCTAGTATTGCCAAAGGTCTAAAAGTCACACAATAGTTATGGATAGGGAAGCCACCATATTATGATCATCTTCAATTTTTAGGGCGTGAAGCAAGAAGGACAATTTTTTGGGTGTGATAATGAATTCCTTGGATATGCTCATGAAGGACAATTTGGATATCGTGTATGGGATCATGAAACACGGTCAATGATCAAAAGTAGTGATGCCATTTTCAATGAGAGTAGCATGCCATCAACATGTACAACAATGATAAGAAGTACATCATCTGCATGCTTAACATATAAGGTGCTCTCAGTTGGACTATTCTTAAAACCATGTGCTAGCAAGTAGGCATGTATTTTTTTCATACCAAGCACGTGGTGCTTGCTTCAAACCATATAATGCCTTTTTTAGCCTGCATACTTTGTTTTCATGTCCTTTCTCCACAAAACCATGGGGCTGAAATACATACACTTCTTCATGTAAGTCGCCATTTAGAAATGTAGTTCTAACATCCAACTGATGTACACTCAAACCATGATGAGTTCCAAGTGTACAAATGCTATGAGCACTTGTCATTTGATATGTGGGAGCAAAGAAAATCAATGCCTCCCTCTTGAGCGTAACCTTTAACAACAAACCCAACCTTATACCTATCAATTATTCCATCAAGCTTACGTTTCAACTTGTATATCCATATAGTGCCGATGGCCTTTTTGTGTGGGAAAAAATCACATAAAGAACAAGTATCATGCTTCATGATAGCATCATATTCTGATTGCATAGTAGCCATCCAATTTTTTGAATTTTGTTCTTCATCAAAACAAATAAGCTCATTATCATCAGAAACACTAGAGGCAGCCACTCATCATAATTTGCCGCAAAGGAAGCACAATGAGAGTCTGAATGGGTATGATACGACAAAGGTGCATCTAAATTTCTATCTCTAAAAGTTTGAACTTGCCATTTAGGCATAGTTTTAGCCTCTTCTATGTAAAGCCTCTCATCAAAAAGTGCATCATGTAAATCTACATTAGAAATGGAATGATTTGTATGATCATATAGAAACTGTAAAGACTAAGAAATTGCCACATTTAGACTAGCACTTGACTATCCACATGTAGAAAGAAGTAGCAAAGTGTCATACACATCGTTTGAGCTAATAGATGTCTCCTTGGTACATGAAAGTAATGGTTGAATTGCATCTTCCACAAAAACAACATCATGATTAAGTAAAATGCATTTAATTTGTGGATGATATAGATGATAGCCTTAGCTTTCAGAGTTGTACCCAACAAAATACATTTGATTGCTTTATCGTATGATTTCCTACAGTGTTGTTCAAGCATTAATGCATGCTTTGGTGGGACACGTGTTAAGTACACATGTTTCACACTTAATGGCCTCAAGCAAGAAGCTATGTGATAAATCTTGACTTTTGACCATACACCTCACCATCTCCATGAGAGACATGTCCTTTCTTTCAGCAACTCCATTTTTTTGAGTTGTATATGGCATTGCATAGTGATGCTTTATCCCACGTTTAGCTAGAAAATCATCAAAATAAAATGACATGTATTCCCCCCCATCATAATGGAGGGTGCCCCATTTTACATGTGGATAGACTTTCAACCATAATTAGGAATTGTTTGAAGCATATAAACACTTCCAATTTTGCTTTCATTGGATACACCTATGCATGCATGGAGGAATTGAAGTGTCTTGATGATGATGCACATCAATGGACTCTCCTTCTTGAGACTTCATGATGATACCGTTGATGTAGAAAACCTAGATCTAGACAGCTCATAGAATACTCCGGACAGAGCCTGTAGAATACACAGAAAAACACAATACACATAGAGCACAAATACAAATTTCTTGGGTGTTACAAATGAGGTCAAGCTTACAATATGTGGTTGACCAGACCACTACATGTTTTATTGATAAACATATACAAAAGTGTGGGATGGCCATTTGGCCTTTCACATGGACACTAATTCTAACAATCTTCCACTAAAGGCCAATATGGCCAAAGTTTCTATGGGAGAAAAATAAAGAATAATAAAGAATACCAAAGTGTACGTATACAAACTATACCTCCCACTTGATGGGCATGTTACACAATATACAAGTAACTGTGTAAGATCATGGATAAAGTAACCCCCATCGAGTGACAATGGTGTTGAAAGCTATCCTGTGGTAGAGCTTTAGTTAAAGCATCTGGAACATTATCTCAAGTATGGAGCTTCTCAAGAATAATGTGCTTAGTGGCTAAGCAGTCTCTAAAGAAGTGATACCGCACCTCAATGTGCTTGGTCTTTGTATGATAGACCAGATTCTAAGCTAATGCAATGGGACTCTGACTATCACTGAGAAAATGAGATACATGCTTAGGTAGACTTATATGACGAGAAGGATGGGAAAACCACAATGCTTCCTTAAATGTCTCACTTGCTGCAACATACTCTTCTTCTGTACTGGAAACAACAATACATTCTTGAAGATGAGATCTCTAAGAGATAGCACCTTCAAAAATATGAAAAATGTACCCTACTGTAGACTTACGATTGTCTACACAATGAGCATAATCAGAATCTATGTAACCAATAATGGATGCTTTCCCTTTACCAAAGCATAGACACTTGTCCTTAGTGCCACTTAGATATCTCAAAATCATCTTGACCACTTCCGAATGCTTCTTGCCAGGATTAGACATATATCTGCTCACAACTCCCACTGCAAATGCAATGTTTGGTCTCGTAGCTACCATAGCATACATGAGACTACCAACAACAGACTAATAAGAAATTTTGTTTGTGAATTCCTTTTCCTCATCTGATTTGGGGCAATCATCCTTGCTCAATTTCACATATGTGGGTAAAGGTGTACTCATTGCCTTTCCACCCTGCACATTGAACATGTGAAGTACTTTGGATATGTACTCACTTTGAGTCATGTATATGGATCTTTTACTCCTATCACGAGTAATGTGCATGCCAAGAATATTTGTGGCATCCCCCAAATCCTTCATATCAAATGTCTGACTCAACTTCTTTTTGAAAATTGACAAGTCATAAGAGGACTTCCCAACAATCAACATATCATCAACATAAAGTATCAAGGATATCAAGCTACCATCTAAGCATCTCTTTGTGTAGAGACAATGATCCTCATTGCTTTGAGAATAGCCTTGAGACTTCATAAAAGCATCAAAATTCTGGTACCATTGTCTAAGGGACTGTTTAAGTCCACATAAGCTCTTCTTCAACTTACAAACTAGATTTTCTTTGCAAGGAACTACATAACCCTCTAGTTATTTCATAGAGATCTCATTTATAAGATCTCCATGCAAAAAAGCAGTTTTCACATCCATTTGGACTAGCTCTAAGTTCTCCATGGCAATGAATTGAGGAAACATTTGAAAGGTAGTCATCTTGACCACTGGAGAGAAGAGTTCCTCAAAGTCAACACCATGTTGTTGCTTAAAATCCTTTGTAACAAGTCATTCTTTATACTTTGGAGAAGCACTATCTGATGTGAATTTCAACTTATATACCCATTTACATGGTAAAGATTTCTTACCCTTTGGCAAAGGTACTAAATCCCAAGTACCATTCTTGTGAATAGAATCCTACTCACTCTTCATGGCATGCTCCCACTTGACATTATCCTTTGTTTGCATGGCCTCTTTGTAGCAAGAAGGCTCAGTAGCATCTATTAGCATAACAAAATCCAAACCCTGGAACATATCTATTAGGTGGATGAGAGACACGTGTAAAGCATCTCAATGGTTGTTGAACAGGAACATTTTTCGACTGATCTGATTGGACATTCTCTTGAGCATCCCTATGTGCAGCATTTTTATGCATGCTAATTGGAGGAAAAATATCCTCAAACACCACTCTTCTCACTTCAACCTCCTTAATGGGATGTTTATGTTGATATTAGATGCTTGATTTACTCGTGCATAACATGGCATGATGTTCAATTTGTTGTCTCTGAAATGAGTAGGTTTATGCCCTTGCCTAGATGTCAGTCATTGGTAGGCACTTAAGCATGTCTTTAACTATTTGAGTGGTACCCAACTACTTGGGTTCTTTTATCCCAAGGGGTGATCATTGCTGCCAAATTTACATGCTTTTTTTTACTCGAATTGGGCTAGTCACTATGAGAATTGTGTGTCCATCGATGTTATTGCTTCACGCTTGGTAGCTCATGCATATCTTGGTTTAATGAGAAGTAGCCTACTATGGTTACTTCTAGTTGTGAGTTGAGTATAGGGAAGTTTTCACAACAATTATTGAGTATGTGTTTGTTTATTGTATATTTAGGTAGGGATGTGTGTGAACACTCTAGGACCACTGGGGCATTTTTTCCCCTCGTTAGGAGGTTTTCTTTTCCCCGGCTTGTATATATGCCGATAACCCTAACGTGCTACTTATCTTTGTACATTCTCTTGGTAATACATTCAGTATTGTGTGTTGTGCTCCAAGATTCTTCTTCTTCCTTATGTTGTTCGCGTGCTCTCCTCAAACTCCAACAATTGGTATCAAAGTAGGTCATCGCTTCATCTAGGGAATTGTCAACACCTCTCTGATCAGTGTCTGAATGCACTATCACAATGCTTGTGCAGGAAATTCCATCTTTTTGTGCCAAAGATATATACAAGCTTTGGTTCACTAGTATACACACTTCAAAGTCTGCTACAGGTTTAGTAGAACTCAACAAGGTAGTTCTGCTCAATGGCCATGGATGAAAGCAATGTATTCCATATATTGGCTATTGAGGATAAGTTGGACGGTATCAGTTACCCATTATGGGCTTATATGATGCATCATGTATTGGTTGCAAAAGGTCTCTAGAACATTATGCAGGGTGTTCAAAAACGTTCTATTACACCTGCAAACACAATTGTTGATGTAGAGAAACTTTGTTGGGATGGCACAGATGCTCAGGCACATGCATTGACAGCCTTGTCTATCAAAGCTGCCATTATCCCCCACATTCGCTCTTGCAAAATAGCAAAGGATGCTTGCGATACATTAACCACTTTATACCAAGCAAGGAATGAGGCTCGTGTTGCTTAGCTCTGAAAACAATTGGAGAGTGAGCACATGAATGAAGGATATTCCATGGATAATTTTTTGACAAAGATCAAAGATTTGAAGGAGCAGTTGATGTTTGTTGATAAAGTTTTGCCTGACAGTTCATTCGTGCAAACTGATCTTCTAGATTCATATCAGAGTTTTGCTTCTACTCTCAATTGATGATGAAAGCCAATCCAAATGTCTTAAGATTTGAGGAGTTAGTCTCTATTCTATTGCAAGAAGATCAGTCTAGGTAGAACATGTTCATTATGCATGTTGCAGATCAAGCTTTCTTGGCTAGTCAGAAGGGCAAAGGAAAATGGAGCTCATCTACTAGTAAGCAAAAATTTGCTAATTCTGCCCAATCAAAGAAGGATGACAGAGATGAGAAGAAAACAGAAAAGCAGAATTTTTTTTGCAAGTACTGTAAAGGAAATGATCATGTCATAAAGAGTTTTCTGAAATTGGTTGCAAAAGAGGCAAAGAAAAAAGAGGTTAGAATGGCTGTTGCAAAAGCCTCTACACCCAAAATAGATTTTGCTAATCTTCTGCAAAATGAAGAATGGGCATTTACTATTGTTTGCAGTTATGACCCATCTTCTCATGAATAGTGTATGTTTGTAGTAGGCTTAGATGTTTGGTACTTTGATAATGGGGTAACCAAACATATTACCTCAAAGCACAATTTCTTCTCTTCACTTGAGCCTGCCCCTATAGGGAATATTGTCACATGCACCAACAACTCGAGTTGGTAAGATTATTCTGATTATTGTTGATGGTAGTTCTTTTACATTATCGGATGCTTTATTTGTTCCAGGGATGAAGCAAAATCTCTTATCAGTTTTGCATTAGCGAAGATGAGCTTGGTTGGGAAATTTGTTGATGACAGATGTAAAGTTCATGATATGTCAAATGGTGACATTATTATTGCTTCTGGCATTTTATGTCATGGGTTGTATAAGCTCATAGATTATGAAAAATTTGTGAATGATTCAACATGTGCAGTTCAAGATTCCCAAGCTATGTCAAATGCAAAGCTTTGGCATACACGCTTTGGTCATCTAAATTTTGCTAGTTTGCTATGCCTACAAAAATATGAAATGGTGTCCTCTTTTCCCAGACTTGAGGCACCTGGTAAACATGTCTATGAGGATTGTATTTTGGGCAAAATGCAGCATTCCTCCTTCCCAAAAGATGGTTCAATTTGAGCTACTCAAAAGTTGCAACTTGCTCATAGTGATGTTTGTGGTCTTATGCAGCCACCTTCTCTTGGGAGCTATCTTTACTTCATGACTTTCATTGATGATTTTTCTAGGCATGCATGGGTATATCCACTAAATGCAAAGTCCAAAGTGTTTATGTGCTTCAAACAGTTTCTAGTTTTGGATTTGTCAGCATGTAAAATGGGCACCCTCCATTCTGATCGAGGGGAGGAATATACGACTTCTGACCTTAATGCATTTCTGGCTAAACATGGGATAAAACATCAACATATAGTGCCATATACACCTCAACAAAATGGAGTTGCTGAAAGGAAGAACAACTCACTCATGGAGATGGCAAGGTGTATGGTCAAGAGTCAATTATTTACCACATAGTTTCTCGCTTGAGGTTGGTATGTGTGCAACATATGTACTTAACAGGTGTCCCATTAAAGCATTGCAATCTATCACTCCATATGAGGCTTGACATGGTCGCAAGCCATCTCTTACTCATTTGTGTGTTTTTGGTTATCTGGCATATGCATTAGTGCCTGAACAACAACATAGGAAATTAGATGATAAAGTAGTGAAATGTATTTTTGATGGATTCAGTTCTGAAATCAAAGACTATTTTCTCTATCATCCACATACAAAATGCATTTTGGTTAGCGGTGATGTTGTTTTTTGTGGAAGATGCTATTCAACCATTACTTTCATGTACTAAGGAGACATCAGTTAGCTCCAAAGATATGTATGATACTTTGCTACCTCTTTTTACAAGTGCATAGTCTACTGTTGGTCGAAATGAGTTAATTTCTCAGCATTTACAGGTTTCATGTAATGATGGAGATCATTCCATTTCTAATGTAGATTTACATGATGCACTTGGTGATGAGAGAGCAAATATTGAGGATGCAAAAACTATGCCAAAATGGTTGATGCAAACTTTGTGAGATAACAAATTGGGTGCATCTCTATCATATCATACTCATTTAAGCTCTCATAGTGCTTCTTTTTCATCAGATTGCTATGTTATGGCTGCCTCTAGTCTCTGTGATGAGAATGAGCTTCTTTTGTTTGATGAAGCACAAAATTTAGAAAATTGGATGGCTATTACGCAATTAGAATATGGTGTTATTATGAAAAATGGTACCTGGTCTTTATGTGACTTGCCTCCTGGCAAGAAGGCCATTGGCACAAAGTGGGTATACAAGCTAAAGTGTAAGCTTGATGGAACAGTTGATAGGTATAAGGCTAGGCTTGTTGCAAAGGGTTATGCTCAAGAAAGAGGCATTGATTTTGATGAGACCTTTGCTCCTACATGCCGAATGACTACTGTTCATAGCATCTTCTCACTTGCAACTCATCATGGTTGGGATGTACATCAGTTAGACCTTAAAAGTGCATTTTTGAATGGTGACTTACATGAAGAAGTGTATGTTTTTTAGCCCCATGGTTTTGTGTAGAAAGGGCATGAAAACAAAGTGTGCAGGTTGAAAAAGGCATTATATGGTTTGAAGCAAGCACCATGTGCTTGGTATAAAAAGATACATCCCTACCTGATTACACATGGTTTTGAGAACAGTCCAAGTGAGAGCACCTTATATGTTAAGCATGTAAATGATGTGCTTGTGATCATTGTTGTGTACATTGATGACATGCTACTCACTGGTCCTCATGAGAAACATATTGCTGATTTTAAGGCTGATATGCATGCCTCGTTTGAGATGTCAGATTTGGGGCATAATTTGCATCATTATTTGGGCATTCAATTTATGCGAGTTGATGCTGGAATAGCTTTGTGTCAAACAAAATATATTGACACATTATTGTAGCGTTTTGGCCTTGAAGACTGCAAACATATTGCCACTCCTATGGAGATAGGTTTATGATTGAGTCTTCATGATGTTGGAGATGCATTTGATAAGGTTCTCTATCAATAGGCCATTGGATGCTTAATTTACTTATGCATTACTCGACAAAATATTCAGTTTGCTATCTCACAGATGAGCAGGTTTATGCATTGCCTAGGTGTCAAGCACCGGCAGGCGGTTAAGTGCAACTTTCGCTACTTGAGTGGTACCCGGCTACTTGGATTGTTTTATCCCAAAGGGGGATCACTTCTGCCAGATTTACATGCTTTTTTTTACTCTGATTGGGCTGATTGCTAGGACACTCCTATGTCCACCAGTGGTTTTTGCTTCATGTTTAGTAGCTCATGCATATCTTGGTTGAGCAAGAAGTAGCCTACTGTGGCCACTTCTAGTTGCGAGCTTGAGTATAGGGCAACTTTCACAGGGATTGTTGAGTGTGTGTGGCTCAAATGCCTTATGGTTGATTTGGGTGTTGCTCAGTCTTCTGCCACCACCATCTTCACTAAGAGTCGGAGTGCATTGGCAGTTGCAAGGAACCTTGTGTTCCATGCTCACACTAAGCACATTGAGGTGCACTATTATTATGTCAGGGAGAGGTTGTTTGCTGGAGAGATCAATTTGGCATTTGTGCCCACACAAGATAACATTGTAGACCTTTTCACAAAGACTCTACCTAGGGAGAAGTTTGAAGCTTTCTACAAAGCTTTGGGCTTAATTCCTTTTGTGGATTGATTCCACATAGCTTGGCACTTGCCAACTCCTCATTCACTGCATCACTCCTAGGGGGGATTTGTTGATATATTTAGGTAGTGATGTGTGTGAACACTCTAGGACCATCGGGGCATTTTTCCCTCTTGAGGTCTTTTTCCTCGGCTTGTATATATGCCTATAACCCTAATGGGTTACTTATCATTGTACATTCTCTTGGTAATACATTCAGTATTGTGTGTTGTGCTCCAAGCTTCTTTTTCTTCCTTGTGCTATTGTTGTGCTCTTGCAGACCTCAAACTCCAACATGGTTCAGACACCATCTTGTTGATTTGGGTGTTGGTCAATCTTCTGCCACCACTATCATTATGTTAGGGAGAGGTTCTCTAATGGAGAGTTCATTTTGGCCTATGTATCCACACAAGATAATGTTGCAAAATTTTTCACAAAAGCTCTACCTAGGGAGAAGTTTGAAGCTTTTCACAAATCTTTGGGCTTACTTCCTTTTGTCGATTGATCTCTTTCCACATAGCTTGGCACTTCCTTATACATGAGTGATGTGTGTGAACACACTTAGGACTGTTGGGGCACTTTTTCCCGCTTTAGGAGGTTTTTTCCCCTAGATTGTAAATACACTTATAACCCTCATGGGTCACTTATCTTTGTATGTTCACTTGGTAATACATTCTATATTGTGTTGTGCTCCAAGTTTCTTCGTCTTGCTTGTGCTATTCATGTGCTTTCGTAGACCTCAAGCTCCAAGAGAAGATGTGTCTAAGAGAGACAAAGGAAGAAGCTTGGAACATATGGGTATGATTTATGGCAAAGAAATAGTAATTTTTAAATATTGAAACATGCCATAAGAGTTCCACAGGTAAGTTAACATACTAAATCTAAGATTTTGTACTTTAGATAGCTTCACAATAAAAGAATAAGAGAGTTAGTTTGTGTCTAGTAATGGACACACAAGCCTAAGTATACTAGTAATAGCTCCAGAGTTAGAAGTACAATGTGTAAACTTGGAAGAAAAATAGCAAAATGAGTTAAAAGGTTAATTTATTTCCCTCAAGACTTGCAAGTGAGCTTTGGAAGAGTTCTAGAAACACTTTCAGCCAGGATGAGGTAAAGATACATAAAATTACCATAGATATGCTAGAAGGCTAGTCATTTCCAAAAGGTTTCCTCATGTGGAAGAAGGAGCAATAGTGCTCATAGTTACTGTTTCAAGACATCATAGGAACTTAGGATTGGAATATGGTTAAGAGAAGGGCATAATAGTGCCAAGATCAAGATGTGATACATAAATCAAGAGGTATGATTCCTAAGATCTTACGATTGTGTGAATAAAAAAGACCTTAGAAAGGACCCTTAGTACCTATAGATAAAGAACATGAGGTGAGAGTTCCAAGATCTTATGATTCTATGAGTCAAGTAGATGTTATAAAGAACTCTAAAGCACCCAAAGGTACATAATGTGTACTAAGTGTGATGATTTAATAATGAATAGTGATCAAGATGAATGGCTAGTAGCATTCTGATCAAAAGTATCAATTTATTCATAGCATAGTGAAATAAGTAGATACCACATGTATGGTATCAACAAAAGAATTCAAGTACAAGGCCAAGAGAGGTCTTGCAACAAGGGAAAGTTTATCCAACGTCATTAGAATAAGGAATTTAGTAGTTACATAGATAAGAATTCTAGGTTGTGTATCCAGAACCTAGAATAGATGATACTTCATCCTCAAATATTCAATGATCAAGAAGAATACAAGTAGCATTATAATCAAAAGGAATATGGTTAGGATCTAAAAGAGAAATATCTAAAGTAACACATCTAGAAAGAGTTAAGGATATGGAAAATCTCAAATAAATTACCATTTTGTAGAAAGGACAAATGAGACAAGGGATATCTTAGCCAAGGTCTCATGAGTTAAAATCTTAGAGGTGAGAAGTTTCAAGGTATGTTGAAACCTCAGAAGAGAACTCCAAGAACACCTACAAGTTTAGGATACTTGTAAATCAAGTATCTAGTTCATAGTTCGTTCCCATAAGTACATAACTATGAGTACTAGCACACATTTCTATGTGTGTAGAACAAAGAAGTTTGTTCCAAATTAAGTATAAACTTCATATTTCTAGATCAAGTTTGATTAGAATGCCATGCCTAAAAACTAGTAGTGGGAAGTCATGTAAGAACTTCTAATACATAGACTACATAGTTACTAGCTCTATAGAAGGAATCATAGCTTGATTCCATACTAGTTTAGTACAGGTAGATGGGATAGTTCTATCTATCTCTCTACATAAGAATGAAGTATAGAGATCCTAGGTGCACTCATCTTCATTGAGAAAACAAGGCAAGTCTATAGGCCAAGTAATCTAGAGAGGATGGTCAAGATACACAAAAAGGCAAGGTTTGCAAAGAGCAAACAATTCAAGGCAATAATCTAGATCCTTAGCAGGGAGAGACAAGGTTAAATAGTAAGGTTTGCATTGAGTAGATAAGGCAAGGTTGTGGTCAAGATTGTGACAGAGAGTGATTACACAACAAAGTAATGTTTGCATTTAGTAGACAATGCAAGTTTGTTCTCCAACAGGGAGTGATCACACAACAAGGCAAGTTTTTCAGTGGTCAAGTCGACCAAAGTTATATGCTTCAATATAGAAATGGTGAAAACTACCAAGTTTATTGAAAGTTTAGACATAAAAAATACACACTCCAATTCTCTAAAAGAAAACAAGTTAGGTCCATTTTCCAATATAAATTGGAATAGATACATGGAAAGGAAAGGTTTGCAAGGAAGATATTTTAAGGAATTGGTATAATAACCATGATTGACAAGCACAAAAGTTAGTAAGACTAATGTTTTAGATTCATAATTATATCTCTATATGTTTCAAGTTCAATAAGCAAAAATAAGGAATAGGACATAAGGTCACCTGCATCCCTAAAAGGGATACAATGTGTCTCAAGATTCAAGGAATCAAGAATAGATTAAAAAAGATGTCTTCTATCTATCCATGAGATATTAGAAGATCCACCAAATATCTAGATGGCATATCTTTAGAATATAGGAATAAGTGATATCTATTTTAGCAAAAGGAAAAATGTCTTGAGATTTAGGTCTTATGTAGAAGATAATGGAACACTTACATGAAGTTAAGAGGTTCACACAAATTATCTTCAAATTACATGATATATTCAGATTCAGATCCATCTAGTAACATTACAAACTTGATCTTTAGATTGAGTATCAAACCCAGAAGATTAATTAGATTTCAGAGGATATGTTAAGCACACATATGTTAGAAGAGAAGGTAGAATGGGATAGATGTAGTTATAATACATAAGAACAAAGTTACTTCACTTATTTCTAAGATGGATTGACACATACATCCATAACTCCTAGCTCCATATATACCATATAACTATCCTAGACATATGTAGAAGACAAAGGAACTATTCATAGATAATTACCAAGTTCACATCGAATGTCTTCATATTGCATGTGTCTTAATGAAAGATCCACAAAGACTATAGAATTTGAAGCAAGGCCCAAGAATTATAAAGATTTGCTAAGTTCAAGGCTATAATTTTAAGAGTTTCTCATCATTTGAGAGAGATGACACCAAATATTCAAGAGGAGATACTAGATAGAGAATTGCATGAAGTACGAGTTTGCTCCATATTACTTGGTATCTTGGAAGGGTATTCACTCACAATATCCTCTTGGATCATTGAGGACAATGATCTTTGGAAGGGGGAGAGAATGTTAGACATAGATCCATGCCAGATCATTCATTAGTGTGCATTGGAGGAAAAGCGCGAGTTGTTAAGTATCCTACCTCAGGGGTTATCCTAAGGTTCCACCTTAAAAAGTAGAGTGAGTGTGCATGATGGCCACATGCCACATTAGAGCACTCTATAAGCTTTTGAATCTAAGAGGATAAACAAGATGGGAGGAGAGTAGCACAATACACAACATTTTCAAGTCTCTTTTGTGAGAAGAGTCTCACATTATATCAATCATTTGATTTAAGTACCACTACTGATGGATTGGGACTTTCTTGGGAACCACTTATTGTCTAGCTATCTTGAAGAAGTTTCATTTTCCCCCTACTATGGAAACTCCTATTCTTCAAGTACTTGAGCTTTGAATACTCCTAGGTAATCAATAACATGAATAAAGGACTCATATTTGAATTCTTTGCAACTCTTGAATGATCCTTGATAGAAATTCTAGACTTTTGGACAATACTATGAAGCTCTATTACTTGATTTGTGTTCACTTTCTTAATGTCAAACTATAGGATAAGTACCACCTTAGGAGATAATTTCCCATATCATTATGAAAGTTATACATGAACTTTCATTTGTATGTGATATTTATTCTTGTACATATCTTCTCTTGAGTTTTAAACAAGATTTATTGTGATTGTTTAGTCTATCTTTGTGTCTTGTATATGTTAGAACATATTTCGACAACCCACAAGGTGCTTAAGTTTGAAGTATAACAATCTTGCTTGTCTTGGTGTTTGATCCAATGTACAATAGTGATATATGAACACAAAACCTTATTCTTTATCACTTAAGAGTTGTCTTGATTCTTTACTAGAAGTGATTGTTTTTTAATACCTTGGCCTTAAGGTCCATCTTTGTCTCAAAGATCTATGGGTCTTTGTATCATTAATAAGAAGATTGCATTTTGCTTAACTTTGATAATTATAAAGAATGGTCTTTTGATTCCTCATGAATCAATGTAATTCAAAGTGATATTTTGAATTAGTGCATGCTTCCTATAGCATGATGTTAGCTAATGCTTTCTTTTTTGTTCTTACCAGGTGCAAAATGTTCAAAACATTTAATGTTTGAACATCTTTGTCTTATCCAAAGGTCTAGTACTTTGGTTAATGTTCAAGCTTTTCAACATTTATCTTTTAAGGTATATTCTTGAATGTTAAAGTATAGATGATACTTTATTCAAGATTACTCAATGGATTCTAATTCCTTGGACCATTATTCCTTATGATCTTGAATAAGAAATAACATAGTTTTATAGTTTGAGAAACTTGATGGACATCTCTCCATAAGTGTTTTGCATCTTAACTTTTGTATCCTTATCTTTGAAAGTTATACTTTTCCAAAGTGCTAGCATTCTTTGGATATTCTTTCTTTCAAAGAATTTCCTATAGTTATTTTGAAACCGATTCTATGGTCTTTTCATGATTCTCAAAGGTTCTTCTTTAAGTATCTTCAATACTTAAAGTAAACGTTGGGATCTCTTGTGTATCGTTCCATGTTAAAGTGTAAATTTTATACTTAACTTTATGGAGTAGGTACATAAACAACCATGAACCCTTAACTATTTCTTCCAATGTATGTGGCAATTATGCTTGTCTATTGCAATAGATTATCGTTAGAGTTTATTTCTAAACTCTTCAGAGTCATTACTCTCTTATAACTTCATCATCTCATTATAATGATAAGACTTGAATATAAAGATCAACTAATGAAGTTCAACTTGTAAACTAACGTCAAAATTGGCTTGCTTTTGATCCTGCTTTGAGTATCTTCTTACTTTCCTTATTAAAACCTACTCTAATTTCAACTTTGATTCTATATCTAGTGCCATGCATCTTTTCATCCATGCATAATCCGTGTATGCAAAAACAAAAACAAATTGATGCCTTTTACTCATGCAAATGCATGTGCTTGCATGCAGTATTTGCATGTGCTTGTGTGCATGTACTTTCATGCCAAAGTTGATGCAAATTTCCCTTTGTACTAAGAATATTTGATGCATAATCTTGATGCATTTGTTTTCTTTCACTTGATGCACAATCTTATGAAAACATTTTCTTGATGCAATAAGGAAAACCTCATTTTTACTATAATAATCCTTTCTTTAATGCACAAACATTCTTTTAAAAACAAGATCTTGTTAAAATGCACGATAGTGCTTGGAATTAATTTTATTTCATTATCCTAGTCTAGACTTAATCTATTGAGATCTTCTTATTTTAATGTTCTTCCAAGATTAAGTGCAAGATAATGAAAACAATATCAAATAAGCATTTAAAAAAAGCATCAACTTGTAAAATATTTAGCTTGGATAATAGCTACGTCCATCCTTTGATACATGAGAAGAGCCATTCTTCTCCATGGGAAGAGATTACATGTGAAAGGGTACTAAGGGAGAAGGTGGCAGTTTGAAAATTCTACCCAACAAAGATTGGAATGTAGCTCTCAATTTCTAGGTTGGATTGAGGCATGTAAGGTACTGTTGGAAAGCTCTCAAAAAAACTTTCCAAATTGATTGAGGTAGCTAGGAAGTGTGAAGTCCTAGGCACTTGATTGAGGGTTTAAGAAACCGAACATGGGTGAGAATGAGGTTCAAGATACTAAGGTTGAAAAGGGTTCAAGATACCAAGGTTGCAAACAAATGTAATGAACTAAGCGTAGTAGGATCACCATGTGTGCTAAAGAGATGGCTCTCCTCCCAACCTTATGCCTCTATATATAGCCATTCCAATCTATGAGGACAACAAATGTAATGAGTCCATAAGTGCATGTGCAATCTCCACCACTTCTTTAGCACCTCCCACTTGAGTGAACTTTGAAGACACTTAAACAACTTGATGTATCTATAGAAGACTTGAACTCATAACCTCTTGGCTAGGAGTGTGATGGGTTAACCACTTGCCCCAAAATCCATGGTTAAAGATTAATTCCTAATCCTCTTTCTTAAGGTGTGGTTCATCCACCTCCTGCTAGCATTATGTGACACTTTTTCCTCCTTAGATTGAGGATAATCTTCAATGCTAACTTATGGACCCTCTCTATAACTTGACATACCCCTTCCCAAGGTTGAACACCTCCACTAGCCTCAAATTCTAATGACTCAACCTATTTTGGACCTATCCAACCTCCATTGGTGCCCAAATACCCATGCACCTTCATTCTTGGCTAGTTTCAGACTCATCCATGGTCAAGCACTTCACAAGTGTCCACGAGGAGGCTTCCTACCTTCATGTTACCCAAGTTCCTCAACTAGGCTATGATACCAATGTTGTATCTATAAGAGATTTGAACTCACAAACTCCCACCTAGGGGTGTGATGGGCTAACTGCTAATGTAATGAACGAAGACTACTAGGACCACTACCTGCTTGAGAGGTGACTTTCTTCCCAACCTTATGCCTATATGTATAACTACTCAAATCAATGAGGACCATGAATGTAACTAGAGTCCACAAGTGCATGTGCGATCTCCACTCTTTCTTTAGCACTTTCCACTAGAGTCCACTAGTGTAGGTGTACTCGCTACTTGAGTTAAGTCTCTTTGAACTCAAGTTAGCTTACATTAACTTGAGTTAGAAAGCTCTAGAGTCTTTTGGTGAAAACTCTCTTCCCATGCTCCTTATGAGGGTTGAATCCAAGGCCTCCTGTTTCCCAATCTTGAGACTTAACCACTAGGCTAAGTAAAGTACTTGTATTTAAGAGCACATGAACCTATGCTTAAGTCTAACCCATATCTGTCTCAATCGTTTGGACACGCATATCATATACTTTATTTTGTAACACTGTTCATCTTGTTTTGCCTTAGGGCCATTCTTTCCCAAATGTTAAGGCATCTAAATATAATTGTTAGGCATCTAACTACTAACTACTATTTTTCATTGTACTTTCAATTAATTCAAGATATCTCAAAAGAATAAATCTCAATGATCGAACATGCTTTAAAAAAAGATTTTAGTTAGTTTTCTTAGTTCTTCCACCGGTCATGTTCATACCAAACAATGATTTTTTTTGTTTCTTCTTCCATCCTCTCTAATACGTGAAAGTTACCTGCTAGAAGCATGTTTTGAGCCGCCAGTGTGAACGCAACCAAAGAGAAATTGTTTCTATTTTTTCTCTTTTTTAGTATATTTCTTATTTTTCTTTTCTTTATATTTCTTATTTTTCTTTTCTTTTATTATATTTCTTCTTTACTCAAGAAAAAGATGTTTAGCTACTTGATATAGCGTGTGTGGGCCTTATTTCTCTGCTTGGTTTGAGCCATTAAAAATAATAATTGCGCCAGCTCTCATTTATTAATATAGTTTTTGTCCGCGCAAAGAAAAGACAACAGAAAAGAGAGAGAGAGAGGAGGCAGTGCTGATTTGGGATTAACAGTTAACACGCTACCGTGAAATGAGCACATCTCATGGAATTGTAATGTCATTTGAACACGTTGCCCAGGAAAAAGCTTCACAGCAGAACGGGGAAAGCGTCCAGTTAACCACGCATTGAATAGAGCTGCCTTTCTACATAATTTGGAGTTTTATCTCCGCCATAGCCGATCTCAGACACTCAGAGTCCAACTCTCTCGCACTGGCAGGCTCTTTCAAGGTCGACGGCTTGTAAGTTCTGAGTTGTAGGCTGTAGCTCGTAGCCTCTGCTCGAAGTTGAAGCTCTTCTTCATTTTAAGCTCTGGTTTCAGGCCCTCTGAATGTTTTAAGCTCTCTCTCTCTCTCTCTCTCTCTCTCTCTCTCTCTCTCTTTCTCTCTCTCAATTCCTCCTGCGTGCATGCATTCGCGTAGCAGAGAGTATGCAACAGTGCGTTGGTGAATACCAGTGACGACAGCTCCTATCATCACATTTTTACTCTGTGCTTCTCATCCCCTTCATGCTTGCGACTCCCAGACAGCGCATATGGTTTACTCTCCGATGTTTCCACATGCGTTTCTTCCACGCAGAGCTAGGAGAATTGGAGTACTTCACTCCTCGATTCTTCTACGAATGTCTTCAATGTGCATTGTACTCTCTTTCTGATATTTCACCAGCGAATGTTTCTTTCTCGCTCTCATGAATCCTTTACTCCTTTCACGCATTCAAACGCACGTGCGCGGATTCACGCGCAGCTGATCAACTTGGATGCACTTAACAAACTTGAATGTTTTTCTTTCCATCTACCGCAGGTGAATTGACTCAATGCTTACACTTATCTATTGCAAAGATGAGCTTTTCTGCGGATACATCAACTTAAGTATGTTGAGCGGAAGCTTCTCAGGCTTCATTTGGTTGTGAGGATGCGGTTGATGTTGTGTTTGCATCCGGTTGCACCCAGGACCTCATGCCAAAGAAGGATTTTTGTATAGCCTCTTCTTGTTTCTCTCCTTGCAAGCTTGACAGATGCCAGATTAGTGTATCAATTCAGGGAATTCGCACGGTTACTACTATTGAATTCACCTCCCCACCATAGGCGATTTCTCTGCCGTTTGTTTTCGAAAGCTCCCAGTTTCCAAAACTTTGTGGACTGCTCTCTGGTACGATGAAGAATCTGAGAGTACAAGAAAAGTGGCAGTTTTCTCCACATGCATTGGCTACAGCGAATCGAGAATTCACTTGCTCTTAGGTATATCGCAGAATAACTCTGTTTTGAAGCGAGGTTATGGTGTCCTTGCAGAGCAGAAAATGTAGGCGTATCAGCAGTGGTTGAGATCATCTGACAGCTTATGGATGGCTATGAACACTGTGAAGAAGATGAAAATTGCTTGAAATTAATTAGATGCGGAAAGGTATATGCGCCATCTTTCAGTAGTTGGACCTTAAATGCTCTCAGGAGCTTGACTTGCCAGAGCAGCCTTGTGAAAGCGAGGAATTCTAGCTTTCAAGGAAGTGAGTTGTCTCCTGTGTCCGTGGTACCCCTTCTTCACCGTTCATTCAGCCGAGGACTCTTGAGTTCTGGACATTTAAAAGTGAAGCCTAGTTCAACTAGATGCGCCTCTGTTGTATGTATGTTTCCTGTCTCATAAGTCAATTAAATTTCCTTTCCTTCACTGGCTGCTCATGGATGTTGTGTTAAATGCGCAAACAGGCATTGATAGAACGATGGCGATTACCCAAGCAGGCCCTTCTCGGTGTTCAGAGGCCACTACAAAAGCTAGCGACAGTCTACTCACAGATGATTTCAGGTTCAGTTCAGATTGCATGAGTTCAGAGTGCCAAAGCCTCAGTTCAAGGGTTTCCTCGAACGATCATGGTGGAGGAAATGATGGCACCAGCAGCAATGACGCATCACCCTCCTGCAAGCCTTCTTTTAAGGATGATTGCTGTGAATCAGATGCAGTATCTTCAAACCTTGCCGTAGAGAGTATTGTCCCATTCTGGGAAGATAAAAAGGATAGAAAAGGAGCATTCTTATCGGGTATTTGTTTCCTGTTTCTGTCAAATATCTTCTCAGACTCTGTAGTGAGAGTTTTTGTAATTGAAAAACATTTTTATTTCGATCATAGTGTGAAAAATCTGGGCGTTCAGCACTATCAAACGTTGTATAATTCGTACACTTATCATCTCAATATTCCAACCTATGGAAGGATGGTTCATCCGCACGCTACTTATAGCATCTATGTGTGTAAGCCAAATTACTACTACAGCGCTGTTCCCAATATGTTAGCGCTGCATTTGAGTGCCCTTTGAGCAGCATGAACTATCCAAATATGTTCTGCTGTGCTGATATAGCTCATCGGTGTTATATGCGAGTTAGACTAAGGACATGTGAATTTTCGGTTTTGTGCATTAACTAACTGAATAAGTTTCAGTAGCATCTTCTAATCATTCTATGCATGTAAGATCTGGCCCACGCCCATTTCCAATACTCATTGCGCCTTGTTCATGCTTTTTAGGCTTTTCTTAAAAGATTTCTGGATCTTTTTTTGACGAGCGTATATTTTTCCTCACAGTGTTTTTGTATGGAGAAGTTGTGAGTCGAATGATAATAGCAGTGTATATGACACTGCTATAAGATGTCATCATGATCACTTGAAATTGTACGTGCAACCACGATGGCATTGTATTCTCCTGGTAGATTTAAAGGCCCAAACCTCATTTGACTTGTTTATAACTGCAAGCTACCTAGAATTTTTGAATTATGAGTGATGTTATACATGCTTTATATTATGACTTTAACAGTGACAACTGCTTGCGCACATTCGTGGAGAATACTACTATGGTCTGTCTTTCTTGTTTGTTTTGAGTTAATGAATTATTGATCGTTGGTCTTTTGTTTCACAGAGTTGGATGTTATGAAGGAGAGGTTTGCAAAGTTACTTCTTGGTGAAGACATGTCAGGTGGAGCAAAAGGTGTTAGCACTGCCCTTGCAATATCAAATGCTGTTACAAACCTGTCAGGTGAAATTCTATATAAACTTTCAATAGACGCAGGCTTTCTACTATCATGGCATGCGTCATATCTGAACTAAGTTTCTTGAGGCTTCCCAGCTTCCACATTTGGGGAGCTCTGGAGACTGGAACCTCTATCACTTGAGCGCAAAGTAATCTGGAAACGGGAAATGGATTGGATTTTGTCTGTAGCAGACCACATTGTGGAACTTGTACCTTCTTGGCAGAAGCGTGAAGATGGCAGCACTTTTGAGGTGGATGACATGTGATTGCTTAATAGCTGTATTTGTTGATAGTTGAATTTTTTTCAGTGAACGATACATATTTGAAACAATACAGGTAATGATAAGCAAACCACGAGCTGATTTGCATGCCAACCTTCCTGCACTTCGGAAACTGGATGCAATGCTATTGGTAGAGAACATCAAATCTCCTCATTCTGTTTTCTTTCAATATTATGACCGTTTTTACATATGGGATTCAGTATCTGTTTCACTGTACTATTAGAGGCATATAAGATAGATCAAAAGAAATGGCATCAAAACAATTGTCTACTGAAAGCAAGATTATGAGAGTGACAATGGAGAAGAACGAAGCTCTTCTATTATGTTGACTGTTCCTGAGATCGATTATGATAGTTATAAAGATGTTGATCAAACACTTGAAAATTTGGATCACGATGGAGTTGCTACTATAAGGGTCTTTCACGGCACCATGAACACTGAAAGTTGTATAACAAACATATTTATCCTTTGGGTTTCTTCTCTGACGATTGGATGTGCATTTTGCATCAGAAGAATTGAAAACTTACATTATTATTGTACTTAAAACATGACATCCTCATGAGGCACTACATATTATACCACAAGAAGCTCATCTACAATAATTGTATGCTACTATTATCCTTTTTTTTTTTTAATAAAGGAAGTTTGACCTTGGCCTATTCTCCTGGACTTTAATTATAAGAAGGAAGAAAAGTTACGAGTGAATGGGACTAGTGCCCATGGGACCCCCCAAATCCCACAATGAGGAAGAAAAGTTACAAGTGAATGGGACTAGTGCCCATGGGACCCCCCAAATCCTGTCCGCAGAGAAGGCGGGTAGTTGAGCGGTCCCATGCTAAACACCTGCCTTGAAGAAGAGTCCATTCCTCGAGGGTAACTCTAAGCCTCGGGTGTAAGTCTTCGAACCTGATCCACTAGCCGGTCTCTTGTTTCCAGAGCTGTTTTCACTGTTTGAACCCCTTGTTCCATAACCGCTTAGCAGTTTGGAGGTTCCAAGACTCCACCCCCCTAATGCCAATGATTGGGAACCAGATAGAGTCATTTTGTCTTATCTCGACCGCCCACTTCCACTCATCACTGATCTTGATGAATTGTTTGGCCTTGTTCCAACTCTTCCATAAGGAGCACACGAGGCTAGAGCATTTAGGGGACACTGGGTGGGGGGAGAACATAAGCGAAAGGATCCCTATGTCCTTCCAACCAGGAAATCCGACCAAGGTAAGGTCTTTCAAGTTTCTGAAGATCAATTTAGCCCAAGAGGAATCACTATTGCTCCAAGCCTTGATAAACCACTTTACTGCCAACTTGTCAGGCAACCCAGCGATATCCGAAATACCCAAGCCCCCCGAGTCTTTCGAGCTAATGCAAGTTTCCCATTTGATTTTGGGAATCCCCCTCCTATTGGGGTCCCCAGTCCATAGGAAGTTTCTGCAGATTCTACTATTATCCTTATTGTGGTTATGATGTATTCAATTTATTATAGGTGTGGGTACATTCATGACATTGAATGGCTGGAAACATGTTAATGAGCTTAGCACCATTCAAATAGTTGTACGAGATTACCTTGGAAGGTTTTAAAACAAAATCATGTATTGATTGTGCTTGATGTTTATGGAAAACCTTACAGTGTTTGAATCTTAAATGAATCTGAGTTTTCTTTTCAAGGATTAGAGACTCAGATCAATAAGTATTCAGATGGAACATAGTTATACAAGAA
Source organism: Ceratopteris richardii (assembly GCA_020310875.1). NCBI lineage: Eukaryota > Viridiplantae > Streptophyta > Polypodiopsida > Polypodiales > Pteridaceae > Ceratopteris > Ceratopteris richardii. Next base: position 54,135,682 of record CM035424.1, on the reverse strand, counting down.
CGTGGGTTTATTTGATAGGAAAATAGGTTTCATCTCCACCCCTACAAGTGTTGCTTCACATTAGTTTCCCTCCTTTGCCATTGTATTAAGGGGTGCATTGAACATGAAGTTTGTTTCCTTTGCTGCTCTTTTGGAACCTGGAAAGTACCCAATGGAGGGATGACTGCTCGATGTTACTCTATACTTCATCAATTGAGTATGTTAAATGTACTGAAATGGGGAGAAGTACTATCATGAATCATTTGTTATAAATGAAGAAGGGTTTTGCTGTGTACCTTTTGTGTTGGTACTAAGTGTCACACACAAACCTGTAGAAATTATCCAGCTTTCCATCTTTATGTTTGACAGCTATAAGTTTGAAACAATGGTGTCTGACATCTATAAGTTTGGCATTTTTGTGCAATCACACATGGACAGGCAAGGATAAACTAAGAATTCTACTGGCTGAACACTAATTGCAAATACCTATGCTCCATGAGATGGTAGCTTTTGTACGTATGACTATGAATGAGCTGTAAACGCTGCTGCCAAAGGTTGACACAGGCTCTAACCGGTAGTGTGCTTAGTGTAGAACGTTTTGTTCCTCATTGGGTCTTCGAATATTTGGGCACACAATTTGCTGATAAGGTTTTATATAAAATTTTCATCTATGGATACATATGTAAGTGCCAATATTTATGCCATCTAAGTTTTAAGTCTTTCTAAAATTGTGTTGGAAATGTTTATTTGTGTATTTGATAGGGATTTCTAGACAGCTGTCAGGACACTGAGTTTTGGTATGTTGAGCAAGATGTAGTGAGAACTGACGATGATAATCAAAATACCATCGTTCTAGCTGTTCAAAGAGAAGAAGGCAAATGGTGGCTTCCTACTCCAAGGGTTGCTGCAACAGGTCTCTCAGAGGGAGGTAGAAAGAGTCTGCAGCATCAGAGGGAATGTGCAAGTCAGATACTTAAGGCGGCAATGGCGATCAATACTCAAACATTATCTGAAATGGAAATTCCATCTGTCTATTGGGACTCATTACCAAAGGTAAATTTAAATAATTCTGATGTAATCCTTAAAAGTTCAGTTAACGTTTCTGGATCATTGACTAAGGAGCGGACTTGTCCTTTGCTCTCAAAAGAGTGGAAGGGTGAGTGTGGGTGAAGCAATCTATAAGCAGATCTCTGGAGATTATTTTTCCCCAGATGCTGTATTATGTACACTTGACTTATCGATGGAGTACAGTGCTATTGAGGTTGCGAATCGTATTGAGGCTGCTATTCATACATGGCGACGAAGAATGCATCCCAGTCCAATTCTAAGGACAAGGAAACGAAAGGAACAGGTTGCAAGGCGCTCTTGGAAAATTGTTAAAGAAAATTCATCTGATCTGGAGAAGAGGGCTATGCTAGCAAACAGAGCGGAAAGTCTTCTTCTCTGCCTCAAGCAGAAATTTCCTGGCCTAAGGCAGTCACTTCTAGATATGACCAAGATTCAGTATAATAAGGTGTGTTCATGTAGATCCTAATGGATTATTGATGTGAATAGAAGTAAACCTTTACTTTGAAGAGATGTTAATATGTGGTTTACTCAAACAGGACGTCGGCAGCTCTATTCTTGAGAGCTATTCAAGAGTTCTGGAGAGTTTGGCTTTTAACATCATCGCAAGGATAGATGATGTTCTATTCATTGATGACATGACCAAAAGGGTGCTTCCAGGTCCCCCACCACCGGTCAAAACTCGAGTTCAACATCTTGTAAGAAGAGATTACACACTGAGTCTCTCCACGAGTAACTCATGCAGTACTCCTCGTGATACTCCAAGCTTGACCTCGATACCTGTAAATCCTCCGGGGTCTCAACTCGTACCTTGTGAGAAGAGCAATATACAGCCTGTTTCTGAGAAGTGTGCAGTTGAGATAGGGGTCAAAGAACATAAGCTTAATCTAGGACATCTAACAAATCTAGAGTCAGAATTGAACAGGGCTTAAGTCAAAATAACCGAGGTGGATATAGCGAAGGAAACAGATACTGGTTGAGCAGGCAAAGATGTGTCTTAATGTGGCGATGTCCAAAACCTTCAGAATAGGTTGAAGTGTTGATAAGTGTGATGGTCTACTGACTGCATTTGAAGACAAGGAAATCATACATTGCCATAGATATATGATCCAAGATGATCTTTCGGTCTAGATGAGACGGACTATCCTACTCGCCAGTCTTTGGAGACAATGCCAACAAACTTAGTCGGCCTCAGAAGCATACCGAAACATTGAACTTACGAGTACCTTAGCAGTTTTGACATCTAGTTGGCTTGTGGTGCTCTTCGAAACCTAAGCAGTATTGAATCTATGCTATCTTATATTCATTTCCGCAGCATCTCAAGCAACTGCATGTTCACGCTGTACCTTAGACTCAACTGAATTCAATGTGCACCAAGCTGTTAAAGGTGAATACGTTTTCTCCTTGGCTTTCTTTGGAAGTTGAACCTTTGTATATAATACTTGTACAAGCTTCCGGATGCAAAGCTCATATGATTTGCACGGTGCTTGAGAAACTCGAGGATGCTTCGATCTGCATCTTGTCGCTGTGACGTGACCGCGCAGTTTCTTCTATTCAAATGGGTTTTAGACTACAACCCATTTGATTATATCTGAAACATTACAGTTTGTATACTGGAAAAGTTTATCTTGCGCTACGAAAGGAGAGACATGTGATCAAGAAGTTTGAAATGAATGCACACACATATCCCGAACTAGAACTCTATTATTGTCAAGATTCTTGATCATATGAGATGTTTTTGTTAGGTTGGCCTAACACTCACTGCTCATTGGTAATACTCTACTTTATTCAGTTGCCCTACTGCTCATTGGTAATACTCTACCTTATTCAGTTGCCCTGTAGACATGGGTTGTATGTAAGACTCAGTCTAAGTGTTGCCAATATGTGAGAGATTGTTAGAAACATCACTTTTATTAATGCTCCCTCGCCCAAAAATTGTGTGCTTGGGTTAATTAGGTGTCTCATCTTATGCATAGTGTTCAAGGTCAACCTTTGAATTGAAAGGTTGAGTTTTAAATGTGTCATTGGAGACATACTCTAGGTGATTGCACCTCTGGAGTGCATTCTGGTGTTAAGATTTTACATGAAACTCAAAGAAAGAAAGAATTTTCAAATTACAAGACTTTTGGTGTTAAGATTTTACATGACACTCAAGAAAGTATTCTCAAATAAAAAGAGAGCTATGGGGATGAGTGTCCACTTCAAAGTCTTATGAAAGGTATTTCATTGGAGCTAATGTGATATTTGAGATAGATTGGCTACGAAAGAAGTTGATTTGGTTATATGGAGAAAGAAGTTGAAGTTGATTTGGTTATATGGAGAAAGAAGTTGATCGGAGAGAGTTAGATGCTAGAGGAGATAATTCTTTGAAAAACATGGAATTCGACTATCTTTGACCATGGCTTATAATCCAAAGGCAAATGCTAAGATCGGACAAGGTTATCCTTCTATTGTGATGGTGATTTCAAAGGTCTATGATGGTGATCTAAGATATCTTCGATTTGTGCCGTGGATGGATAGGATGATATATACTAGACCAACAGGATTTATGACTACAAAATTAGTATATTATTTGAAACAAGTGTTTCCTATCCACACTCAAATACCTACCTAGACATCTTTGCCCTGAAATGATAACCTATTATGAGAATTTTTAGTCTTGAGAATTAAGAAATTAGAACAAGGAAGATAAATGTTGTATAGAACAGAAGTTAAAAGATTCATGTTTTAAGAATAAACTAAAACGCATAGACTTAAATCTCACCAAGTTCAAACTGAGAATTGGACATTAGTTTACAATAGTACATTTGATTCTCAATATGATGCAAGGAAAAAATTGACTAAAAGATGGTTTGGTCTATATGTTGTTGTGTCAGTCTATGGTGACGGCATATATGCACTACGAGAATTTGATGCCAGTACTCTAAAGGTTTTCATTGTAGGGAAATGTGTGAAGTTATTCAAAAGAAGAATGGATAATGAGTACCAACTTCATGATAAGCTGCTTGAAGATTGAAGATAAAGATGAATAATCATGTGAAATTGTTTCTTTTTTAGTTTAGTTATTTTTTTGGTTTTTATTCAATATCTTGTTTTTGTGCATTGCATTAGTTACATATCATGAAGTTTTGATATTAATGATATTTTAAATTATGAAAGGTTAAAATTATGAACAATAATAGGAATGCATATGTTTAGGAAATAGATTCAAAATCCTCAAAGACTATCCTGATGAAATAGGGAGGACAATCTAAATTAGGAATATAAGTGTATGAGTCCATGAGCGACTATGTAAATGAGAGTGTATGTGCCTGTGAATGTGATTGTGTGTGTGTGTGTGTGGGTATGTATATATGTTTGTGAGTGTATGAAGTAAATACATATGTGTGCATTTATGTTTATACCTGTGTATATATAGTAAATATAAATGATATATATAATATTTAAAATTATTAAGTAAAAAAGTAAAAAAAATAAAAGTTAAAATAATACAAAGATCACAATTAAATTATTTAAATCAAAATGAAAATGTAAAAACAAAAATGTGGATGAGTATCAAAGTGTTAGTATGTGTGTGTGTTATTTGTGCTTAAGTGTTTGGGTATGTATGTCATGTGTGTGTGCTGTATTTGTGTTAAGTGTTTATGTGTATATATTGTGTGTGTGGGTGTGTGTTAAGTGTATGAATGCAATTATCTATGTGTGTGTATGTGAGTGCTAAGTAAGTGTTGAGTGTGTGCATGCAGGTGTGTGTATATATATGCGTTGTTATATGTGTTGATTTTATTTAATGTGATTTTCTTTGTGTGTGTGTGTGTGAGAGAGAGAGAGAGAGAGAGAGAGAGAGAGAGAGAGAGAGAGAGAGAGAGAGAGAGAGAGGAGAGAGAGAGAGAGAGAGAGAGAGAGAGAGAGAGAGAGAGAGAGAGAGAGAGAGAGAGAGAGAGAGAGAGTGAGTGAGTGAGTGAGAGAGAGAGTGAGTGAGTGAGTGAGTGAGTGAGTGAGTGAGTGAGTGAGTGAGTGAGTGAGTGAGTGAGTGAGTGAGTGAGTGAGTGAGTGAGTGAGTGAGTGAGTGAGTGAGTGAGTGAGTGAGTGAGTGAGTGAGTGAGTGAGTGAGTGAGTGAGTGAGTGAGTGAGTGAGTGAGTGAGTGAGTGAGTGAGTGAGTGAGTGAGTGAGTGAGTGAGTGAGTGAGTGAGTGAGTGAGTGAGTGAGTGAGTGAGTGAGTGAGTGAGTGAGTGAGTGAGTGAGTGAGTGAGTGAGTGAGTGAGTGAGTGAGTGAGTGAGTGAGTGAGTGAGTGAGTGAGTGAGTGAGTGGAGTGAGTGAGTGAGTGAGTGAGTGAGTGAGTGAGTGAGTGAGTGAGTGAGTGAGTGAGTGAGTGAGTGAGTGAGTGAGTGAGTGAGTGAGTGAGTGAGTGAGTGAGTGAGTGAGTGAGTGAGTGAGTGAGTGAGTGAGTGAGTGAGTGAGTGAGTGAGTGAGTGAGTGAGTGAGTGAGTGAGTGAGTGAGTGAGTGAGTGAGTGAGTGAGTGAGTGAGTGAGTGAGTGAGTGAGTGAGTGAGTGAGTGAGTGAGTGAGTGAGTGAGTGAGTGAGTGAGTGAGTGAGTGAGTGAGTGAGTGAGTGAGTGAGTGAGTGAGAGAGTGAGTGATGAGTGAGAGAGAGAGGAGAGAGAGAGAGATGAGAGAGAGAGAGAGGAGAGAGAGAGAGAGAGAGAGAGAGAGAGAGAGAGAGAGAGAGAGAGAGGAGATGAGAGAGAGAGAGAGAGAGAGAGAGAGAGAGAGAGAGAGAGAGAGAGAGAGAGAGAGAGAGAGAGAGAGAGAGAGAGAGAGAGAGAGAGAGAGAGAGAGAGAGAGAGAGAGAGAGAGAGAGAGAGAGAGAGAGAGAGAGAGAGAGAGAGAGAGAGAGAGAGAGAGAGAGAGAGAGAGAGAGAGAGAGAGAGAGAGAGAGAGAGAGAGAGAGAGAGAGAGAGAAAGGAGAAGTCAGCATAGAAAGAGTTAAGAAAGAAGATAGATAAGAAAACAAATAGAAAAATAAAAATAAGAAAAAGAGAAAAATAAAAATATAAAAAGCAAATTGTGTGATTTTATTGTAAGTTACTTGTACAAATAGAGCTCTTTCTTTTAATGTGATTTTCTTTGGAGGCCATTCAAGAGATTGAAGAGATAGAAGTTTGAAAAGTTGAAGTGGATGAGTTACAAATAAGGTGTGGAAAAGCGTTGATCAAGAGCTTTCTATTTTTTTTTTGGATTCATTGTGAAAATATACATGCTAATCTCAAAGGAGTTCAACAATCATTTTGTGGTGTCTTTTGAAGCTGGTTAGATTCTAGTTTTATTTGTATCATTTCTAAATGAGATGGAAGAGCTTCTTTTTATTGATTTATCTACATCACATTCATTATATTAGCTCATTGATAGAAGAATTTTATCTAAATGCTAATATGTCATTATCCTCATTATGTAAGTTGCTTCTTACATTTATTGCATTAAGATATATGCTTGATTTTGAATTAAAATATTTTCATTAGTGAAAACAAAGTTAGTCAACTCATCTTGCTAACTCACCTAAGCACCTTAATAGGCACAAGCACTTTGCGTGCATCACATGTAGGCACATTAGAAAAACATGATATGATCCATTCTAATGCCTTCTCATTGACACTGTAAACGTGTCTCCATGAGAGCGGCAATAGATTTACAATTTTCAAGGCCAAAAGATTGCAATAATGTATGAATCTATTTTGTTTGAAACAAAGCTATTCTCCCATCAACTTGCATGTATTGAGTTCCCAAATAATGATGCAAATGCGCCAAATCTAACATCTCAAAAGAGGAAATATGCTTCTCATTTCTGTATAGCCACTTAGTGCCAATGGCCTTCTTGCCAAGAGGCAAGCCACATAAAGACCAGATACCATTCTTCATTATAGCATCATATTCAGATTGCATAGCAGCCATCCAATTTTTTGAATTTTGTGCTTCATCAAATGAAACAGACTCATTCTCATCACAAAGACTGGAGGCAGCCATAGCATAGCAATCTGATGGAAAAGATGCACTGAGAGCCTGAATGAGTACGATATGACAAAGGCACATCTAATTTGTTGTCATGCAAAGTTTGCACCAACCATTTTGGCATACTTTTTGCCTCCTTTATATTAGCTCTCTCATCAACAAGTGCATCATGTAAATTTGCATTAGAAATGGAATGATTTGCATCATCACATGAAACTTGTAAAGGCTGAGAAGTTCCCACATTAGGACCAACACTAGACTTTCCACTTGTAAAAAGAGGTAGCAAAGTGTCATACATGTCTTTGGAGCTAACTGATCTCTCCTTAGTACACGAAAGTAATGGCTGAATAACATCTTTCACAAAAACATCATGGCTAAGCAAATTGCATTTAGTCTGTGGATGATATAGACGATAGCCTTTTCTTTTAGAACTGTACCCAACAAAAAATACATTTCACTACTTTATCATCCAATTTCTTGCGATGTTGTTCAAGCACTAATGCATATGCCATACAACAAAAAACATGCAGGTGAGCAAGACATGGCTTACGACCTTGCCAAGTCTCATATGGAGTGATAGACTACAATGCTTTACTTTAGTGGGACATCTATTAAGTACATATGTTACACACATAAGGGCCTCAAGCCAAAAACTACGTGGTAAAGCCTAACTCTTGACCATACACCTTGCCATCTCCATGAGTGACCTATTCTTCCGTTAAGCAACTCATTTTTTTTGAGGTGTATATGGCACTGTACACTGATGTTTTATCCCACGTTCAACCAAAAATGCATTAAAGTCAGAAGACATATATTCCCCCCCTCGATCAGAAGAGAGGTTGCCCATTTTACATGTTGATAGATTTTCAGCCAAAACTAGAAACTGTTTGAAGCACATAAACACTTTTCTTTCAATGGATATACCCATGCATGCCTAGAAAAATAATCGATGAAAGTCATGAGATAAGGATAGTTCCCAAACGAAGGTGTTTTCATAGGACCACATACATCACTATGAACAAGCTGAAATTTCTAAGTAGCTCAAATTGAACCATCTTTTGGGAAGGAGGAACGCTCCTTTTTGCCAAAAATACAACCTTCACATACATGTTTACCAGGTGCCTCAAGTTTTGGCAAAGAGGAAACCATTTCAGATTTTTGCAAGCGTAGCAAACTAGCAAAATTCAGATGAAGAAAGCGTGCATGCCAAAGCTTTGCATCTGACATCGCCTGAGAATCATGTACTGCACATGCCGAATGATTAATAGATTCTACATAGTCTATGAGCTTATACAACCCAGGACATAAAATGCTAGAAGCAATAATGACATCGCCATTTGACAGATCATGAATTGTACATCTGTCATTAATAAATTTCACAACCAAGCAAATCTTGGCTAAAGTTGAAACTAATAACAGATTCTTCTTGATCCCTAGCATAAATAAAGCATCCGACAATGTAAAAGAACTACCATTAGCAGTAGTCAGAATGATCTTACCAACTCCCATCACAAGATAAGAGGAGTTGTTGGTGCATGTGATAATATTCCCTATAGGGAAATCCTCGAGTGAAGTGAAGAAACTATGCTACGAGGTAATATGTTTGGTTGCCCCACTATCAAAGTACTGAACATCTGAGTCCATTGCAGACATGCACTGTTCATGAGAAGATGGGTCATAACTGCAAACAGAGGTAAATGCCCATTCTTGATTTTGCACAAGGTTAACAAACTCTGTTTTGGGTGTAGAGGCCTCTACAACAACCATTCTAGCCTCTTTCTTCCTTGCCTCTTTAGCAGCCAACTTTGGACAACTCTTTATGACATGATCATTTCCTTTATAGTATTTGCAAAACAATTTTTGCTTTTTTGTTTTCTTCTCGTCTCTGTCATCATTCTTTGATTGTGCAGAATTAGCAAATTTTTGCTGACTACTAGAAGAGCTGCATTTACCTTTGCCCTTTTGACTAACTAGGAAAGCTTGATCTGCAACATGCATAATGGACCTATTTTGCCTAGACTGATCTTCCTGCAACATAACAGAGACTAAATCCTCAAAAGTTAAGGCATTGGATTTCCTTTCATTATCAAATGAAGAGTAGAAGCAAAACTCTAATATAAATTGGGAAGACCATTCAGAACAGTCTACACAAGTGAACCGTTAAGCAAGACTTCATCAGTAGAAATCAACTATTACTTCAAATCTTTGATCTTTTTTAGAAAACTGTCCATGGAATCTCCATCATTCATGTGCTCACTCACCAACTGTTTTTGGAGGTAAGCAACACGAGCCTCATTCCTTGCCTGGTATAAAGTGGTAAGTGTCTCCCAAGCATCCTTAGCTCTTTTACAAGAGCGAATGTGAGGAATAATAGCATGTTTGACTGATAAGGCTATCAATTTATGTACCTGAGCATCTCTGCCATCTCAATGATTTGCTCTACAGTATGTGCAACAATAACTGCAAGACAAACAAGAACATGAAGAATATCATCATCTTCAACGCCGTCTACATCACCTTCAATAATTGTGTTTGTAGGTGTATGAGGACGTTTTTCAACACTCAACACAATGATCCATAGACCTTTTGCAGCCAATACATGATGCATCATATAAGCCCATAAAGGATAATTGTTACCGTCCAACTTATCCTCAATAGCCAACATACATAATACACCACTGCTTTCAGCCATGGCCACTAATTAAAATACCTTGATGCAAAAAATGATTGTATCTGAAAACGTTGAACAGAACTACCCTGTCAAGTTATGCTAAAACTATAGCAGACTTCCAGATGCTTATACTGGCGAACCAAAATTTGTATATATCTTTGGCACAAAAAGATGAAATTTCCTACACAGGTGTTGCAATAGTGTGTTCGAAGGCCGAGATGAGCTCAGATCGTGATTTGGGCACACAAAGAAAAGTTATTTTGATCTCCTAATCACCCTCATAATGCACACCAAATTTTGTGCGATTATGAGACTATGACCAGAGGGGTATCGATGACACCCTCGATGAAGCGACGACCTGCTCTGATACCAATTGTTGGAGTTCAAGGACTGTGGAAGCATGTGAACAACACAAGGAAGAAGAAGAAGCTTGGAGCACAATAAACTATACTAAATGTATTACCACTAGAATGTACAAAGATAAGTAGCCCATTAGGGTAATAGGCGTATATACAAGTCGGGGAAAAAGACCTCCTAACGAGGTAAAAAAGTGCCCCAACAAAAATCTTATGCAAAGGAATCAGTATGAGAGGTTGAGTGAGTATGATATGAAAAAGATACATCTAACTCACTATCTCTCAAAGTTTTCACTAGACATTTGGGCATACTTTTTGCCTCTTCTATGTCAGCCCACTCATTAATAAGCAAATCATGTAAATTTTTATAGGAAATTAAATGATCTGCATTATCATTTGTAACCTATAAAGGCTAAGAAATGGCCTCATTAGGACCAACACTTGACTATCCATTGTAAAAAGAAGTTGCAAAGTATCATACAAATCCCTTGAGCTAAGTGATCTCTCCTTGATACATGAAAGTAAGGGCTGAATTGCATCTTCCACCAAAACAACATCACAACTAACTAGAATGCGTTTAATCTATGGACAATATAGACGATAGCTTTTGGTTTCAAAACTACACACAAAAAATTTACATTTCACAACCTTATGATCCAATTTTTTGTGTTGTTGTTCATGCATCAATGCATATGCAAGACAACGAAAAACACAAATATTAGCAACATATGGGTTGCAACCATGCCAAGCCTCATATGGAGTGATAGACTTTAATGCTTTGGGAGGATGCCTATTGAGTACATATGCTATACACATAACATGATCAAGCTAGAAGCTATGTGGTAAAGCCTGAATTTTGACCATACATCTCACCATTTCCACGAGAGAAATGTTTTTTCTCTTAGCAAATCCATTTTTTTGAGGTGTATACGACATTGACATTGATGTTTTATCCCATGCTCAACCACACAAATTGATTAAACTCACAAGATATATACTCCTTCCCTCAATCAAAATGGAGGGTGCCCGTTTTACATGCTAACACATTTTTAAGCATAACCAAAAGCTATTTAAAGCAGATAGACACTTTAAACATGGCTTTCAGCCATACACGCTTGGAAAATTCATCAATGAAAGCCACAAAGTAAATGTAATTCCCAAATGAAGGTGTGTGCGTAGGACCACATACATAACTCTAAACAAGCTATAATTTATGTGTAGCTCTAATTGAACCGAATTTTGGGAAGGAAGAACACTAAATTTTACCCAAAATACAACCTTCATAGACATGTTTAGAGGACACCTCAAGTTTGGGAAGAGAGAACACCGTTTCAAATTTCTATAGGCAAAGCAAATTAGCAAACTTCAGATGACCAAAGCATGCATGCCAAAGCTTTGCATCTGAAATAACATGAGAATCATGAACTACACATTTTGAACCATTTTAGATTTCACATAGTCTATGAGATTATACAACCCACAATTGAAAATACTAGAGTGATGATTACATCACTAGCCAATCTTGGCTGGTGCTAAAACTGATAACAAGTTTTTCTTGATCCCTCACACATATAAGGCATTCGATAATGTGAAAGAATTACCATCAATATTATTCATAATGATCTTTCCTCCTACGATACGATAAGAGGGTTTTTCAGCACACGTGACGATATTCCCTATAGGAGCAGACTCAAGTGAAGTGAAGAAACTGTGCTACAAGGCAATATGTTTGGTTGCACCATGATCAAAGTACCAAACATTTGAGCCTACTATAGACATACATTTCTCATGAGAAGATGGGTCATAGCAAAAATGAGTAGTAAAAGCCCATTCTTCATTCTAAACAAGATAAGAAGACCCTGTTTTAGGTGTAGAGGTCTCTGTAAAAACCATTACAATCTCTTTCTTCTTTGCATCTTTTTCAACTAGTTTATGATAACACTTAATTACATGATCATTTACTTTGTAATTATTTAAAAATTGTTTTTGATTTTCTATCTTCTTGTAATTTTTGTCTTCCTTATTAGATTGTGTAGCATTAGGAGTTTTTGCTCACTAATAGATGAGATCCATTTACCTATGCCCTTTTGACTAGCTAAGAAAGCTTGATCTACAACACACATAATTGATATGTTCTAGCTAGAATGATCTTCTTGTAGTAAAATAGAAACTAAATCCTCAAATGTTAAGGCATTTGGATATCCTTTCATCATCAACAGAACAGTAGAAACAAAACTCTAATATGGACCTAGAAGACTATTAAGAATAGTCTACACAAGTGAACTATTTGGCAAGATTTCATCAGCAAAAATCAATTTCTCTTTCAATCCTTTGATCTTTGTCAAAGAAATAATTGAATCTCCTTCATTCATATGATTATTCTCCAATTGTTTTTGGAGATAAGCAATACGGGCCTCATTTCTTGCCTAGTATAATGTTGTAAGAGTATTATTTTGCTGTCTTACAAGAACAAATGTGGGGTTTAATGGCACGTTTGATAGACAAAGCTAACAATGCATGTGCTTGTGCATCTCTACCGTACCCACAAAGTTGCTTTGGACTAGATGCAATATGAACTATAAGATGACCATGAAATTCAAGATCATAATCTTCAACACCATCTGCATCACCAATCACTATATTTGCAGGTGTAATAGAATGTTTTACAACACCTTACATGATATTCCAAAGGTCTTTTGCTACCAATACATGAAGCATCATGTATACCCACAATGGGTAATTATTAACATTGAACTTTTCCTCAGCATCCAATGTATGGAATACATCATTGCTCTCAGCCATGGTCAATGACTAAATACCTTGATGCAAAAAATTGAACCTATCTCAAGACATTGAACATAAATACTCAAATGAGCTTTGCTAGACCTGTAGCAATCTTCAAGGCACTTGTATTGGCGAACCAAAAATTGTATATAATTTTGGCACAAAAGGATGAAATTGGCTACATAGTCATTGCAATAGTGTCTTGAGAGATCAAAATGAGCTCAAATGGAAATTTCAATGCTATGGATCAAAGATATTTTGAACTGATTATTGCCCTGAGTATGCTCACCAATTTTTATGCAATTATGAGGGGTGTTGATGATGCCCTAGAGAAAGCGAAAACTTGCTTTGATACCAATCGTTGGAGTTTGAGGTCAAAAGAAGCACACTAACAGGAAGAAGAATCTTGAAGAACAATACAATAATAAATGTATTGCCAAGTGTTGAATTATCACATTACATTTATGTTAGGAATTCATCTTTCGATGAGTTTTCCACATGGCACTTTAGTAGTGCACTTGCCATGTAGTTACAAACTGAGACAAACCCAGATCTAGATTCTGTCTGCTAGTTCATTGAAATTGCAAAATATAGAGCAACAGTGTTGTAAGTGAGGGTAAAATTGATAGCAGATGCTTGTTTTGTGTATATCTTGAGATACACACCTCTGATTGAGGTGTTCTATATATTGTTACGTAGCCAAGAAAAATTTCTTGAAGCTTTTTGTAGTGCAAAAGTCCAAATTTAGAGGTTATCATCTTTGAAGCAACAAAATACAAAGAAACATATTTTCACCACAAGAACCCGAACTGCTTTTGGAGTTTCATTTTGTTATGGAACTTTTTTGAAAGAGATATTTTGGTGTGCGAGCTCTTATTCTTAGAGCTTGAATGCATTGTTCATGTATGAACACTATGGTAGCTCCTCCATATGAAAGTAGAGCATGATTTTATCATGTGTTTGGCATGTGAGATGACATTGTGGTACACCATTGTTAAGATTTATGTCATCATGAGTTTGATCATGGTATTATCAGTGGATGTATAGTGGCATTGTGGTTTGTATCTTGCTTATGCCACTTGTTTACAAATTTACCTTCCAATTGCACATAATTTTATGAGAGTTGATTTTGGATCTTGATTGGTACTTGTATCTTTGTTTTCTTTGCAGGTACATGATCCAGATTGGAGCCTCAGTTGCACATTTGTTTGTCACCTTGATTGGCTATTATTTTAGCATATGGTCATTGATTTGATATCTATCAAACGTTGGAAATAATAAGTATTGCACTTATGAATTGAGCTTTGGACTATAGCCTTGGGAAACTGGATACTCTATCTCTCAAAGTACAATTAGAAATGGAGTTATGGTTGGGTGGGTGTGCTCAAGTTCCATATGAGAATCATAAAACATTTAAGTGGTTATCCTTACAGACAAACATTCCAAATGTTATCCAAAGGCATCACTAATTGTTAAATGTGGAAAACTACGGAAGCTTTAAAATTGAGTGGCATTTGAGTGGATACTTGAAGACACTTAAATGCATGTTTGGTATAAGCGGGGATGCAAATTGTAAATACCCTTGTTTGTAATGCATGCAAAGTCTATGTACAAGAGGATGGATTGCTAGAAGTGAGGTTGAGGAAGCTCCTTCCAGACAAAATGTTAATCTACATAATTACTCATCTTCTGCCATGATTTGGGATCCCATACTTCCAATAGAATAGAAACCATCACATAGGCTTGGAGTGTCAAAGACATAACTTACTACTTGGTGAGTTTCATCAAAGAAATTTACTCTAGCAATATTCTTGGTGTGTTTTGATATTTAGCTCTATGTTTTTATAACATATTCTTCTTCTGCATGGTCCATTCTTTACAAAAAAGGAAACACTTGCCACATGGAACACCCAAGGCATGGAAAAATCTCATTATCAAGCAAGAACAATCTTCTTCAGATGCACAAGAAAAGGAGGAGTCACAAAAAGTAATGCTTTCAAAGAGCTTTTTGATTGGTTCTTTAGAAGACAATTACAAAGGAGCACATGCCAAATATCATCATCAGATAATCTATACAGATCATGTCAATGAGGACTATCACCAGATGTCTTCTAGGACATGGATTTACAAAAAAGAATGGGATTTCATTCCAACTTGAAGCTATAATATTCAGAATATCTTAAATAATTCTTCTCGCAAAAAATACGTATGGATGTATATATAGTGTCTGAAACTCATGAATTTTTGAAATGAAATATTTATTCTTCTTTCAGTCTTTTGAATGAGCTTGACTTTGGCAAATCTCCTCTATATCTAAGGAACTCCTTTCTCCTGTAGCGAGCAATACTTTGTACGTCCGACGCAGCCATTGCATAGCTTGAATAACATAAGAAATATCCAGCTCTAGAAGCATTGAGCCTTGGAGCATGGCCAAAAATCCTGAATGCTACAATTCTCTCAAGAAGCAAAATCCTATATGCATTGAATGGTAGTGGGCAAAAGCCCATGTACTTTAAAAGAGTCTTCAGAGAGAATAATGCAAAATCAGGGTTCTCACTATACTGTTTATGTACAATGCAGAATAAATCTGGATTTAACTTTGAAAGATAACGAATGACTAAATGTATATCGAGTTTTGTTTTTCCTTTACTCTCTATAGCTTTTCTTGTGCCCTTGCCCGTACCAAGATAATTGTCCTCATTCAAAATAGATAAATGTGGAAATCATGAGAAAGCAAGATTAGAGAAAGCATCAAGACAAAAATGAACTTATATGAAATGAGTAAAGAAGACGACCAATTCAAGCGATTAGGATCATCAAGAAATCTTGGATCGGACTAATCACTTGAATCGGTCGTCACTAAGAATCATGAAAAAAATACCATCACCTGCCATCATTTATAAGTATTGTGATACAAAACTCTTAAATAAATTGCAAATGAAGATACTCACGTGTCAATATAGAATATTAAATCAGAAACAGAGAAATCCAAGAGACGACCGAGTCAAATGAATAGGCTCATCCAAAAGTCTCCGATGGGCCTTATCGCTTCATTCGATCGTGTGTTCTAAATGATAGCAAATAGATCTTATTTTGGAGAGAAATCCAAGGGACAACTGATTCAAGCAAATAGGCTCATCCAAAAGTCGTAGATGGGCCTAATCGCTTGAATCGGTTGTGTGTTTGAAATGATAGCCTTATCACTTGAACCGGTTCTCTCTTCTTAATGATAGCGAATAGATGTTGTTTTGGCTCTCTAACATAAGGGAAAGCTAGAAAATTAATAAAAAGTAAGAAATCTAGAGACGACCAATTCAAGTGAATAGGCTCATTACAAATTCTTCAATTGGCCTAATCGCTTGAATCAGCTGTCTCTTAGAATTTGCTTGTCTGGACGTACCTTGACCTCATCTTCCTCCTAAATTAGTTCTTTCTCATCAATCCTCATTGTTCCTTTGTCCTCAGCTACCTCCACAAACAAATATCCTTGTCCAAATGAGTAAATCCCTAAATCTTTTTGCCGTTGGTCAAAATCCTCGTCTGCAAGGGTTGGCTTCTGTGAGATCACTTTTTTGTAGCAGGTTGAGAGAGCTTTGGATGACTCTTTGAACTCTTTATTTGACAAGCATAAGTACAACTTCCAAAATTCCTCCTTAATTTCATCCTTCTCATTTATAAACCTCCTTGCAACTTCTTTTGATTTAGCTATAGCAACAAGGCAGTAGTCTTCTCTTATGTTGAAAAGCTCTTGAATGCAATAGAAAGGAACAAAATCCTTCCCAGAGATAAGGTAATATGGGAGATTTGGAAGGAGCAATGATTTCTCTGAGATTTTCACGTCTCCTTCTAGCTCTCTTATGGTGGTCTTTGCTCTAAAGGAAGTGCCATCAAAGTTCCTTACCTCTTCTTCTTTTTCTTTGAGGTTAATCTCTTCAACAATCTCTTTGACTTGACTTTCTGAAAATTCCTCAAGTGAAACTTCTAGGGATTCCTTTTTTTCTTCATCTTCCGTTGCTTCAATTTGACTGATTGAGATGTGATCTAGCCAGATGAGAAATCCTATGCTCAAGGGCACTAAAGAACAATTGTTTTGGTGTTCTGGGCAAATATATATCATGCCTGGCAAGGGGGAAATCTTCTTGCATTTTCTAATGATTCTGGCCCTATCCAAAGGATGCTTCCCAAAAATCATTGTGTGGATATAAGTTTTCCTAGATATGATAACTTCTTGACCATCTACTATCCTATTGAATCTCTCCAATTCATCCGAAAGAAATTTCTTGCTTTTCTCCACAAGTGCTTTAAAATAAAGATGGGATTGAATATCTTCATTGCATCTAGAAAATGATCCACCCTCAATCCTGCATGAATCATAAAATCTAGCAGTTTTTCAGATGGAGAAACACTAATAATAACATCCTTCTCTTCCATCGCAAAGGGCAACCGATACAAGCGAACAGGCACAATCAAAGGAGTCAAAGAGGCATGATCGCTTGAATCGGTCACCTATAGAAGTAGAGCTCAGAGTGCTTGGCTATGAAGATAGAAATTTGATGAAGGTTGAAAATTAGAAATGAGCGAGCCAACTAGTATTTATAGGCGAGGAGAGAAAGTAAGGATCATATGACATGGATGAATGAGCGTGCACCATATTGCAAATTTGAATTTGAAATTTGAATGGTCAAATGACATGGACCACTTAGATGTTGACACGTGGAAATTTACGTTGGGATTCCCAATGACTAGATGAGCTAGACCAATCAAACATTGCCATGTGGCACATATGGTCAACTCGAAGTGAGACCTATATAAGCTCCTTCCTTCCTTTTTGCCATTTTTTTGGTGACATACCTGCTCTCGTGACTTACACCAGTTTTCATGCTCCAAACCTCTTCTGTGAATATTCCTAGCATAGTAGCAATTATAAAAATTCCTTTTGAGGGTATCTAATTTTCTTGAAGAGCTAATGATTCCAAGTAGAATCACTTAAAATGATAGACTATACTTTGAGCAATGATTTTAACAAGTAGAAGCTTACCCCTGACTTTTTAGGAAATCTACAGAGAATGACCAGCGACCACTTCAAGACAATTTTCTCCCAATTGGCTGAATGAAACGTATTCAAAATTTTTTCATATTAGAATAGATTTTACAACATCATTGGCAAAGGAATAATGCCAAATGATAGTGAGGTGAGTGAGCAACGAATTGTGCTACTCAACCTCTACTAATGATCAAATCAATGGCTCTCAAAAGGGAGTATTTGGCCGCGAGATCTCAAAGTGCTTTCATAGATGCTTTCTTCAAATTTGAATTTGAATTCAAATTTGGCTCTCACTAAAAAGTGATCCCTTAATCTAGGAGATATTCCCTCTAAGTAGAGTCATGATTTTCCATTATATCTAACTCCACAAATTTAGTGGCTTTACAATATTCCTCTAAGTCAAATGACTTTTACAAGAGATTAATGGTAAAAAACCATAAGCAATGGTTCATGTGAATCTTCAAGAGTTGCACATAACTTCTTCCAATGCCTAGCCACGTGTGAAGGCTTGGCATTTGCACCAACACCTATATGCCAAATGACTACTGTTCATAGCATCTATGCACTTGCAACTCATCATGGTTGGAATGTACATCAGTCGGACATTAAAACAACATTTCTGAATGGTGACTTGCATGAAGAAGTGTATGTTTTTCAGCCTTGTGGGTTTGTGTAGAAAGGGCATGAAAACCAAGTGTGTAGGTTAAAGAAGGCATTATATGGTTTAAAGCAAGCACCATGTGCTTGGTATGAAAAGATACATGCCTGTCTGATTGCACATGGTTTTGAGAACAATCCAACTGAGAGAAACTTTTATGTTAAGCATGCTAATGATGTGCTTCTGATAATTATTGTGTATGTTGATGACATGCTGCTCACTGGTCCTCATGAAAAGCATATTGCTGATTTTTTAGGCTGATTTGCATGCCTCATTTGAGATGTCTAATATGGGGCATTTGCATCATTATTTGGGCATTCAATTTATGCAAGTTGATGGTGGAATGACTTTGTGTCAAACGAAATATATTGACACATTATTGCAGGTTTTTGGCCTTGAAGACTATAAGCCTATTGCCACTCCTATGGAGATAGGTTTACGATTTAGTCTTCATGATGCTGGAGATGCATTTGATGCCATTCTCTATCAATAGGCTGTTGGATGCTTGATTTATTTATGCATTACTCGGCCAGATATTCAGTTTGTTGTCTTACAAATGAGCAATTTTATGCATTGCCCAGGTGTCAAGCATTATCAGGCGGTTAAATGCATCTTTTGCTACTTGAGTGGTACCCGACTACTTGGATTGTTTTATCCCAAGGGGGGATCACTACTGCCAGATTTACATGCTTTTTTTGATAGTGATTGGGCTGGTTGCTATGACACTCGTGTGTCCACTAGTGGATTTTGTTTCATGCTTGGTAGCTCATGTATATCTTGGTTGAGCAAAAAGCAGCCTACTGTGGCCACTTCTAGTTGTGAGGTTGAGTATAGGGCAGATTTCATAGCGAATGTTGAGTGTGTGTGGTTCAAACGCCTTATTGCTGATTTGGGTGTTGGTCAGTCTTCTATCACCACCATCTTCACTGATATTCAGAGTGCATTGGCAGTTGCAAGGAATCCTGTGTTCCATGCTTGCACTAAGCACATTGAGGTGCATTATCATTATGTTAGGGAGAGGTTCTCTGTTGGAGAGATAAGCTTGGCATATGTGCCCATGCAGGAGAACATTGTAAACCTTTTCACGAAGGCTCTACCTAGGGAAAAGTTTGAAGCTTTCTGCAAAGCTTTGGGCTTAATCCCTTTTGTGGAGTTATTCCACACAGCTTGGCACTTCCTTATATATGAGTGCTAGATCCTTGTTCACGGCATCACTCTTTGAAGGGATTTGTTGATATACTTAGGTAGTGATGTGTGTAAACATAGTAGGACCATCGGAGCACTTTTTCCCCCTCTTTAGGAGGTTTTTTCCCTGGCTTGTATATACGCCTATAGCTCTAATGGGTTACTTATCTTTTCCTACATCCCTACTAGCTATAAATCCTTTGTTAGTGGGATTATACAACCTATATCATTTTTTATTTTGGTCATAGCCAATGAATATGCATCTTTCAGCCTTTGGATCAAGATTTCCTCTAATCTGTGAGGGTATATGTGCATAAGAAATGCTCCCAAAGATTTTACAATGATATAGGGAAGGTCTCCTTCCATTCCATTCCTCATAAGGTGTCATTCCATCTAGGGACTTGGATGGAAGCCTATTAATTAGGTATGTGTCTGTGGAAACAACCTCTACCCATAAGTAATTTGGAAGTTTCTTTTCATTCAACATTGACCTTGCGACCTCTACTATTAGTCTATTTCTTCTCTCTACCACTCCATTCTATTCAAGAGTGTACCTTGTTGTAATCTCTCTCTTTATGCCTCAGTCCTGTAAGAATGAGTCAAATTCATGTGAGAAATACTCACTACCTCCATTATATATGAGCCTCTTCAAGCTTCTACTTGTTTGATTCTCAATCAATGCCAAATACTTCTTGAAACAAGGGAAGCTTCATCTTTATATTTCATAAAGTAAAGTATTTTCCATCTACTATAGTCATCTATGAATGAAACATAATACCTTGACCCTGAGATTCATGGCTCTTTGATAGGACCCCACACATCTGTGTATACAAGCTCCAAGTAGTCTTCATACATGTATCCTCTTCTTTTGAATGGTTGCCTGTGTGATTTGCCAAATTGGCATGCTCCATATTTGTAAATCATGTGTTGCTTTGGAACATTTGGAACGCCAAACAACTCTAACACTGCATTTTTGCTTTAGTTTCCTTTCACCTATATGGCTTATACTTTTTATGCTATAGACTGTGACCTAGTCTCTTGTGCCATATTTCCAATTTAGATAGGGTTTGATCTTTGTAATTGAAGAGCGCAATATTCCTTGTATCTTCAACTTCAAATGTAAAAATTCTACTAGATTTCTCACCTCTTGCAATCCTCTTGAAGCCTTGTTGAGGGTCCTCCACATATGCTCCATGCTGATGAAAATAACTCCTAGTTTGAAGATGATTGTAGGAAAATAAAGCTACCCTATGACTTGGAAAATGATTTTCCAACTTTGACTCAAGAAGAACCACAAATATCAGAAGATGTCAACTCAAAAGATGAAGAATAGATTGATTTCAAAGCTTGGAAGTCCAAGGGCAAGAAAAAATTCAAACAATTGGAAGATATTCTAGAGTCATCCAATCAAGCACTTAGAAGATCTCAATGGGAGAGCAAAAAACCCATAAGGTATGGCTATGACACATCACTAGTCACCAAGCATTCTATATACATGGCTAAAGATTCTATGTCAGAGGAGCCTTCTTCATTTGAAGAAGCCAATAAGAAGGAAGAATGGAGAGAAGCTATGCAGGAAGAAATTGAAGCACTTCAAGAGAACAACACTTGGATTTGGTTCCCAAGAAATCATGCATGAAGTTAATAGGATCCAGATGGATTTACAAAGTAAAGAAGAATTCAGATGGTTCAATCAACAAGTATAAAGCAAGACTAGTAGCAAAGGGTTTTTCTCAAACCCATGGAGTGGATTATGAGGAGACCTTCTCAATTTTGGCTAAGATGCCAACAATCACAATTTTAGTAAGTATAGCTACTTCAAAGAATTAGAACTTGTATCAGTTAGATGTTATAAATGCATTCCTTAATGGATGGATCTTTGAAGACGTCTACATGGCTCAACCACCAAGATATGAAGACAAGGGCAAACCTCATTTTGTATGTAAATTGAGGAAGGCATTGTATGGATTAAATCAAGCTCGTAGAGCTTGGAACCATAGGCTTATTGCATACTTGGAGGACCAAGGCTTTGTTGTAAGCAAAGCAGATTCTTCATTTTTTGTTAAGAAGACTAATTTAGAGATTATCTACCTATGTGTTTATGTGGATGGCATTATCATTACAGGAGATGATGCCAATGGAATCAAGAAGAATGATCTTGGATTACTTACATATTTTCTTGGCTTAGAGATCGTGTATTCAGAATCTAGTGTTTTTATTACTCAAAGAAAGTATATTCATGATATGCTTGTTAAGTTCAACATGGAGAATGCAAAAATTGCAGGTACACCTATGGAATTGAATCACAAACTTAGTTCTCATGAGGACATTAAAACCTATCAAATGCTTGTTGGGAGTCTCAATTATGCAACCCTAACAAGAGAGTCATTATCAAACTACTTGAAGACATCAAAAGCTATCAAATTGTTGGGAGTCTCAATTATCCAACCCTAACAAGAGTAGACACATGCTATGGAGTAAGTACATTAAGTCAATTTATGCACACACCAAGAAAACCTCCCATGGAAGCTGCCAAGAGGATCTTAAAATATCTAAAGGGTACCACAAATGAAGGCCTATTTTATCCATTCACATTTGAGTTGGATATCAAGCTATATTCTCATGCAGATTGGGCTGGCTCAAAAGATTATAGGAGCACTTCTGACTACTTATCTTTTCTAGGTTCAAAGTTGATTTCATGGTCAGAAACAACCAAATCTGGCATTATCATCAACTAAAGCAGAATACAGAGGCCTAAAAAATGCAAGACAGAAGCAATGTGGTTAAAGCTACTCTACTTAGAATTGGGGATACATGCCTACACTCCAGTGATCTTTGGAGATAACACTAGCTCACTTCATTTGGCTATCGATCCTGTATATCATGCAAGGACTAAGCAACATTGAAGTGCATTATCATTATGTGAGAGAGAAGCTACTTAGCAAGGACATACTATTGTCCTATGTATCAACCAATTTGCAACGTGCACATATGCTAACCAAATCTTTGGATGGAACTAAGATGAACATGTTCAAGATGATGATTGGATTTTAGGAAATCAAGGAAGACCAAGCATGATAGGCTTCAGGGGTAGCTGTTGGTGCAAGTGAGTCCAAGCCTACATACTTGGACAATTAGCATTCACTTCATAAAGTCACATATCACTATTCTCTTGTAAAAAGCATTTACTTTTATCCTTGTAAAAGTGCATATGTTATAGCACTTACTCTCATGTGGAATTAGGAGGAACCAAATTATGAATTATTTGGTAGGTGATTGATGGGAAAGCAAGTCCTAAAGCTTAGGATTCACTTTATGGTAAGAGTTTCAATTTGAATTCAAAAAGTGACTCCAAGTCTACCTATAAAAGATGGATCAAAATCTCGTGTCAAAAGAGCCCAATTTGAAGATCATTTGAGAGGGATTTTCAGTGCTTAGTGATCATTCTATAGCTCCATCACTACCCTCACATTGTCAAATTATACATTGCCAATGTCATTGTAATTCTATGTGATTTAATGCATATACATTGATCACATCTCTACTTCACTTCTCTATCATGTTCAACTCAGAACAATGAACTTCTCAGACTTGATTCTTTGTGGATACATGACTATTTGATGTGATTTAAGTTCATATAGATTCAATATACTATCTATTTTCTTGCTATAAAGTTTCATTGTCATTGCTTTAGTCAATCTCAAGATATCATCAAAACTCTACTCACTGGTCTGCATACTATTGGAGCCCTAAATTGTCGGGATGTACCCCTAACTTGTTAAGCATAATTCTTTGCGTACATGATCATTTCAAGTGAAATAACTTATGATTGGTAGCTATATAAGTTAATTAGATACTCCCAAAAGGAATTTGATTAATTGCTAGCAAGTGAATATTCCAAGTCATCTGTTTTGATCCATTGATTGGAGGATCATACTCCAAAGCACTTAGGTGATTATTTGTGTTTCTTGGGAAGCTCAAGAGGTCCGCTTTACACTTCTCAACTTGTTCTTGGGAAGCAGGGATTTGCAACACCATCTCATTTCTAGAATCTATCCACCATCTCCTCGAACATAAAGAACACTAAAGTGTAGTGCAATCTCACTTTAGAGGAGCTACTCAAGGTTAAGCCAGAATTATGGAAACATGTAGCCAATGAGGTGCCTAAAGTAGTGAAAACCCATTCCCAGGTAGGATCTCATAGAACAATGCTAGAAATACCGTTGGATAAGATATGAGACATGATCAAAGGAGAGGAAGGAAACACCTATCTTCCAATCACTCATCATGATTACACCAGCAAGGATAGTTTGCACTCAGGTGCAGGAGATGCAATTGCTATCACTTCTCTATGGAAGCATTGGGGGAAGCCAACACTCATGTCAACGAGAATAAAATTACAAATGGTGAATGGTCACATAGAGAGACCTTTAGGATTGCTAGAAGGGATAACTCTCACTACTTATGGTATAGAGTTTGAGCATACTTTTGCCATTTGTGACTTTAGCAAAAACCAGGCCTATGAGATTATTTTGGGAAGACCATTCATGAGATAGTTGAATGTAGTACAAGATAGGAGAAACAATTCCTTGTATGTGCAACACTTAGGTGTGACAACCAAAGTCAATCTCAAGGATTAATCTCATAGAGACATGCCCCCTAACACAGTGGAATCCCATCCATAGAGCCACAAATGATACAGAGTTAGTACATTCCATAGGATCAAGATCCTCTTGGATGCATGAGGATACTCACTTATGGATGTGCAAAGTCTCAATAGAAGAAGAGAAAAGATAAAATTCCACAGAAGTAGGTGGGAAAGAAACTCATAGATCAATTTGAGACCCAACCTATGCACGTGTAGTATTTCTAGACGAAGAATTTGAACCTAACGGTTGGGCTGAAATTCTAGCCACAATGGATGTAGCCATTAATGAAGAGTAATGGACACCACACTGTGACAAAGATGGCTATGAAATTTCAATCTTCACTATAGAACGAATCATGTGTGATTCAGTTCTTGAAGAATGCGAGCCTAGTATGGAAGAAATTGATCAATTAAGTGACTCAGATCTAGAATCAATTATTATGGACCCTTTTTGTGAATCATAAGAGGAAATTGCACATAGTATAAGCTCACCCTCAAGAACAAGGAGAGCTTACAAATGATGTAAGATTAACCACACATGTAACCACAAAGACTGAATGCAAGAAAAGAAAGAAGAGAGAACTCCCACAAAGAGAGGATGAACCTTTATTTGAGGTCCCTGACAACTTTAAGAAGTATGAAATAGAGGATAGGAAAGTCATGATCAGAATGCCTAAATGAGAAGCACTCACAGGAGAGGCCTATGACAACAAAGAAACCACAAAGAAAATCATTGTTACCATAGAAGAAGGTGAAGAATGATGCACTTACATAGGACATGACCTGACTGAAGAAGAGGAGCAAGAGTTGATATCTTTGTTAGGAGAGTACATAGATGTGTTTGCTTCGAGCTATAAGGACCTAAAAGGAGTAGAACCTGATATATGCTCACATACAATCCCCATGACCTCAGATGCCAAACCCTCTAAGTAGAAGCCATACACTTATAATGACAATTATGCCCCCAAGATCAAAGAAGAGATAGATCGATCGGTAGAAGTTGGATTTATTTATGAAATTGAGGACAACGAATGGGTATCCCCCATTGTAGAGGTGCCCAAAAAGAATGGCAAATTGTGTGTATGCATTAACTTGAAGAAAGTTAATGCAACCACGATTAGAGATAGTTATCCGGTTCCTATCATTGAACGTCTATTAGAGAGGTAGCACGCAAGGACGTTTATAACTTCCTTGACAGATTCTTTGGCTACAATCAAGTGGTCATTGCCCCAGAAGACTAGCATAAGATGGCTTTTGCCATAGAATGGGGTATATTTGCATTTTGAGCCATTTGGTCTCACCAATGCACCAACTACCTTTTAGAGGCTGATGTGTCATGTCTTTAAAGAGTTCTTGTGTAAAAACTTAGAAGTCTATTGTGTACCTAAGTATCGACTTAGGGACTTGAGGAGAAAGAGACTATACCTCAATCCCCTACAAGTACATATAGTGGTGATTCACACTCTAATTATCAATCCAAGAAACATCATAATCTAGCTGAGTGTATGAGGACATGCATTCAAATGATGGTCAATGCAAATGTGAACTAACAAAGATGCAAACAAGTGTAGACTATCGCATTCAAAGCTTTCCTAGTCGGCTATGGTGTTGCGATACCGAGAGCAACAACCAACATTAAATCAAGCTTTTCTCTCACCTCGGAACTTGGAATATAGCAAATAGCATATTTGTTTCGAAGCTCTTGAGAAGATGCATCCAATTCACTCAATTTTGACACTTCTACTTCAAGCTATGAGCAAAATAATGAGCCGCGGGAATGACCTACCTACACTTCAACACTTCCTACACTTTGCACACACATTACCAACAACAAACAAGCACTACCATGGATAGACAACACTTCAATACACTCTTTTCAAGCATCACACATTCATGCAAGCTCACAAGAAAGAAGATATAGAGAGGAGAAGACACAAATTCGAAATTTTGTGCTCTTGATTCTCATAATGGCCAAAAAGTCCT
This sequence comes from Ceratopteris richardii, assembly GCA_020310875.1. NCBI lineage: Eukaryota > Viridiplantae > Streptophyta > Polypodiopsida > Polypodiales > Pteridaceae > Ceratopteris > Ceratopteris richardii. The sequence goes on along the minus strand of CM035424.1, from coordinate 54,109,301 downwards.
TACAAAGAGTCACAAAATGACTTATATACATGTGCCCTAAAAATAGTCCTTTCACACAAGAGACCGACACTTTATTGACTAAAAGAGTAATTCCCTACTAGTTTACAAGGGTAATGATACATGCATCTAGGGGACTCCTCTAGTGCCTTTACATTGGAAAATATATTACAAGGTGACTATGTTACAAAAATAAAGTGTCCAAATCAGAAAAATTTTGGGGTCCTTCTTTTTCTCTACATCTCTGCTTTGCAACACTCTCCCCCTCTTTGTCTCTATCATCCCTTGACAGGATTTGCTTCTTGTCTCTAGTTATGTGCATGTAATCGATCTGGTTACTTATTAACTGATAGCCTCTTTATAGTTGACCACTGCCAGCTCTTGTGAAAGTCGTAATGATATAGTTTTACTAGCGGTCAAGGAACTGATCATAACTCGGGACCTGTTGCATTGGTTTTGGCCTATTCTTTTCTTTCCACTATGTGCACCCAGTGGTCGAAGAAGCGATAAGGATTGTCACACAATTTTTTACTTTATCTGAATTAAATCCTTTGCTTCTCTAATCACCTTGGTATTCCGTACATTCATAAATCTGGGTTCCTATGTTAAGTTGGGTTGCCATGCATGCAACTAGTGGAGATGGACTACAATAGATTTATAGTCTAGCTCTCCAATAACCTCTTTGTATTTGCACTGCAAGCACCATACAAAAGGTATGAAGGTCTGGATTTCCAGCCTTCATCTGGACCTCCCAAAGATCAAGAGGTTGAAGCACCTTCCCGGGCTTGGGATCTGCCAGATATCTTCTTGCCTTTCTTCATGGGTAGTTGTTGGCCTTGATCCATCCTTGCCTATTGCATACTTTCCATTGTCATGTACCCCTGTGGGGCTCTGTGCAGAGATGAATGTTGTGTGCCTTTGCAGGGCTTCCTACAGAGAATTCTTCAGATATATTCTATTTAATGAAGCTTTTATCTTGATTTTCTTCATCTTTTCTTTCTGCTTGACTCTCCTTCAACACCACCCCCTTGAACTCTGTCATCCCCGATAAGCTTTGGAATGCGATAAAGGTACATTTGAATCACTTTGTGCTCTCTGTGATTGACCAAATTAGCTTCACATACCATAAGTTCATGCCATTGAGATGATTTAACTCCATCATCTGGTGCCTGTCTATGATCTGCAAAGAAGCTCAGTTCATAGGCTACCAGTCTAGCATTTAAGTTAAAAGTGATCTTCATAAAAATTTCTAAGTCCATCTCAAAAAAACCTGTAAAAAATGCTTCCTTGAAGGTCTGCATGTATGGACTCAGAAAGAACATGAGGCATGAATATGTGTAAGTCTGCTTGGTGTTATAAATAAATCGAAAACTAAAGCATCTGCTCCTTGATTAATGTCGATAAAATTTAAAAATGTATACTCCGCATGTTTGAATACCTTTAGAACTATGAGGATCATGCTCAATATCTTATTTGTCATTTTGATAGTTACATCTGGCACTGTGGCATATCTGGATAGCCAAAATTCTATGGTCTTTACCATGTACTCTTTTGTTGGTAGATAGTTTTGTGGAGGAGTAGGCAGTAATGGATAATTTAGCCATTGATTGTTTAATGTACCTTGGTTCTGTGCTTCCCAAAATTGCATCTAGGTACATCTTTGCGGTATTGGGCAAAAAGAAAGATTCACTTGGAGTACATAGGGTGCTGCTTCCCAATGTACCTTTAAAGTTAGATTCATTTCCAAAACTTTGTGCCTCCAAATCAGATTTGCTTTGTCAAACTCGTCCTATGTATACGTAAATGTCTGTAAATTGAATTGTAGATCCTGATCTGGTTCTTTATTAGTCATTTTCTTGATATATTGTTGTGTTTCTTCTTTCGCAAGCCATAAGGTATATTAAATGGCTTCAAAATTTTCTCGAGGCTTTTATTCTCGATTTGTGCTTCTTTCATGACTTGAATCACTTGATCTTCAAATTGTGTTGGAAATTTAGTAGGCCCATTACTAATACCACAGGTCCAAGTTCCATATGTCCACGATCTACAACACAAATTTCAGCAATCTTCCAATATTGACAAAACATGAACATACCACATTTAATCATACAAATGTCAAATTACAACGTGGGAGCAAAACTCTCAACCACTCTATATGAAGAGAAATAGATGGATGAGTGAATGTACAAATGTAACAAACATATTCAGATGTATGGACAGAAATCTGAATATATATGAGATGTGTGACCTAATAGGTTGTAGAAGAGTGAATATGAGTGACAAAAAGAGGAAGGATCAGTCTAAATCTTCTCCAAGAAGAATTCCATAGCTGCTCCTCAACATGCTCCTAGAGTGCACCATGGCTGACCCATGTTTGCTAGAGCACCACCTCTAATGAGGGACCAAAAACTGGCGTTGCCAATTGGTGTAGGATGATTAGATAATGAGACAAGCTCTTCTTATATAGTATTTGATTGTCCCTTCAAAATCACATCAAAAGCACTTGAGTAAAGCTCTATGATCGCCAAAGCTATACGATCTAGAAAAGCACTCACGAAAAAATTCGTCGTCGCTCGTCGTTGTTTTGAAAATCACGACAAACTAAAAAAACACGTCTTCGCATTGTGCTACCGACGGGTATCAAACTTGGGTGGATTCTTTGGGAGCACAATAGTCTAACCACATCGTTCACACTTTTTTCTTGTAGAGGGAGTAATAAGAAACTATACACATGTTGTATACTGGGAGAAGAAAATGAACTATTGAGACATTGTTTTCCAACAACCCCCCCTTCAATGTCACAATGGTACAAACTGAACTGGATCTACAAACTTCATAAGCTTCAAACTTGTACTCCCCAAATTGACCTTCAAACCTTTTCTTAAAAAGTCTTCTTCAAAATTGAATCTTCAAAAACCTGAACTTGCTGAATATGAACCATAATACTTGAGAAAATATGCAAACTAGATATCCAATAGTGTACTCATCAAGCAATCATTTGCTTGACAACAAATGTGGCAAGTAATGACTCTGAACCTGCTATCTCATGTCTTCTCAAACCTTGAAATCATACACTAGGATCCACATATTTGCATTTACCTTACAAAAGCTTTCTCAACGTACTTCTGCTGTGTCATGTAAATACACTAAACATAATCAAGAACTGAATCGTGGAACCTGTGACTGATAACTCACAACTTAGTGTATTATGAACACTGTTGGTTCATCTCTGACTGTACTCAAGTCAACTCAAGTGAAGTCAACTCAACTCAACTCATGAGTCTTATAAAAAAATCTATGATGTCATCACGTCTTCATCCTTGTTCAATCTGTAAATCCTTCATACCTCTTTCCTTCAGAATTTGGTATAAACATATTTGTGCGCACCTCTGAAACATACCTCTCTGAATATCAGATTTCTCTTCAATAGAACTCTGGAACCTTCTCCTGAACAGAAACACCTAACATGAACTTTCTCCAGACATTCTCCTTCTTCCTTATTCTTTCAAAGTTGGAACATAAAGAGAACTTGACGAAGGAAATGTAGGAATACCTGAAATAGGAATACCTGTAGGTATGACTGTATATTCTTTCATATATGGCTGAAAATAAGTCCTCATGTTTCATCACCCCCCTAGATGATTTAACACTAGTATCCAGAATTCTTCAAATATATCAGATTTTATGAAATCTGGAACCTCTTCCTTCTTTCAATAAATCTGATCTTCAGTGATCAATACCTGTATCTGAAACAAAATCTCTGAACCCTTTTTATTAGCACTGCGCAGTTGCTAATAGCTTCCACTATTTCTTCCTTAGCTTTCCATATTAAAGAATAAGGTTAGCTGATCTATTACATGATAACAAAAAACCTTACTAAAAGCATTTTAGGATCCATAATCTTCTGCAACATAACAAGTATCTTCTTCTATTTCTCTGCAACACGAATCTGATAGAATCTAAATCTTTGACGTACTTCTTCCAATGTTAAGAATTTTCACAAACAAAGGATAGCCAACTGACTCATAAATACTCAAGATCTTTCATGATCATTCAAGATCATCCAAAATATACAAGATCTATGATCTTTCCAACAAAATACCTGTGTAGAATCTGCTCTCATCAAACCTTCATGGCTGAATGTTTGATTTATTACCTGAATGTCTCCAAGTGTCCATGCTTCTCACATAAAGTTGTAAAACTTTTCTTCAACAAAATCCTTCCAAGAATCTGCAAATTTTACTTGAATAAGTGGATAAACTCTCACCTTGAGAACTCCAAAAGCTGCAAATTGATACTTCATCTTTTCATATTCTTCTCGAGTGAAATGTGAAAATATCTGCTTGACTTTCTTTTGGCTAACTCCACTTCTCAATCAAGTGTTAGGATGTGATGGAACACCTTTTTGAATACAGACATGTATCCAAAAGTACATCATAGAAAGTAGATTTTCCAAACACAAAACCTCAACCCAGGTCTTCAACATCTGCTACAAAAAATTCTTTTACCTCAAGAGTTAGATAAAGAAGAAATATACTTCTCTACAACTTGTCATATACCAAGTAGCTCTGTATTGACACTCCAAGAATTCTTTGAGGGAACATATAAGCTGTCTGCTTAAAAAATCTTCAACTAAAACATAACTCATACACATATGAGTCACAACATATATCTGCTACTTTTCTTTCTTTCAATGCAATTCTTTGTCAAAACCTACTAAAACATGACCAAGTATAGTGCAAAACAAGCAACCGCTTCTTCTTTAAACTATCTTCTTCACACAAGATGTTCTCATAGACTTGTCTTTGGATGTAGAGGATAAAATTAGGAAAAGTATATGGAAAATATAAGAGAAAAGGAAGTCTTACTTTCCCTTTGGAAATGTTGGAATTTCTTCTTCTGCATCTTTCTTCCACCTGATGATGTCAACATATTCAAACTTCTCTTCCATACCTTTTGTTCTTGTCATCTTGAAGTAGCAAGCACTCTTGACTTCTTCAAATGAACTTTTTTTCTTCCTCTAGTGCTAAGAGTAAGAGACAAAACAAACATGGTATACAAATGGAAGTGAATATAGAATCATGTTTTACCATCTCCTCATATCTCTGAATCAAAACTCTGGTTCAAATGTGATATGGCTAAATTCACCAACCTTTTGTCTGAATGATGAATTAACTTTCTAGATTTACCTCTCTAGATACAAAATGTGAGCAAAAAAACTTCCAACCAACTTACAACACAAGATTGGCTGAAGACAAAACTTATGCTCTTCACATTTGTCTTCTTAGATGAACTTTCTTGCCATGAAAGAGATCTCTCAAAACTCTTTAGAAAAACCCCTAGATACCTGTTTTGATGTAGCCTTTAACTTTCAAATAATGAAAGTGTATAAAAGCATTCCTTGAATCCTTCAAATCTCTTCATAATTGTTCTTCTAAGATATAACCTACAAATGATAATCTGATAATACAAACTGATACCTGTGATTTGATGTTGATTTGATTCCTTCATCTTCTCCAAACCATTGTTTTTCCTTGAATTTGAAGTAGCCTTCTCTTCATCAAGTCTTGGTCTTCAAACAATACTTTTGTAAAGTATTTGCATACTCTTCGAAAAATATTCGGCTGCTAACAGATCATCAATCTTCATACTCCACACTAATGAATAAACATGTGAATGAATTGTCTAATTCTCAAATCTCTACTCATCTAGATTAAGTGTGTATGTCAAATGTTAGAAGATGCTCTTAAATCATATGTTGTAAACATGGAATTCTGGAAACCTAGGAACCTGGATATCTGAGAGCCTTGACCTCTGATACCAAAACCCTAAAGCTCTGATACCAAATGTTGGAAATTTAGTAGCCCCATTACTAATACCACAGGTCCAAGTTCCATATGTCCAGGATCTACAACACAGATTTCAACAATCTTCCAATATTGACAAAACATGAACATAACACATTTAATCATACAAATGTCAAATTACAACGGGGGAGCAAAACTCTCAACCACTCTATGTGAAGAGAAATAGATGGATGAGTGAATGTACAAATGTAACAAACATATTCAGATGTATGGACAGAAATCTGAATATATATGAGATGTGTGACCTAATAGGTTGTAGAAGAGTTAATACGAGTGACAGAAAGAGGAAGGATAAGTCTAAAACTAATAATCAAAAAACCCTCATCTGAAATTCGGCTATGTAAGACCCTAAGTCAGATATGTGTGTGAAAAGATCACATACTTACAAAAGTAGCAAAGAATGCTAACAAGTTTGCTGCCAGAAATCCTCAAACTCATGTGAATATACCTTCTCGAACACCTCATCCAAATATGCATAAAGCATACATGTACTGATTCTCCTTTAGATATGCCAAATAGGACTCCTCCTGATATGGATGCCACTGCCTCCATAAACTCCAAGTAGTACGTGTGTGCATAAAGAGAATATGTACCTGAATTCTTAACATAAGATGCAAATCTTATGTTAACCACCATCCAATGTCTTTGAAGTAACCTGAAATCTTCATGTAGAAGACAATCTTTAAATACATCATGTGGATGGCTGATCCACACCACCAAGGTACTGATGAGTAAGTCCTCTCCATAAGCAAGAGTGTGAGCACACTCCTCTCCAAGAAGAACTCCATAGCTGCTCCTCAACATGCTCCTAGAATGCACCATGGCTGCCCCATGTGTGCTAGAGCACCACCTCTAATGACGGACCAAAAATTGGTGTTGCCAATTGGTGTAGGATGATTAGATAATGAGACAAGCTCTTCTTATATAGTATTTGATTGCCCCTTCAAAAGCACATCAAAAGCACTTGAGTAAAGATCTATGATCGCCAAAGCTCTACGACCTGGAAAAGCACTCACGAAAAAATCTGTCGTCGCTTGTCACTGTTTTGAAAATCATGAGAAACAAAAAAAACACGTATTCGCACCGCGCTATCGATGGGTATCAAACCCGGGTGGATTCTTTGGGAGGACAGTAGTCTAATCACAACGTTCACACTTTTTTCTTGTAGAGGGAGTAATATGAAACCATACACATGCTGTATACTATGAGAAAAAATGAACTATTGAGACATTGTTTTCCAACAATGTTCTGTAAGTTGGGACACCAGTGGTGCCCGCTTCTGTCGGCTTAGTTATGCAATAGCCCGATTTTGTCTTTTAGTGTTTGGCTCCTCTTCCTCCCTTATAGGTGAATGATGCATGGGGGAAGAAAGAGGACATACCTCAATCTCCACAGTAGTCTCTTTGGAGCTTGGAACTATTAGTGTCCCCATTGTTGCCTGTTGTTTTATTTGAGCTTCTAATTGTGCAATGAGTTCATCCTTTTCTTTGATTTCATTGGTAGCCTTTGTTAGTGCTTCTTTGGTAGTCAAAAGTTCATTTCCTATGGCGGCTATTTGATCGGCGTCTTCATTGTATACCACAAGAAGTTTGTTTTCAGCCGATTTCCATCGCTTTCTGAGTTCGTTAGTGTCATGCATATACTTTCTTTCCCATTCTTCTCTGATAGCTTGCTCTTGTTTTAGCTGATCTTCATACTTCGCAATTTGATCTTCCAATGCCTTTGTGTCGCTTGCGGTCAGTGCTTGTGCTTCTGTGGGTTGGTTGCACAGTATGGCATTCATAAGTTCTTTATTTCTATTTCTTAAGTTGTTTGCTTCCTCCATATATACTTTGATTTGAGTTTCAAGCATCTTACTTCTGGCATTCATTCTTGTTTTTTTCGCTTCAGCTACTTCATATTTACTTTGTAGCTCTTTGAGTTGATCTTGGATCTTCTTGTTTTCCATCGTTAGCATGTTGCATTTGTCCTTGGCTTTTTGAGCTTCTACTTCCTTGGCTGAAAGTGCCTTTTGAGATTGAATTAATTGTGTAGACAAGTTTTCACTCATTACCTGGAATTGGCTTCTCTCTCTCATAGCCTTGTCATAGTCTGCATCCGCTTCAAGCATATGTTGTTGCGTGTCCATAGCTGTTTGTATCGTTTGCTTCATTAACCGCTTTAATTGAGATACATCCACATTTAACCATGTTTTGGGGATACTTGGTTCTTCCCCTATTCAAACATCTTTGCCTTGTTCCACATGTATAGTTTCATTGTGCGGTTGTCTTATCTGAAGGTGCACTTCTCTCTCTCTTTCCTCTTCTTCATTTGTGGTCGATTTTGTAGCACTACCTTGAAAAGTGACATCTAATGGAGAGGGTTCTGCTACAACTCTGATTGGTGTGAATGGCTCAGGTTCCTCCACTTCTTATTCTTTCTCTTCCTTTGGTCTCTTTACTGGGGCCTCTCCATCTAAGTGAGTCTCTGTGATTTGAATGTTCGTCTCTTCATTCATTTTGAATACATGAATTCCTTCTTTAGGTGGTTCTTGCCTCGTTGTGTCCTTGATAGTGTCATCAGGAGTTTGGTTTATCTTTGTACCTTCCACTCCAAAGTCATCCATGACTTGATTCAATTCCTCCCAATCACCATCATCTTTTGAACCGCTTTTAATGTCCACATTCATCATAGATGTCTCTTGATCTTCTTTAGCTTTTGAGGATGAACTTGAGGTTGTTAATCCCAAATCTTTATAGGTGTCGGACTTCGATGATTTCCTTCCTTGAGGAATGTCTTTATGGGACTGATGGTAATGATGCCCTTGTATTGACAGATTGACTTGACCTTCCATATATTGGTGAGTTGATTCTAATGCTTCTTGCAACTCTGCTTCTGTAATAGGCTTTGAATCGTCAAGCTTGGTCTTTGGCACGACATGCACTCTTTTGGGAGTAGGAAGTGACTCTTCTCCCTTACTCATTTCTCCGAATCTTTTTGTTCCTCTCATGCATGGTTGAGAACTGGTCTCTGCTTCCTCTACCAACTTTAGTTCTTTCTTCTTTCGTGGTACACTGGCCATCTTTGCGTACTTGACCATTTCGGAGGATGTGGGCATCTTGGTCCGATGCTTTCAGATTCCTTGTGCATGGTAAATGAAAATGGTTAATGCAATACTTCCATTTAAGAGTTTCTTTTGTTGCCACTGATTTTAGCTTCAAAGAGACGCTCCTGGATATAAGGCGTCAGGTTCACCTAGTTCCCAATCTGCTTTATAGCATGGAATAAGAGTTGTACGATGATCTTCTGTGGGGCTATGTAGCAATTCATATTGGAAAAAAAAAAATGTTGATGAATGAGGTAGACCTCATCTTCTATATCTGAGCGATTGATGTCCCAAAACGTCCATGTTTTGGCTCCACAGGTTCATTCTTCAAATCAATGGTTCCATCTTTTTCCCAGCCAAAAGCTTCTTTAATTAATTCATGCGTGAATTGTATAATCACCCATTCTCTTGTTGCATCCAGTACTTTTACCTCTCGCACTGAGGGGTTATGCAGGGCTGGTTGTAAAGTATTCATTACCTAAGTGCATCTTTGGAAGTCAGGCTTGTAAATGGGTAACTCAAAATATTTCAGGATTCCAGCTTTTGTCATTGTGTCCATAGTTCTTTGAAGCTCATGGAGAACCTTGAAATCCTGAGACATAACTAGAAAGTGATGATCTGTGTCCATGATCTTGATGGTTACTAAGAAAAGATAATCACCCATAGGTTGATCCTCACAGAACCAATGACCTTTGACCTTGGTCACACTCTGCAACGGAAATTCTAACACCTCATCTTGAATGGTTTCTTCAGAATCTTCAGAAACCATCTGCACTTGAAACACACTACAATTAGCATCAATGTGATTGTATCATTTATCTTCCACTTAGTCGCCATAAATCGAACAATTCTCCGAGTGACTTGTGTCGTCCTTCCTCGTGGGTGTAAGGAAGGCAATACCTAGGATTTCTTTTTCATATAATTTTTCTTATTTTTGCTGAAAGAAAACAGAAATGTTAGTGAATAGACAAAGATTTATTTTATTTTTAATTATTTCTCTTGAGATTATTGTACAAGTGCTCTCCAGTTCCATGGGAGGGAAATGTGCATCACTAATAAGTAGAAAAAGAATTGTGTGCCGAATGCATGGCCTTGTAATGTGGCCCTATCATGCACATTCGAGGTGTATGGAACTCAAGATGTGTGCAAGAAGAAGTTGCGGGCGGGTTTGAAGATGGCGATTGAGATTTGGGTATCCAAATTAATTTTATTTTGTTGTTCTTGACTGCAACTTTGTCTCCTCTTGTGCTTTGTGTAGTTCTCGTATTGTGATTCTTCTTTGCTCGCCATAGATATCTTTGAGTTGATTTCTTTGAGTACTCCTTTGACTTATTGCATCTTTCTTGCTCCTTTGACTTCATTTTGGATGGATCCTTCCTTTGTACAGGTGTCTTCAGTTGATTTTTCTTCGTTGGCACAATTGATTTGGGAATCTATATTTGCATTCTTGAGGGCTGAGCAGCAATCAGTTTTTTTGGGATCCATAATTGAACAATCTTTTGTAGACTTGGTGATCCAGCTTGGCTTGTAGTCTTGACCTGTTGTTGGTTCCTTTGTAGGTGATGGCTTTGTTGTTGATGATATGATGCTACTTGATCTTTTCGAATCCATGCCTGTCTGCTCCCTTAAATGGGATATATTCTAATGTGGGAAGTTTTGGGTTGATTACTCTGACTAGTCGCTCTTGGGCTCAATTCCTCACTAGGACTCTCAATGGAAATGATGTTAGTTGAAAGGTCCAATGGATGATGAGGAGGTGTGAGATTAATAAATGGTGTAAACATAGGTGAAGTACTTGGAGGTGAGGGTTCCACAGTAGAGGTAGATGCACAATCACCTTCATGCATGCTTAATTGATCTCTCAGAGCTCGATAAGTGGCTTTGACATGTTCTTCTAACAAACTAAATACTTCGCGATGCCCTATCTTGGCTGATATGTAGCCTAAGGCTAGTTCAATGGTTACCTCATATTCGTATATCCAATCTTGACCTAACACAAGTTCTTCTAATAGATCTTGATCGTGGCACACTAATAGTTTTTGTTGCATTGTCTTATTTCCTAGGTGCACATGATGAGGTTATCTCATCGATGCATTCAATGACATCGACACCTATTCCAATCAAATGTGCTTTGGTTGGATGTAATTGGGCTTTGAGCTGATGAGTCAAAGAGGATCTCATGCAGCTGATAGCTACTCCTCTGTCAATGAGAGCATCCACCAAGTGGTACTCCTCTGTTCGCACTCCTAAGTTCAAATATGGTTGCCGCACTTGATGTTCTAGGGTTTCTGAGGCCCTAAAATTAGCCATTGGGATGGGCTCCCCTCCTAGCCAATATCTTTCATCCCTCTCTCTCATCCACTCTTTCCGTTTCCTTATTTTTTCTAGGGCTTGCTGTCGCGCTTCCTCACATATTTTTTTGTCTTCTTCTCATCTACTCCTTGTTGCTAGAAGTCTTGACAACATCTCCTCTGTTAATGGCTCTAAATACTTCTTCACTCTACAACCACTTATATAGTTTGATAGTACTTATCCATCTAGGGTTGCTAGATTGATGGCTCCGCTAGTTGATATGCGATTGATAACCAAGGGACCATATCCTCTTTTTTGCAGCTTCTTTGCATGTTGCTTTAAAGTATATACCAGGAGTAAATCTCCTTTTTTCAAACCTTTACTCTTGATATGAGCATCAATGTATGTTTTTTGTCGCCTTTTTACAGCATAAATGCGTGCTATTGCTTGCAATATTATTTTATGTAGCTTCTCGATTTGGTCCAATTGATTCGATAAATCATATCCAATCCTTTCATAGGACGATGCTACTCTAAGAGTAGGAACTAGGAAATCAATCAATAAGATGGCATTTTGGCCGTACACTAGATTAAAAGGAGTAGTTCCTATAGTTGTCTTGTATGCTACTCTGAATGCCCATAAAGCATGATGTAACTGCTTGTCCCAATCAGATCTTCCATTATTAACACCTTCGTAAGCACTGTACACAAGATGTTGGTTGAACTTTCAGCCTGTCCATTGGCTTGTGGGTGATAGGGAGCTGATTTCTTGTGAATCACCAAGAATTCATTCATCAAGGTTTCTATTACTTCATTGATGAAGTGTGCCTCTATCACTCACAATTTCTATTGGCAATCCAAATTTAGTGAATATGTTCTCAAAGAGAAACTCAGCCATGGTCCTTGCATCATTCTTCTTAGTTGCCTTGGCTTCTACCCATTTGGTCAAATAGTCCGTTGCTAAAATTATGTATTCGGCATGGGAACCTTTTGCTGGTGGGCTAATAGGTCCTACAAAATCTATTCCCCATTTGGTAAATGCTCTGACACTTATCATAGGTCGTAATGTGGCTGCATCTTGATATAGCATTGGCCACCACATCCTAACAAAAAGAATCATTTTTGTCATTTTATCTACAGAAAAATGTCCTCCGACAGCTCCTGTATGAGCCATTTCCAAAACTGGAATATACTCGTCTTCATGGATGCACATTTGTAATTGGTTGTCCCTTCCTCTCTTGAAAAGTTGTTTGCCAACGAGTACATAATCTTTGCTTTGTTCCTCAAGGGCACGTTTGCTTGCCAAACTAGCTCGTTCTGGGTACTCTTGTGTTTTCAAGAATTTCACTAAAGGCATACTCCACCTAGGTGCTACTATAGAGTAACATAAAATAGAGTTCTCTTTGGGTGTTCTTTCTTGACAAATGGGACATGTAGAGACATATTATGTGTATCTCTCTACATAGTTGGCCAATATATTCCTAATCTCTTAAGCTCTTGCCAAGTCCCATTAACACATCGATGAGTTTTCCATTGATTCATGTGTGCTTTTTGAAGCCACATTTCTTGCTCATCTTCTTCCACACATCTCAAAAGTAATCCACTTGCCTCTTGATGATATAACCTTCCAGCTATGATATGGATATTTTTAGTTTTCCATAACTCTTGGCTCTGGTTGAAATTGATCTTATGTTGAGGTCTATGCATGAGTATGGGAATCAATTTTTCAGCCCATTGTGGACATCTAGGTTGAAAAGATAAGTATCTGATAGATCATCTAGCACTCTTGTAGGAGGTTCTCCATGTGTCATTCTTGATAGGTGATCGGCACGTATGTGTGTATTTCCTTTTTTGACTACAATTTCAAAATCAAATTCCATTAACAATAGAAGCCATTGTACTAGTCATCCAGTATTACATGGCTTATTGACTAGGTACAATAGAGCCTGATGATCAATGAAGAATTTGAATTTGTATGCCAATAAGTAGTGTCTAAATTTCTTCATTGCATATACCATTCCTAAGCCTTCTCGTTCCGTAGTGGTATAATTACGCTCCGCTTGGTTCAATTGTTTACTAGCATAGGCTATAGGGTGGTCTAGATTTCTTGTATCTACTGGCTATGCTAAGATGCAACCAATGGAACACTTGGAGGCATCCACATGGATATGAAATGGTTTATTCCAATCTGGTACTTTCAAAATTGGTGCTGAACTCAAATGACTCTTTAATTTGTTGAACTCCTTTTGACATTCCTCCGTCCAGGTAAACTGGGTCAGCAGTCCATCAAGAGGCCTCGCGATTATGGCATACATGTGAATGAATCTATGATAATATCCACAATGTCCCATAAATGCTTGCACTTCTTTAGCAGTCTTTAGTCTTGGCAAATCTAGAATTACTTTGATTTTGTCTTCATCAGTGGAAGTACCTTCTTAGAGATAATGTGTCCAAAGATCTTTCCTTGTCGAACCATGAAGGCACATTGTTCCAGTTTAAGGCAAACTCTATACTGACGACATTTGGCAAATATTTTTCTTAGTTTTGGGATGTGCTCTGGTCTTATAGCTGAATAGGTGCATAAATGATCCACGTATACCTCCATACTCTTTCTCAAAAATTCCTTGAACACATGGCACATCAGTATTTGGAAAGTGGCTAGAGCATTGGTTAGACCAAATGGCATAACCCTAAAAGCATATACTCCCCATTCAGTTGCAAAGGCTGTCTTGTGTTGGTCTTCACGAGCAATGGCTACCTGGAAAGCCGTCAGGGAAGCTATAGAATTCCTTGCCTGCAACCCTTTCCAACAAATGATATGTGATGGGTAATGGGTAACTATCACATATGGTGGCTATGTTTACCTTTTTTAGATTAATGCACACCCTTAGTTTTCCATTCTTTTTTGGCACTACCACTAATGGTGATACCCATTCCATGTGTTCAATTTCATAAATGAAGCCCGCATGCAACAATTTATCTATCTCCTCCTTAATCTTAAACATCATTGTATGTGTATGGTCTTTGTTTGGAGGGCTTGGCTTTTGTTGTCATAGGAATTCTATGAGCACAAATAGAAGGATCTACACCTTTTAAATCCTTGTAAGTCCATGCAAAGACATCTTGATACTCCCTTATAAGTTGTATTAATTCTTGTTCTTCCTCAGGCGAGACATCTTGTCCTATGAAGGTGCATCTTTCTTCTCCTTCTTCAATCGCAACTACAATCTCCTTGGTCAGCTCTTTATCGTATGCTATCCCTGGTTGTGCTTCTCATTTTGGCATTTGAACAACAATCTTTCTTTCCTCTACTTCATATTTCTTGAAAGGTTTAGGTACCTTGAATTGTTCTTGAGATGTGTTTTCTTCTTTTTCATTTCCCATGTCCGGTTCATTTTCTTCAATTTGCATCATTCCTTGGTTTGATTCATTAGTTATAGCACTTACTTCCTGTTTTTCGTTTTCTTCCTCAAAAGTTTCCCTTTCCATTTCTATGCTCTCATAGTCTTCATTCCATTCTTTTTCAATTACCTCTCCTTCATCCACTTCTTGGAGAACAGCCATGTATAGATTTACATCATATCCTTCCTCATCTATGCATTCATTCATAGTTATTACCTCTTCATTTACGCATACGTCAAGAGTGGCTAAAATCTCCATCCAACCATGGGGTTTGAACTCTTCATCTATGAATATTTGAGGCATGTAGGCGGGATCTTCCACAGACCTCGATATTCCTTGTCCTGACTACCATCTTTGTCTCCTTTCTTCCTCTTGTTTCACCACCTTACACATCCATAGATGAGTATCTTCATTCATCAAGGTTTTACTACTCGATCCTACACTATGAATGGATAAATTATCGTCTTCCTTGTGTATCGGGTTCCATTACAGAGGAGGGACATCTTGATAAGTATAAGTATGGATGCTTATCCTAGTTGTCCTTCCTCCATGCTGCAAGTACACTACATCTTTACCCCAATCTTGCACTACCTTAAGCTATCTCATGAAAGGCCTTCCAAGTATCATCTCATAATTGCTAGCCTTTTCAAATTGAAATATTGCTAAGGTGTTCTCGAATTTGACTCCGCAAGTGGTAAATACTACGTTTTCTAATAATCCTAAGGGTCGTTCCGTGTGTCCATCTACCATTTGAATCTTCATCCTAGTGGGTCATAGGGCTGTCTTTCCCCATTTCTCCCGTATTTCTTTGGTAGCAATTCCTACTCCAGCTCCCGAATCTAATATGGCTTTCGTGGTATAACCTCTATAAGTGATAGGGAGGCATGTGTTTCCTTCATCTTCCTCACTGAAATCTCCAAGCTTGTCAACTTGGATTTTAACCGTGGCTACTTCATCCCTCATCTCGCTTTTGTCTGACTTAATTTCCAATTGGCTGGTGATTCTCTCTCTTAATTGAGGCTTCACTTTCAAGAGTTCTTCCAGAGTCAGAGTACATGGTATTTTTACTTTTTTAAGGTGTTGTATTATGTTAGAGGTTTGGATCGATGGGTTTTGCTCCTTTCTCCTCACTGAGGGAGCACGAGATAATTCATAATTATGTTCATACTCCCCCATATAATTTGGTAATACATTCACACTGTCTTCATCATCTTTGTTGTCATCAAGTTGAGATGATCTTTCTGGGTTTAATTCAAGAATTGACAATTCAAGCTCGCCTACAACTTCTAACTCCTCAAAAGGTGGTTCAATTCCTTTTGTTTTCTTCCATCTTGGACTTTTGCCCATAAGTCTCTAGGCCATTTTGTGTCTACTTCAGGGATTACGAATCCTTCTTCTTTACTTTCATGGCAATTTTCTTCAGAGTTCTTGTCTTTCTTTCCTTCCCTAGGGTGAGTAGGAGCCACACATTCCTAAAATTCTTTTTCGGGAATCCTTGTGCTTGGTAGTGGTTGAACAGGTTTTTCTAAAGTTTGTTGATCCACTTCAATTAACTTATTACATATTTCCAATCTCTCTTTCTCTAAGTCACCTCTTGGGTATTCTCTTTCATGTTGCTCGATGGGTGGGCCTGCCTTTATTCGTGCTTGATATGCTTTAATCCACATGGCTAAATCTTATGGCATTGGATCGGCTAAAACTGATCCTACCTCTTGTCTTTGATGTTTCTCTGTTTCTTTGTTAGGTTTTCCTTTAGGCTCTTGTTCCTCGTCTCGGCTCCACTTGTTATTCTCATTCTCCAACTTTTGTTGCAGTCTTTTATCTTTTATTTTTTCTCTACGATTCCTCCATCTTTGGGTTCGTTTAGACTTAGCACTTTTCTTAGACTCTTTAGAATCTGCAACTACTTGTGGTGCTGGGGTGTTCAACTCTTTGTCTTGGTTATCATTTTCTTTGGATTTATCCGAGGTCTCTCTTACTTTTGCGCTAGTTATCGCTTTCAATGGTACAATGTATTCCTTATCACTCTCTGATGACTCTACCACTTCTATAACATTTATTTTTGTTGTAGAATTGATTTTATTGGGATTTTAGGGCAATCCCTAAAAAGGTGTTCCTTGCCACAATCACTGCAGTAGCCTTCCCAAACTCTCTCAGGTGGTGGTGGGTTAGGCAATCTACACTCTTTGATAAAGTGATCACCTCCGCATCTATAACATGGTCCTCTAGGGGCATGTGGTCTACTCATTGGCCGTGGTGGTACTGGAGCTCTAGGAGTAGTGTACATTAATGACTCATTGATCATATCCGTAGGAGCTATCATAACTATCAGATACATATGTATATGGTTCATAGGACTGTCTATACTCAGCCATAGTATTTTCATAGGTGGAATAACTTCCCTGACTAAGGTCATAAGATTGATCATAAGTCTCAGTATTAGTCAATGGAGTGGCTCCTACTATTTCTCTTTCAGGATTCTCTTCAATTTGAGTGATTTTCACTTGGACCACATTTTGTGGGTGAGGTGGTTGTTATCCTAGTACCGGTTGAGGTTGATTGTATCCTTGATATGCATATGGCCGTGGTGCAGGTGCTTGCTGATGGTATGGGGGGTATCTATAGGCTTCTCCTCCTTGATCCCTCAAGTTGTATCCATAAGGCTTAAATGGTGGTGATTGTGCAGGTCTTGGTTGTCGATTGTAAGGGCAATTCTCCATACTGTGATTTGTGTACCTTTGCTCTATGTTATAGTAGTGAGTGGGACCCTAGGCAATTGGTCTGTTATAGGCAAAAGGAGGTGGTGGGACTATTCCCTTATTGCACAAATGAGAAGGGTGGTCACCTCCATAGTGAATGCATCTCGTGAGCATATGCACTCTCATCGGGTGGTTAGGATAATTCCTCTGTCCTTGAACATTCAGCTTCTTAGCCACTAAATCGGCTATCTCTTCTACATTGTTCCTGGGATTGGAAGTACTGCTAGCACTATCCTCACTCTTAACACTTCCTTGAGGTATTTTTAAGTCTTCTGCCAGATTGTCTTCTAGATTGATACACTCCTTCATGCATTCTTGTAAACTTTGGAATCTCTTCACATATACTAAGGATCTCAAGGACCCATTTACCAATCCTTCTAGAAATGATGAGACCATTTTATTTTGGGTGGATATCTCTTCTACAAGACATCTATCCACATATTACTTGAATCGTCTCACTGCTAACCTCACTGATTCCGTAGGCGGCTGCTTGAAACTATGGATTAATGATGACAAGTTGCTTTTTATTCTAGTCTTAGTGAATTCTTCAATCAATTCCTGATATACTTGTTCCATGTTTTGAAAGTTATTAGGATCTAAGGGCTGGAACCATGCTAGGGCCATGTCTGTGAGGGTTAGGCCAAATGATTCATATTGGACCATGAAATCTTCTACTTGTTCAACTCCTACCACTTTCTTGAATTCAACAATGTGCTTGTATGGCTCACCAGAACCATCATAGTGGCTTCTCATGCATTTGGCCACTTGAATGGGTCTTAATCATCTTCTTGGTTCAGGTGGTCTTGGCATTATAGGGAAAACTGATCGTCCTATTGGTATACCTGCATCTCTTCCTACTAGTGGTCTCTCAGGAACAGGAATCCTATTTCTTGGTTCTACATTCACAGGAGGTCGATAGTTGGGATTAACACCAAGTGTAGCAAATTGGAGTTGGGGTCTAATCGGAATGCTCTGTTGTTGTGTCTGACCGGAATGTTGATAAGATGAATTTTGGTGACTTCCTTGGGGATTTTGAGAAGTAGTGGCTTGCTCCCTAGGCGGGAATACAGAATTGTTCTGATATCTCAACCTAGCTCTCTCGAATTCAGTCATGGGCCAATATCTTCTCTGATCCTTATCTAAGTAAGTAATGTGAGTGGGGTTTTCAGGATCCTGTAACTCATAGATGGTGGCTGGATTTGTCACTTATTCCCACAATGAAGAGTTGGTTTTGAGTAAATGATCCATTCCGTTCACCATGTAGACATCCATTAAGAAGTCATCTTGGGGAATTAAGTCTCCTCTCCAAACCCTAATTACAATGGAATTCCCTCTAGGGGTTGACACCTGTTCTTCTTGTCCCTCTTCATTAGGGTTTTGGGCATTATCTTCTTCCCTTTGCTCATTAATGCTTTCTGGATGCTCCATGATTGCATACATAATCCCTCTTTTATCCATATAGAATCCTCCCACGTACTTGATTGCGGGTCTAGGCACTATGTGAGCATCCCTAGCTTTCTTCAACCTCGCCATTGATCTATTCAATCCATCTATGTAGATGGGTAGGTCATTTTGATTGGTGTTCCAATATTCTAAGGAGGTCCTGTACTCTCCCTCAATTATAGACATTAGAGCTACTATGGGTATAGAGCTATGCATGTCTTCTAAGGCCATAATAGTCTCTTCCTCAGATTCACTCGAGGTTTCAAAGTATTGTGAATGTAGGGTAGGTTGTGCAACACTACCTATTGACGAGATTATGCTTCTGTGGCTTCCTAGGACTCTTCCCGATCTCAAGCTCATTCACCTCTTCAGGTCTTTATATGTCCTCTACTTTGCCCTTTACTGCTACCCAATTTGCTTCAACTTTACCCTTTAAGTGGCTTGAAAACTCTCTGATCGATACCACTTCTGAGTGATACTCCTTTGACAATACGATATAAAGTGTCCCACGATACGATACTTAAGTAAATTGGTGATACGATACCACAATTGTTCTCGATACGATACTAACAATCTGCACGATATGATATCATAGATGGGCAACGATATGATACTGATGATACCGACGTTATGATACTAATCAATCAAACAATACGATACTTGTTGTGTATACGATACGATACTAAGAGTCTTGATGATACGATACTTGATTCTCTGGTGATACGATGCTACCTCGTGCACGATATGATATTGGACAGAGGGTGATACAATACCAAATTTGGGCATGATAGGATATGGCTCATTCCATGATACGATATCAAAGTTCATGATACGACACCAAAAGAACTCACGATACGATACTTACTTTATGAACGATATGATACCAGAGGTTCAACGATATGATAACACTATTGTATCCGATACGATACCACTTTGGTCGGCGATATGATACCGGAACCAAAACGATACGATATTGCAACCAAAATGATACGATATCGCAACCAAAATGATACGATACCCGAAAATTAGCGATACGATACGACTCAGTGATTACAATCACGATACCACACTTTGGCGATACAATGCCAGAGTGGTATGGTGATACCACAAGTGGGCAACCGGCGATACAATACCAAGTGAGTATCGTGATCCAAGGGAATTTTGGTATCGCGATACCAAAACAAAACGGATCAAGATACTTTTTTTTTCAAACACACAAATGATTATTTTCAAAAACCAAGTTAACTTATGTGCTTCTTGTGCATTCCCCTTTCTCCCTCTGTGTCTGTATCTCAAAAACACTCACTCAAAATCCTGATATCTCTCACATGACACCGATGGAAGATAGTTTCACACTTCTTTAGATTCACTGATGTTTATAGGTGATTAATCATAATTCTCTTACCTCCTCTAAGCTCCTTGTTAGCTCAATTCAAAGTGATATTGTTTGGACTCACTCCAACAACCACGATCTCAAGCTCACGATACCGATCATCTGCGCTGTTGGAAGCAGCCAGAGGCACAGACGCCACGGAAGCATGTAACGACAAAGCAGGGAGCCAATCGAATCGTTTTTCAAATAATTATGTTTTCAAATACTTTCCAAAAACCTCCAACAGTGATTTTTATCACTATTGTAACATATGTAACATAGAAAATCCCATTTTGTAATCCATAGCTCCATTTTGTGCAAGCCGAGGAGTCCTCGAGCTTGAGGAGCTTAGGTAGAACAAGCGTATCAATTTTCGTTATTTTTAGATACTGTTTACCCTTCCAAATAGCATCTAGGACCTAATTTTTAACTATGCCGGTCACTAGATGTGAAACCGGTCAAAACTAGTCTAGAAACTATAAAAAGAGCTAGAGAGCTCATTTTTGAGGGTTAGCTAGTGTGAGCTTAGAGCTATTTTGAGCTTGTAAGAGTGTTCTTGAGTAATAGAGCTAATTTCCCACCTTCCATTGTGTCTTGCTTGTCTCTTCATTGTGTGTGTGTATGTGTGTGTGCATTTCTATGCTTCTCACCTTCACTCTCACATCATCTCACATTCACGATCTTCATATCACTCCTACCTCTTCCGCGGATTGACATTAAGGAGGTGAAGCTTCTTAACGTGGTTCTCACCATTGTGCTAGAGCAACACCAAATTTGGCGCCGTTGCCGGGGATCGAGTCTAGGACGAATGTGTGATGGTAAGAGTATAGCAAGAAGTGGCGTTGGAAGGTAAAAATTTCAGTTTTTGTTGTTATTTTTACTTAGTTTTTAGTGTTTTTCACCTCCCCCACACTCCATCTTCATCACCGCATCATCATCTTCATCTCCAAAAAAATCAGAAAACTCACCATATCCACCCATTCTCCTCATTTCCCCTCATTTGTGCATGCGAGAGAGTGAGAGAGAACTTTTGTGCTTGTGTGTACTTTTGTTTTCTTGAGTTTTCTTGCAGGTACAGAGCTCCAGTGCATCAGGAAGGTTGCAAAAAGGTAAAATTTTCAGTTTCTGTCAGAAATTGCCGACTGTGTCAGACCATCGCGATGGTCTGCAAAGTTTGGAATTTGGAGAAGGCGACCACACCAGCGTGTAGGCGACCCCTGCGTGTGTAGGAATCCATAGCTGCATTGCAAAAATTCATAGTTTGGTGGACCATCGCGACGGTCTCTGACCATCGCGATTGTGTCACACCATCGCGATTGGCTCACGCCATCGCGACGGCTTGGCCGGACCATCGCGACGGTCTCTGACCATCGCGATTGTGTCATGCCATCGCGATTGGCTCACGCCATCGCGCCGACGGTGCCACGTGGCAATCCAGACCATCGCAACGGTGCATTTCAGACCATCGCGACGACACCCTCACACCATCGTGACACTTCAAAAATTCAGACCATCGCGATTGGCTCACGCCATCGCCCCCAGACCATCGCGATTGGCTCACGCCATCGCGTTCAGACCATCGCGACGGTTCACTTTGGACCATCGCGATTGTCCAAAGTTGACCGTTGACTGATGCCATCGCGACGGTGCAAGTCCACGCCATCGCGACTGTCCAATTTCAGACCATCGCGACGGTGCACTTTCAGACCATCGCGATTGTCCACTTTCACGCCATCGCGATTGTCTACTTTCACGCCATCGCGATTGTCCACTTTCACGCCATCGCGATTGTCCAAGTTCACGCCATCGCGACGGTGCAATTTCAGACCATCGCGATTGTGCAATTTCACGCCATCGCGACGGTGCACCCTCACGCCATCGCGACGGTCCCAGACCATCGCGATTGTCTCAGACCATCGCGATTGTGCACCCCCATCGCAAATTTTAGGGTTTCATTTTTTGGCCAATTTTGGGGCTATTTTTGGGAAATTTTTGGGTGATTATACTCATAGGAGACCCCTTAGCTCATATTTGGAGAAAAACCTGTTTGTCAGTTTTTACCCCCCAAGGCCTGAACGGTCATAACTTTTTCATCCGAAGTCCATTTTTTGAGCTTAATAGCTCGTTAGAAAGCTCTTGACGAGTACTACGTGACCTCAACTGTTTTTTTCTTAAAGAATACTTTAGATAAGCTATTTTGAGGTTGACCTAGTTTGGGACTTGAAAGCCAGGGGGCAAGCATTAAAAAGTTGGGCAAAAGGGAAGGGACTTAAAAGGTGTATGTACTTAAGTGCTTGATCATCCAACTGTGAATTGGTCTAATATTGGATTTTTCCAGGTCTAGCAAGGGCAATCAAGGGCAACCAAGGCAAGGCAGTGACGGGCATAAAGCTTGGGAAGCGCGGCTTCTTGGGCATCAGAGCAACCAGAAAAGCTGACTCGAGGTTGGAAGATTACTCAACCCCCTCAGTCAATTCTTAGCTTAGGATAAACGTTAGCGTTGTGGATTAAGACGGTAGGAACGCCTCAAGTTCAAGATATTTAATTCTTTCAAGTCTAAGACTACAAGTAAAGGTGTGTGTGACGAAAACCTAAAGGAAAGAACATAAGTCTGACGGAACAAGACTCAAAATTATAACGAAAAGTCGAATTCCTGACGCATACAGTAAGACAAGAATCTAAAGAAATTTAAAAAGAATCAAGACAGTAATAACAAAGAATCATTGACGACCTGAGCATGTACTGAGTGTACAAGGAAGAAAATTAATGAACCTTAGATCAGGCAAACATATAGGTAAGTCAAACCGACGAAGCCTTAGATCATCAGAGGCAAGTGTAAGAACTACTGCTCGATCGTGGGCTCAGCAATTGAATAGTAATTATCCCTACGAGAGCTCAGACACTAGTGAATCAGAAATGGCATTTAGCACAGAAAGACCAGAAGGAGGGTCGAATGTAGCCTATGTAGAAAAACCAGAAGGACCCTATAGAACGCAACTAGAGTTTCTCCGAACCAACCGATTAGGTGCTCGCATCTATGAGGATGGTTTGCGAAGGCAAGTGGTGCAAATGCACAACCTTGATCAACCCATTGGATTGGAACATCCAGTGGTGAAATTCGAGAGGGACGCGTACATAGACAAGGAAGGAACGATGTACATATTAAGTACGCAGCCAAACAATACCAACGAGTTTGGCATGATTCAACCAGAAACGGAAGCAAAATCTCAAGGAAAAGAACCATTAGAAGAGCCTAGAACACCTAGAGGGAAATCTGTACTGACACGAGTACTAATCCCAGAATGGATCCCTCAGGACAACAGAAGCATAGAGTTGTTTGTAAATAAAGAAACGGATGAAGCCTTTTGGAGATACAAGACCGAAATACTTAGTGAGGTAGGTATCATCACTATATACAAGTTCAAGGACCCGGATACACCTGGAAAGGTTGTATACCTGGATGAGACTTCAGAAAGAGTCTTTGTGGTACCTGACCGCGCTAAAAACACATACACATGGAGAGGTGAGTTGGTATTCCCTCCATCTAGAACGAACATGAATACAAGTCAACAAGGGGCAGGAACATCCTCAGCCCATGGAAATCAAAGAGAGGGAAATAAAGAGAGACCGGAAGTAAGCTTTAATCACCCCATAGGGAGAGATAGAACAACCAGAGACACTAATAGAGCTGATAGACAAAGAGATCATGGAGTACTAGGTGGTAGAGATGATTTTCCTCTACCTAGACCATGTGAACACGCAAGAACATTGAGACCCACGCAATTAGTAAAATCAATGAAGAATTACTTTGATGGGACAGGAGATCCCTATGACCACGTCGCAGAATTCAAGCAAGTACTAAGAGCCGAACAAGTCGAAGACATGTTCACGCAGTACAACGCATTTGGACTAACGTTAAAGAATACAGCTTTAACTTGGTTCCAACCATTGCAACAAAGGCAATTTAGAGACATCCTTCACTTTTTAGAGACATTCATCACTGAATTCTCTAAAAGTGGGATTAGACACGACACGTCTTCGTTGATTCATAGCTTTAAACAGACCCCTCAAGAAACAGTAAGACTGGCAGGACGTAGGTTTAGACAATATGTTGAACGATGTCCAATGCAAGAGCTACCCTCACAAGCTAAGCAAGTGTCATTGTTTCTAGATGGCTTGTTGAGCTCTAAACTACGCTCCTACGTGTACCTAAAAGAACCCAGAATGCTAGAGCAATGTGTAAGAATTTGTATAGACATTGAGGACAACTTAGGAGACGAGTTGGAACTCTCAAAGGTCTATAAGGACTCAGACTGTTCATCTCTAGCATCCACAAAATTGTCTAACTCGATAGAAGACCTTGCAGAAAAAGTGGCCCAGAAACTAGGAGTTTCTAGTAAACCTAGGGTGCTAACAAACAAGCGTTGTTACACCTGTGGTGGTGATCATATGGCAAATGTGTGCCCCAATGCACCACAACCTCAAGCCAACCCTAGTGGCCAATACTGTACAATTGAGAGAAGATACACGAGTCATACGGCTCAGGACTGCCCATACAACAAACAAACCGTGAGACAAAACTACCCGCAAGCATACCCGCAGCCAGGTAGGTATCAAGGCCAATACAATGCTCAGCCTTATTACTATAGGCCTCCTCAGAACTACCCATACCAGGCTCAACAGAGACCTCAACCTGTCTTAGCTCAGCAGCCACCCCTGCCAGCGAATGTCATCTCAGTCAAATACGCTGCTGCAGAAGAGAACCTAAGTAGGGCTTTAGTGCCTTCTTCACCTTTGATCACAGAGAGTGACCCACACTCAAACAGTTTTGACTCTGCGCATGTAGATAGTCCACCCGCATATTACACAGAGTCACCAGAACACGTGGAGACATATCATTACGATAGTCCACCAGTGGAACCTAGTTGGGAGCCCGACTATGCTAATGTGATGTACACAAACCCAAATCCACGGCCCCAAGTAAGACAACAGAGACCACAGGGCCCTAGAGGACCATGCTTTAGGTGCCAAGGAGATCATTTCATAAAGGATTGTCCACATCCTCCGATAGCAGGACAATCACAGTACTATAACATCCAAGGCTTTTGTGCTGATTGTGGCAAAGAGCACATAATCAAAGATTGTCCTAAAAATCCAATTAACGCTTCGAATGTGACACCGATCAACGTGATAGGTATTGTAAATAACGCAGATGGATCCAACCCTACATACGTGCCTATCCAAGCTATAACAAGAGCCCAGGCGCTCTCACAGAACCAACAGCTTAATCAAGAGAAAATAGCCGGAAGTAGTGAAGTTGTAGAATCTAGTAGTAAAAAGACGAAATCTTGGAAAGATTCTAGAGAAAGGATAAAGAGAAAATGGAGTAAAAAGATAACGGAGTTGGAAGGAAGTTTGAAGGAATCTAGAGCCAAAATCCAAGAATTGACTTCACAGGAATTGAATCAAGAGAATCCAGCTCAAAAATCAGGATCAGTTTTAGCGGAACCCATACCAGAAAATCTAGACATGATGTTTCGTGCATATCAGGCTAGATTAAAAGAGGGACCTCAGGTAGCTGAAATGAGCAAAAACTACCCTCGGGCTGATCTAGAAATTGAGAGAACTAAACTTTGCATGAAGATGGTAGAACTAGCACAAGCTTTGTTCGAAGCCTCTAGATATCTTAATTGGAATAACATGGCAAAACCGGAATTACACTTTCAAGGACTAATGGAGAGGCTAGAATATTTGATAGAAAGCAAAGAGAAAAAGGATCAGCATAGGAACCCTATTGTCCCAGAGACACAGGAAAGGAATGCACCATCCCTGTCTCAAGTACCCAATACAGAAAGTCAAGACAATTTGTCTTCCATACATAAATATTCACATGAATTTTTGAGAGAAATACAAGAAGAGAAATGGAGAAAAGAACAAGGAACCCATCCTCCTATTCAAGAAATAGACGACTTGCAGGAACAATTTCCCCAAGACATTCCCTCTATTTACGATGATGTAGAGGAAGAACAACTGAGTGAACACACAAGATTTGAATCTAATTCTTTACAAGAATTACCTCAGTTCACAGGACCTTGGGAAGCAAAGTCTATTAGTATGAGAGCACCCACGATAATAGTGAGGAATGAAGAATCAGTAATCCCTAGAAACACGGAAGTGATCAAGAATACTAAAGTACAGTGTAATCTCACTCTGGAGGAGTTATTAAAGGTAAAACCAGAATTGTGGAAACATGTAGCAAATCAATTCCCTGAGCTTGCTACTACTCCCTCACAAATAGCATCACAAAACAAGGTACCAGAAATACCCGTAGAAAAGATCGGAAATGTAAGCGAAGGAGAGGAAGGTAACACTTACCTTCCGATAACCCATCAGGGCTACACCACAAAAGCCATCTTAGATTCAGGAGCCGGAGTAGCCATCGCTACCACTGCTTTATGGAAACGTTGGGGTAAGCCAGCATTGAGACCCACCAGGATGAAGCTACAAATGGCCGACGGACACATAGAAAAACCATTAGGCTTACTAGAAGGCATATCACTCACCACTTGTGGTGTAGAATTTGAGCATACCTTTGCCATTTGTGACTTTGCAAAAAATCATGCTTATGAGATGATATTGGGACGACCATTCATGCGTCAGTTGCAAATTGTACAAGATTGGGGAACTAATTCGTTGTACTTGCAACATTTAGGAGTGACTGCCAAAGTCAATCTTAAAGACTATTCACATCAAGATGTACCCCCAATACAATGGAATACCATCCATAAGACACCAGTAGAGACGGAATCCGTGCACTCATTAGAATCAGATCCTTCTTGGTTGCATGAGGATACTCATTTATGGATGTGTAAAGTAGCCAAACAAGAGGAAGAAAGGTTAGAAGCCAGGACCTTAGGTGCAGAACAACATCCAAGAACCCTTCAAGATCCAGCCTACGCACCTGTAGTATTCCCAGACGAAGAGTTTGAACCCCATGGTTGGGCAGAAATCCTAGCAACCATGGACGTAGCCATCAATGAAGAACAATGGACACCCCACTGTGACGAGGATGGCTATGACATATCAGTTTTCACGATAGAGCCAATCATGTGCGATGCAATTTTAGAAGAGTGTGAACCTACCACTGATGCTTTTGAGGACGCAAGCGATTTTGATTTAGAATCAATTATCATGGACCCACCCTTTGCATCAGAGGAAGAATATTTTTTCGAAGTAGAGACTCACACTCAGAGACACGAGGAAATTACGAATGAGGTGAGGTTAGCCACGGAAGTGACTACCAAGAGTGAAGGCAAGAAAAGAAAGAAGAAAGAAACCATGTCAGAAAAAGAAGAATCTTTATTTGAGGTACCCGAGAATTTCAAGAAATATGAAATCGAAGATAGAAGAATCATGGTACGAATGCCTAATAGAAAGGCGAATGACGGACAAGTATATGATAATCGAGAGAAAACCAAGAAAATAATAGTTGCCATAGAAGGAGAAGAAGAAAAATGTACCTACATAGGGCATGATTTGACAACTGAAGAAGAAGAAGAGCTAGTTGCCCTATTGTGCGAATATAGAGATGTTTTTGCGTGGAGTTACAAAGATTTGAAAGGAGTAGATCCAGATATATGTTCTCATAGAATCCCTATGACTCCAGATGCAAAACCGACAAAACAGAAACCGTACACGTACAATGATAACTACGCTGCGAAGATTAAAGAGGAGATAGATCGCTTGATAGAAGCAGGATTCATTTACGAAATTGAGCATACCGAATGGGTATCACCCATTGTGGTTGTGCCCAAGAAGAATGGAAAATTGCGTGTGTGTATTAACCTTAAAAAAGTTAATGCCGCCACGATTAGAGATAGTTATCCTCTTCCTATCACAAAACATCTATTGGAAAGAGTTGCGGGCAAGGAAGTTTACAGCTTTCTTGATGGATTCTCAGGTTATAATCAAGTAGCCATTGCTCCAGAGGACCAACACAAGACGGCATTTGCCACTGAATGGGGCATATTTGCATTTCGTGTGATGCCATTTGGCTTAACAAATGCACCCGCCACTTTCCAGCGACTCATGTGTCATGTTTTCAGGGAATTCCTACGCAAGAGTTTGGAAGTTTATGTCAATGACTTATGTGCTCATTCAAATGTAAGACAGACGCATATCCCAGAGTTAAGACAAATATTTGACAAATGTCGAGAATATCAGGTTTGTTTGAACCCAGAAAAGTGCGTTTTCATGGTCAGACAAGGCAAAATTCTAGGACACATTGTGTCAAAAAATGGAATCTCTACGGATGAAGAAAAGGTGAAGGTAATTGCAGATTTACCTAGACCAACTAATGTGAAAGAGGTACAGGCATTTATGGGCCATTGCGGTTATTATAGGAGATTCATACACATGTATGCAATCATAGCCAAGCCTTTGTACTCTCTTTTAACCAATTTTGAATGGACAGAGGAATGTGAAAAG
Organism: Ceratopteris richardii; assembly: GCA_020310875.1. Lineage (NCBI taxonomy): Eukaryota > Viridiplantae > Streptophyta > Polypodiopsida > Polypodiales > Pteridaceae > Ceratopteris > Ceratopteris richardii. The sequence continues at coordinate 54,080,598 of CM035424.1, read as the reverse complement.
TCATTCAACGAACTTAAAAGACGTTTGTGCTCAGCACCTATATTGACAACCCCAGATTGGAGTAAGCCATTCCATGTACATGTGGATGCATCCAATTATGCCATAGGATGTGTGTTAGCACAACCCACGAATGAAGGTAACATAGATCTCCCCATAGCTTACGCGAGCAGACAATTGAACGCAGCAGAAAGAAATTACACCACAACGGAACGAGAAGGATTAGGGATGATCTACGCAGTAAAGAAGTTTAGGCACTACTTGTTGGCCAACAAATTCAAGTTCTTTACAGATCATCAAGCCCTATTGTACTTAGTCAACAAGCCATGTAACACAGGACGACTGATACGTTGGTTTCTATTACTCATGGAGTATGATTTTGAAGTCGTAGTCAGGAAAGGAAAGACACATCTTAGAGCTGACCACCTTTCAAGATTAACCTCAGGAGAAGCTCCTCAAGGAATAGTGGATGAGTTACCAGATGCATACTTGTTTAATCTTGAGATAGCACCAGAATGGGCTAAGCCTATAGTCCCCGTTCTCACATATGGACCCAAGAATCCTAGGATAAAGATCAAAGAGGGAGAGATTACCAAGTCTCAGAGATACCAAATAATGACAGGAAGCATATATAAACAGGATAATCAAAAGATTCTTGCCTGTTGTGTAGATGAATCAGAACATGCGAATTGGTTGCAATTAGCACACATAGGTGCATTAAAGCAACATCATTCAAAACATCGAACATTACAGACTCTGCATAGACTAGGAGTATATTGGCCTTCGATGGAAGCAGATGTCTACAGGTTGTGTAAAGAATGCCACGTTTGTTGTGAAAGACCACCAGTAGAGCATGCTACATTATATCATGTGTCTCTCACACCAGACTGGAGTGAACAATTAGTGACATACTTGAGGACGAAGACATTCCCTCAAGGCATGACCTTAGCTCGACAACGCAGTCTAGAGCAGGAAGCTCACGACTATTCACTTATTGGCGATAACCTATACAAAAGAGGACGAGATGGATATCTAAGACAATGTGTTCATGAGAGCGATTATCTGAGCATACTAGAGACTGCACACCAAGGTGTTGCAGGAGGTCATTTTGGACCCGATAGGATAATCAAAGCCATCCTCTTTGCAGGATTATGGTGGCCCACTCTTCACATGGATGCTCATACCTATGTTAAGAGATGTGATGTGTGCCAAAGAACTCAGTTTCCTACTCGCAGAGATGAAATGCCATTGAAACCCATGATGGGCGGACGTGCATTTTCCAAGTGGGGTATAGACTTTGTAGGACCCATTAACCCCCCTGCAAAAGGTACACATGCTGAATACATTATTATTGCCACAGATTATCTTACGAAATGGGTAGAGGCAAAAGCCACGAAAAAGAATGATGCACACACAACTGCAAAATTCTTATTTGAGAATGTCTTTACAAGATATGGATTGCCTATAGAGTTAGTGAGCGATCGAGGCACTCACTTTCTAAACCAAGTCATTGAATATTTGTTACAGGATTTTATGGTGATTCACAAGAAATCCGCACCATATCATCCTCAGGCCAATGGTCAGGCTGAAAGCACTAATAAGATCCTTTGTAACGTACTGATGAAACTCGTGAACAACAAACGTTCAGATTGGGACAAACAGCTACACCACGCTGTTTGGGCATATCGAGTGGCCTACAAGACCGTACTCAATGCAACTCCCTTTCAAATGGTTTTTGGTCAGAATGCTGTGCTCCCTTTGGACTTCTTGATACCGACCCTTAAGGTTGCACAAGAACATCAGTGGACCGGCCATGAATTATCAGCAAGGATAATGGACTTGGAACGATTAGGTGAAACCAGGTTAAAGGCAGCAGCAGGAATATATGCAGTGAAGAAGCGACAGAAAGCATATTTTGATGCACATGTGAAAGATAAAGGCATAAAAGAAGGAGATTTAGTTCTAGTATATACGCTAAAACAACACGCACGTAAGTTAGAAAAGCGAGGTTATGGACCTATGATCATTAACAGACTCTCGACAAGTGGAGCAGTACAATTAGCCACTTTAGAAGGAGATATAATGCCTAATTACATTAGTGGCTGTAGAGTCAGGCTATATCAGGAACCTCTTACTGAGGATATGCTTAGACGACTCACGTTGGCAAAGAAGCGTAAGGAGGAAGAAAATAGAATACGAGCGGAAGCTCAGGCAGAAGCAATAGAACGCATTAAACGTATGAAGTTAAGAAGACAAGGACTAGGGAGAGAACATTATAACCATCTAGAAACTACACCCAGATATCCCATGGCCATGTGTCAAGTAAAGTCAACCACTCATCCTAGGATAGTGGACAGGAGACCATTCATTACAATTAGGTTAGAGCACGGCAACCATTGCCAAGAGCTCAGGGCTTTAATTGACTCAGGTGCTGCGACTAGTGCGATTAGATGGTCCCACTATAAGGATTCAGGAATAGAAATGCGGCCAATTGAGGCATACCTCATAGGCCTAGGAGGCATGGAAACCCCTTGCATGGGTGAGGTGGATCTTCCTATCCTCATTAAGGATGTGACCATGACAGCGAAGCTACTAGTGTGCCATGATGACGACCTGATAGAACCCCTAATCCTCGGCCAAGATTGGCTATACGATCACTCGGTGGACCTGAATCTTAGACAAGGCTCCTTACAGATTGGAACCTTAGAACAGAAGCGAGTGATACCGCTTGACTTCCCTAATGGCATTCCGATTGAGGTTTGTAACCCTAGACCCTATGAAACGCATGCGACGAAAGACCGGAAGATCTTGGGTCAGACCAGTCACGTTACGTCTACACCAACCCACTCGGGCTTGGCTATGGACAATTGTCAATCAGAAGAACGACAGGAGATCTTCCCTGGGGCTTCCTGCAAACTAGAAGGGGCAGCTACCCAACCGCTAGGGCAGATGAACACAATCAGCGGTCAGGTGGGTTGCATCAGCGGCCAAATGAGCACAACACCCTGCGGTGCTCATCCTTCCAAACTTGCTACGGACTGGCCTAGATTAAAAATAAAGAATGAATCACTTCCTAATGGGCAGGTCACGCAAGTGTTGGATCTCCCTTCTTTTCCAAAGCAGAGTGTCCAAAGGACCTCTCAAACCCAACCACGAAGGAGTCAACCACAACAGAGGAACCCAGACCGACGACAACACCAGACAAGGCAAAGAAAGCGGCAGTATCAACATCACAGAACAAGTGGCACGAAACAAATATGGGTGCCAAAAGGACAGCAACCACAGGCTATTGGCAACACTGTAGACGAGAACAGGACAACGTTTCAACAGAAACAGAGTCAGCATCCAAAGTCCCCTCGATCTTCTTCTACAAGTACCAATACTCGGCAGATTTGGATCGCCAAGAAATACCTTACCCATAGACCCACACCCATGCAGATTTGGGTACCCAAACAATGTATTATAGCCCAACCCTCAAGCCATGTAATATATACCCCTCAGAAATCTTTTCATCCTTCAATACCACCAAACCCGATACCACTTTTTGTCCCTCAGCAGAAACATACCGCACACTCCAAGACTCTTAGGAAATGGATACCGAAACGTATCCAAACGTCTTCTTGTACCCCATTATCTAACAATTTTCCCACCCCGTTTAAACTCCACCCTTGTACTAATTCACCCTCAACCAAACCTTGTATAAATTCATACACCCAAACCCCACATCATGCATAATAAAAGCTCATCAAGAATTGTAGGCATAATCTGACCATGTAGGTGTCTAGAGACCTGCATTAGTTTTGCAAATAATCATTGCATCAATCACTTCATGACACTTGGCTACACGGGTTGCACATCGGTTATGGAAAGGGATTGCGGTCTCACCTTAATGGGATCATAATTAATTTCCATACTAATGTGTTAATCTTTTGTAGCAGATCTTTTCCATTAGCTCATCAGTCATCATGCAAACCGAAGCAGGACCATCGGAAGCAGGCCCCAGCGTGGCTGCGGTGCCCCTCAATGTTTTACGTGCAGAATCCCATCCGACCGCTCCACCGCCAGAGTTCCAGGGATTTCCGGGACCCATGCCAATCGATAACCCACCTATGGGATACACAGAGAAGATACACCGTAACTCTCATTGGTTCCAAGGCCTAGCTGGACCATTAGCTGATGCTGACTTCATTTTTGAAGCAAATATGACATTTGATGACCGCACATGGGGCAAGTATCAATTCTTCTCAAGAGAATTCGAAGGCTTACAGAACACCCAGGACTTAACTCATGTTTGGGCTAGAGCCGGCTTCACGGAGTATTTCAATGATCCTCTACCCAAACCGGACTTTTATAGGTGTTATTACTTAATCACCACTTTGCTGGCCTCAGAGAATAAGGACATCCCAGGAACCTTTATTTTGCCTTCTTTAGTGGATGATCCACCTTACAAAAGATTTTATCTTTCGAAGGATTTAATCATGGCGGCCATCAAGATTCATGGAACACACACTCCAACGGAGAAAGAACGGCTAGTCCCAGAGCAGATGAAGCGTGGTGACGTAACTAAGTGGGAGGATATTTCTGCTATCACACCTGAGCTCTCTAAGCCATTACGGATATGCATGCAGCACTTTGCTTTCCCAGCTCAGGATCGTTTTACCATGCCTCACAAGAGAATCTGGTTTAGATTGTACTTAGCATGTACTGGACCGCAAACGGTTGATCTAGCCAGCTGGATCATTGATCAGCTCTATCTGGCACAGCATAGATGGGAGCGAAAGAAGGTAATCAATGGATGCTGCGCCCTCACCAGGATCATATATATGTGCTTGGCATATGATTTACCCATAGAGCGTGCCATGACCAGTGAGGAACTGAAAGCATTTAAAGGGACCACTAGGAAGGCTAGAAAGTCTAGCAAAGGCAGAGCCGGAAAGCGGATGAGAGGTACTATCCCGTGCCTACAAGTCCCAGAATCACCCTCGCCGCAACCATCTCCAGAGCAGTCACCAACAGCAGCCACTCCCACAGTACAACCTATTCGCATAAGGTTATCTAGACCAGTGGTAACGGAGGGCACCACCAGTACTGTCGCATCCCAAGAAGCCACAACCACAGAACCTATCACCACAGCAGCTGAACTTCCCACCACTATCGGTGCGGAAGCTTTCTCTTTTCCAATACCGCATTTAGAACCAGGACAAGCAGAGCCACTAGACCAAACGTTTGATTTTGAGATGCCCGATGCATTCTCCAATCAGTTCCAGTATTCAGAAGGACACTTGTTTTCTCAAGAATTTGAAAGGCCTAGCTACCCTACTACGCCCAGGGATCAGCCACAAGGACAGATCGTGTCCAGCTCTGATGACGAAAGAACAGCAACCGATGACGACGAAGGTGACGACGAAGCTAGCCAGGGAACACATGAATCCCAAGAGCATGAACAGACGGATGACCAAGGCCAACAAACAGACACACATGGCGATACAAGTACCCATGAAGACGAAACTTACGAAGCAGCAGCTTACACACTGGCTATCAAGAAGTTGTATAGAACCATGGAAAAAGTTTGGGCACGCAAGAAGCTGACAGAGGAAGAGAGCCAAAAAATAATAGAACAAGAACTTGTCAGAGGCGGATTCGAAGACGCATACATCAAAGGATTCAAAGAATTAGTCCAATCAATAGGCTCCAACGAGGCACTCAGGTACTTGCAACGAAAGCCACTGCCACAGTTTGACCCCCGTAGAGTACGACTACTGTCAAAGCCCGGCGAATACATTCGTGTACCAACCGGAGCACAATCTTCAGAACAAGCCAGGGAGGCATGCCTCGTCCCCGAAAGTTCATTACCCGTAGAAACAATCTTTGTAGATTCCCCACCTCGCGCTACAACTGTACAAACCTCAGTAGCACCGACCACCCCAACCGCTCCTCTCTCACCGCCAGTCCATCCAGCCTCCCCTCTTCACCCTCCTTCCCCCAGACCCACATCTTCATTCGCCGGTGGTGTTGCAGAAACCGTCTTTACGACCACTCACCCCACAATTCCCGCGCCCATTAGCCCTAATCTACCCCTTCCCACACCCACCTTTCTATCCAACCCATTCCTTCATCAATCTTTTCCATCTTTCCCCACAACTCAAGGACCCCTTTTCCCATTCCCCCCGCCATTAACCTTCTCCCCCGTCTCACCTCCCCGACCCACTGTAACCCCTCTTTCCCCTTTCCACCAAGCCGCTCCAGCCAGCCCCCCCTGTAAATTACCCCTCAACCTTTGTAAATCCTGTATTTACACCAGCACGAGCACCCACGATCACACCAATATTCACGGTCACCGCACTAGACACGTCCACTGACATGGACATCTCACCACCCGCTGCACCATCACTACCTTCACTCACGGCACAAACATTTTTAGGCACATCACAATTCTCAACAATCACTACATCATCCACCTTCCCATCCCCATTCCCCGTTCCCGTTGCATCTACACCAACTGCATCTTCATTTAGCACCCCGTTAATACTATCACCCATTGTAGATAATGCATTCCGACAGATGTTCATGTGTATGACGCAAGTAAGAGATGAGTTCACATCTCTTGGTGATAATTATCAGCAGCTGCAGAGGACAACCAATGACTTACAGTCGCAGCTTAATTTATTGTCTATTGAGAATGCCTCTCTGAACACCCGCTACCAGGAATTACGCGAGGCATATCACAAATTGGAGCTAGAAAGCGAAGAAAAGACCAAGGAAGCCACTGCTGACTTGGATAATTTATTAAGAGCCCAGACAGTTTGCAATGCAACGCTAACACGAAACATGGGCTTACTAAGAAGACACCTAGCCGCAGCAAAAGAGGAGAACCAGAGACTCCAAGAGCAGAATAGAGAGAATTTGGAAGCGGCATTGGACCATCCAGAACAACCCTTAAGTCCTATCAGATTCAAGGCAATCCCATCCGAAGCAATGAAGATGTTGCTAGAAGACCATGTTAGACTGCTCGAGGAATATGATCGGATGAACGAAGAGCATCAGCACCTAAAGGAAGATCACAAGCTACTACAGCTCAGAGAACCGGCAACACAACAAGTACAAGTAGCAGCAGAAGTACCAGAACCTGTGGACCCCTCTCCTGACCTCCTAGAGGAACTCAACTCATTACGGGCCCAGGTATCGACCCTTGAATCAAGGATTGCAGTATACGAAGCGCCACCAAGGCCAGATTCCCCACCTGAGCTTCCGGCTGAAGAAGAAACGGTCACCATCCCGGTGGAGGAAACATTTGAAGAAGCGTACGAGCCACAACCCATCCCAGGCAGACGTGTCACGGCTGAAGGCCAGATGACGTATGAACTTCCGACCCCCGCGTGGATGAAGACTATTGAGGAAATTGGAACAACGCACTCAGCTAGAGTCGAGGCCCAGCTACATGCTATGGCCATGATCGAAGAAAGAATTTTGCAATCTCCCTACTTTGCTCAATTGGCCCCACGCAGGTACATATCCAGGCATGAGCTTCAATACAAACCTTACTTCATGCTAATGGCCGAATACCAGCTGGCCGTAGAGAAGCGAACTGGCAAGAAACCATTACATGCAACTCAATTCGAGCCGGAAGACTTGCCATTGGATGCGCAACAAGGCACTATTTATCAACCAGATTGGCGTACACGTCTTTTACAGGAGTACCCTGAAATGATGAGCACATGGGTTAAGGCACCTTTACATTTAAAATACAATCCGTGTTGGGGACCAGTGCCACGATGCCGCTCCTGGACTGCCTTTGCTATTAAGGTACAAAACAATAAGCAGTGCCAAGACTGGTTAAATTACCCCTATTTTAAGCCACCCATTGAGTTACCAACTGTTGGATACATGATGGCTACAATTCGCCACTGGCTCCCTCGATTAAAGCATATGGACGATATAGCGGCGCATATGACTGTCAAAATCTTTGACATGATGCAAATGATTTTTAAAGTCTTCCGACGAGTCAAAGCACCACATGTTAATACCCCGGGCTTTGAGCATGGCAATTTTGATCTGGTATATGATATGAGTACAACGCCATCGCTACGGGTTTGTTATGCCTGGCACTGCAGAATAAAGTACCTACCAGCGTGCTACAAGCAGACATTCGAAGAGATGTTCACAACCGGCTTTTGGGAATACCATTCAGAGGTATTCATAAGCAGGCCTACACATTTATTACAATTATTTGCCTGTGAACGAATGGTCTATTCCACACACTATTAGCTCCCGCCACCGGAAGAACCGCAACCAATCGACTGGGAGTAACTCGAGGCAGATCTGGCCCGAGGCATTCGTATCTCCGAGCACACCCTCGCTCAAGACCTCCTACAGAACTATATCCGGCAGACCTCACAACAAGGTTCTGTCAGGGACGACAGAAGCGAGAGGGAGGGGGGTGTTGGAAGCAGCCAGAGGCACAGACGCCACGGAAGCATGTAACGACAAAGCAGGGAGCCAGTCGAATCGTTTTTCAAATAATTATGTTTTCAAATACTTTCCAAAAACCTCCAACAGTGATTTTTATCACTATTGTAACATATGTAACATAGAAAATCCCATTTTGTAATCCATAGCTCCATTTTGTGCAAGCCGAGGAGTCCTCGAGCTTGAGGAGCTTAGGTAGAACAAGCGTATCAATTTTCGTTATTTTTAGATACCGTTTACCCTTCCAAATAGCATCTAGGACCTAATTTTTAACTATGCCGGTCACTAGATGTGAAACCGGTCAAAACTAGTATAGAAACTATAAAAAGAGCTAGAGAGCTCATTTTTGAGGGTTAGCTAGTGTGAGCTTAGAGCTATTTTGAGCTTGTAAGAGTGTTCTTGAGTAATAGAGCTAATTTCCCACCTTCCATTGTGTCTTGCTTGTCTCTTCATTGTGTGTGTGTATGTGTGTGTGCATTTCTATGCTTCTCACCTTCACTCTCACATCATCTCACATTCACGATCTTCATATCACTCCTACCTCTTCCGCGGATTGACATTAAGGAGGTGAAGCTTCTTAACGTGGTTCTCACCATTGTGCTAGAGCAACACCAATTTTGGTGTTGCTCTAGCACAATGGTGAGAACCACGTTAAGAAGCTTCACCTCCTTAATGTCAATCCGCGGAAGAGGTAGGAGTGATATGAAGATCGTGAATGTGAGATGATGTGAGAGTGAAGGTGAGAAGCATAGAAATGCACACACACATACACACACACAATGAAGAGACAAGCAAGACACAATGGAAGGTGGGAAATTAGCTCTATTACTCAAGAACACTCTTACAAGCTCAAAAGAACTCAACCTCAAACAAGCTAACCTCAAAAATGAGCTCTCTAGCTCTTTTTATAGTTTCTAGACTAGTTTTGACCGGTTTCACATCTAGTGACCGGCATAGTTAAAAATTAGGTCCTAGATGCTATTTGGAAGGGTAAACGATGTCTAAAAATAACGAAAATTGGTACGCGCATTCTACCTAAGCTCCTCAAGCTCGAGGACTCCTCGGCTTGCACAAAATGGAGCTATGGATTACAAAATGGGGTTTTCTATGTTACATATGTTACAATTAGTGATAAAAATCACTGTTGAATGTTTTGAAAAGTGATAAAAAACATATTTGTTTGAGAAATTGATCCGACTGACTCCCTGCTCTGTCGTTACATACTTCCGTGTCGTCTGTGCCTCTGGCTGCTTCCAACATGCGCTCTCCCACGATACTAGCTCAACCACAAGTAATTTACAAATGAGTATTTTTTGGGTTTTTAAGCCTTTGTTTGGACAAAGGTTGAAGAGTACAAAACTAAAGAGTGCTTGAAATTTTAAACCTACTTTCCTATTCTACTCTCTTTCTCTCTACTCCCTACTCTAACTTCCTTCTCTAGCTCACTCTCTTAATCTAACAACTCACTACACACACTCCAAGAAAAGAGAAGTAGCAAGTGTGAATAAGTGTGACTTGCCAAAGAAGAGACTTCACAACTCCTCAACTCACTGCACTACTAAGAGATTTCACCATCACACGAATGCCTCCATTTGATTTGACACTCCTCGGCAATGGCACCAAAAAATGTGTGTACCTAAGTATCGACTTGGGGACTTGAGGAGAAAGAGACTATACCTCAATCCCCTACAAGTACATATAGTGGGGAGTCATGCTTTAATTATCAATCCAAGAAGCATCATAACCTAGCCGAGTGTATGAGAACATGCACTCAAATGATGGTCAATGAAAATGTGAACTAACAAAGGTGCAAACAAGTGTAAACGATCACATTCAAAGCTTTCATGGTTGGCTATGGTGTCACGATACCTAGAGCAGCAGCCAACAGTAGATCGAGCTTTTATCTCAGCTCCAAACTTGCAATATAGCAAATTGTGGGTTCATTTAAATAGCTCTTGAGAAGAGGCATCCAATGGTGGTATTTTCACTCGATTCTGACACTTCTGCTTCAAGCTATGAACAAAATATTGAGCCACAAGAATGATCTACCTACACTTCAGCACTTCCTACACTTTGCACACACATTACCAACATCAAACAAGCACTACCATGGATAGACAACACTTCAATACACTCTTTTCAAGCATCACACATGCATGCAACCTCACAAGCAAAAAGATAGAGAGAGGAGAAGACACAAATTCGAAATTCTGTGCTCTTGATTCTCACAATGGCCATAAAGTTCTTAGAAAGAGTCACAAAATGACTTATATACATGTGTCTTAAAAATGGTCCTTTCACACAAGAGACCGGCACTTTATTGACTAAAAGAGTAATTCCCTACTATTTTACAAGGGTAATGATACAGATATCTACGGATATGCATCTCGAGGACTCCTCTAGTGCCTTTACATTGGAAAATATATTACAAGGTGACTATGTTACAAAAATAAAGTGTACAAATCAAAAAAATTTTGGGGCCCTTCTTTTTCTCTATATCTCTACTCTACAACATCTATGTTGATGATCTATGTGCTCATTCCAACATTAGACAAACACATATACTTGGGCTTAGACAAATCTTTGACAAATGTAGAGAATATCAGGTCTGCTTTAACCCAGAAAAGTGTTTTTATGGTCAAGCAAGGCAAGATTCTAGGACACATAGTGTCAAAGAATGGGATATCCACGGATGAGGAGAAATTTAGAGCAATTCCAGAGCTACCTAGGCCAAGAATGTCAAGGAAGTACAAGCTTTCATGGGGCATTATGGATATTATCGATGTTTCATTCATATGTATGCAATCATTGCAAAGTTGTTGTACTCTCTCTTGACTAACTTTGAGTGGATGAACGAGTGTGAAAATGCCTTTAATGAGCTTAAGCGACGATTGTGTTCAGCACCAATCTTGATTACACCACATTGGAACAAACCATTCCATGTTCATTTTGATGCATCCAATTATGCTATTGGGTGTGTCTTGGCATAACTTACTGGTGAAGGTAATATGGATCTTCCAATATCTTACTCGAGAGACAATTGAATGTGGCTGAATGAAATTATACCACTACCAAAAAGAAGGATCAACATGGTATATGCAGTTAAGAAGTTTAGACATTATTTGCTTGCAAATAAGTTTAAAATTTTTACAGACCATCAAGCACTATTATATCTAGTTAACAAACCTCACAATAGTTGTAGATTAGTAAGATGGTTCCTCTTACTAATGGAATATGACTTCGAAGTGGTGATTAGGAAAGGTCAGACTCACCTTAGGGTGGATCACCTTTCTAAACTAACTTCAAGAGAGTCCCCTCAAGGAGTATCAAATGACCTTCCTGATGCTTACTTGTTAAATCTAGGAGTAGTGCCTGGTTGGGCCAAGAACATAGTGCCTATTCTTACCTTTGGACCTAAACATCCTGTATTGAAAATTAAAGACAAGGAAGTAGTCAGATCTCAAAAATACCACATAATGGTAGGCAACATATATAAACACACTGATCAATGTTGGAGACCTTTTAATCTCCAAAGGTTTGATCTACACTGACTTAAGAACACTTCTATGTCAGCTATAAACCAAACTTTACACAAACAATGTTCCTTTTTTACCAAAACTTCAAGCAACACTTCTCTGAGTGAATAAGTGTCAACTTCAGAAAGTCTGCTTCAGATATCAACTTCTTTACCTGCACAAATCTTCAAACTTCTTCAAATAAATGATGCACAAGTATTAGCAATACCTTTGCGCAATCATACTAGCCATTAGTTCTCAAAACTAATCAGCAAAAGTTTAATTTGATCATTAAGATCAAATACATGTCAGAAAATGACTCTCAGAAGTTGCGCCTTCGACATAGTCAACTTCTTAACTTGATTTCTCCCAATCTGGAACCCGTTTTGCTAAATGCTTTTAGCCATAGCTTCCTTATCTTCTAACTTAAATTTTAAGTGCTCACTCATCAAAAACTTTACAGTATACACTCAGATCTGGTCAAAATACTGAGACGGAAAAGTGCGCTACTTTTTGCTTCAGTTCTCACATTCTACATATGAATGTTCCTAATGATCATTCTCACAGTAGGAGAGGAATTAGATTCTGAAACTCTAGACATAGCTTCATTAGCTTCTCAATTAGATGTGTACAAAAGGATTTCTGATCCACATGATCAGACAGAGAGCACTCAGAGAAAAACCCGTCGCTATTTTCTGGGAAAAAACTCTCTACACATCTTCCTCAAAATTGTCATCTACAAAATGACTCTATTACTTTCTCTCTTACATTTCTTGTCATAATTATCTTATATATACATGACTTTGGACTCATCTCGCGTCTATGACTCTACTCCTTATCATCCTAAGGATTTAACTATGGTAGCTTACAAGATTCTTCACTTATATGTACATATGTGTACAAGACAACATTCTGACTTCTTCTTCATTTTTGCAAATGTCTTCCTTTGCTTCATTCTGACCATAAGCATTCTCCAAGATCTGTATAATCACCAATTTGTGATTGGTTTGCTCCAACAGCTCCCCCTCAATCACTAATTGTGATTATTCCATTCTTCTTCACTCCTGCCATCTCCTTGAATCTCTGTAGCTTAGGTCCATCCAAGCTTTTTGTCATCATATCTGCCACTTGTTCTTTTGTTGGAGTGTACATCACTTCAATCTCTTTATCAAGTACCTTTTCCCTCAAGAAATGATACTGTATCTCTATATGCTTAGTCCTGGCATGAAAAACAGGGTTAGCTGCCAAATACAAAGAACTCATATTATCTCCAAAAATTATTGGAGTACTATGATCAATCTCAAAACTTTTCATCAAGGTCTTCAACCATATGACTTCTTTTGCAGCTTCTACCATTCCCTTATACTCGGCTTCTGTGGATGATAAAGCAACTGTGTGTTGCTTCTTTGAACACCAAGATACTAGCTTATCTCCAACATAACATAGATATCCATGAGTAGACCTTCTATCATCTGAGTCACCTGCCCAATCTGCATCACTAAACACTTTGATTCTTGTGTCAGAAGTGAAACCATAGTACAAACCTTCACTTAGGGTTCCTTTGATATATCTGAGTACCCTTTGGGCTGCAATCCAATGAGTCTTCTTTGGACAATGCATGAATTGTGATAACACACCTACTGCATATGATAGATCTGGTCTTGTCAAGGTAGCATAGATCAAACTACCTACCAAACTCTGATATTTTTTCATGTCATTGAACTCTTCACCTCCATACCTGCTTAATTTATGATTTACCTCCAATGGTGTAGTTGAGGTCTTGCAATCTTCCATGTTAAACTTGGCTAGAAGATTCTTCAAATATCTTTCTTGTGAAACATATACTCCATGTTGAGTATACACAATCTGCATTCCTAGAAAATAAGATAAGTTTCCCAAGTCACTTATCTTAAACTCCTTCTCTATTTGCTTCTTGAGTTCATTGATTCCTTGAGCATCTGTTCCTGTAACAATAATATCATCAACATAAATGCACATGTAAATATATCCATTTTCACTTGCCTTCACTAGCAAGCTACTATCTGCCTTTGATGCTTGAAATCCACATTCATTCAAGAACTTGACCAATCTGTAATTCCAAGCTCTTGGGGCTTGCTTCAACCCATATAAAGCTCTCTTGAGCTTACACACATAATCTGATCCAATTGATTCCATGAAGCCTTCTGGTTGCTCCATATATACTTCATCTGCAATGTAACCATTAAGAAATGCATTCTTCACATCCAATTGTGATAACTTCCATCCCTTGCAAGCAGCAATAGCAATCAATGTTCTAATTGTAGACATCTTAGCAACAGGACTAAAGGTTTCATCATAATCTACCCCATAAGTTTGGGCATAACCTTTGACCACAAGTCTAGCCTTATATCTAGACACCTTACCATCTGCAAACCTCTTTGTTTTATATACCCACTTGCATCCAATGACCTTCTGATTCTTTGGTCTTGGTACTAATTCCCAAGTTTCATTTTCAAGTAGAGCATCATACTCTTCTTGCATTGCCTTCTCCCAATTCTGTTTGCCTTTGGCTTCTTCATAAGTGGTTGGATCTTCTTCTGTTTTCACAATGTAAGCATAATCTCTTGTTGTTAGGAAAGATGTATCATAGCTATACCTTATAGGCTCTTTCCTTTCCCTTGTAGATCTTCTGATTTCTGCACTTCTTGATGTTTCAGCCTCATTTGATTCTGGATCAAATCTTGGCCCTTCTTCTACATGATCCTGCACTCTACATCTAGAGTCAACTTCATCAACAATTTCTTCACAAACTTTTACCTTTGCCTTTCCTTTCCTTTGAACTTCTTCAACACCTGTATACTCATTTGGTGATCCTGTATACCATGTGTCTTGCTCATCAAATGTCACATCTTTAGTAACAAGAAATTGCTTTGTGGATGGACTCCACAACCTGTAACCCATCTGTCTATCATCATATCCAATAAACACATACTTCTCTGCTTTTGGTTCTAGCTTATGTCTTAATTGTGAAGGAACATAAGCATATGCAATACATCCAAATACTTTACAATGATCAAGACTAGGCTTCTTACCCCACCATGCTTCATAAGGGGTTCCTCCATCCAAAGCTTTGCAAGGCAACCTATTCACAAGGTATGTTGCAGTGTTAATGGCCTCTGCCCATAAGTAATTTGGACAATTCTTTTCCTTCATCATGGCTCTTGCAAACTCTACAAGAGTCCTATTCCTCCTTTCTGCTACTCCATTTTGTTGAGGAGAGTACCTGCAAGTCACTTCTCTTTTGATACCTGCATTCCACAAATAATCATCAAATTCTTTTGAGAAATACTCTCCCCCTCCATCTGATCTTAACCTCTTTAGCTTTTGTCCTGTGATCCTTTCTGCATAAGCATGGAAATGTTTGAATGTCTTGAAAACTTCTGATTTGTCCTTGATTACATACAAAGTAATCCACCTAGTTGCATCATCAACAAACAACACATAATATCTGGATCCATTTATGCTATAGTCCCTTGAGGGTCCCCATACATCTGTATGAACCAATTCAAGCATACTTGAATACTTGTACCCTGATTTGTTATAAGAACTTTTATGTGCTTTACCTAATTGACAAGCTTCACACTTGTACACCATATGTTGCCCTTCAATATTTGGCAATCCAAGCACCACCTGATTCTTTGACATCTCCTTTATAGCTCTCTCATTGAAATGACCTAGCCTTTTATGCCATAGGTCTAGTTCAGACACCTTTTGACCTCCATAGGTAAACAATGCATGTCCCACATTACCTTGAACTTTGAGAGTGAACAATCTTCCTTCCTTTTTACCTGCAATTATGGTTCTATATCCCTGATTTGGATCTTGTACATAGACACCATCATTTGTGAATCTTACTTCATATCCTTTCTCCACAATTTGCCCTACACTTATCAAATTTTTAGGAATAGTAGGAACATAAAGTACCTTACTCAGAAGTGTACTTCCACTCTTTGTCTTCACTGATCCAATGCTCTCCACTTTATGTTTGGTATTGTCACCTGTTTGAACTGTATGTCCATTTACCCTTGCTTCCATATCAGTCATCAAGGATAGATTCCCACTCAGATGGTTGCTGCACCCTGAGTCAATATAAAACACTCTTTGATCATCTCCCATTGATTCATGAGTTGCATTCAGGATAAGAGTCATGTCATCCTTCTGATCTGATGCATAATTGTAATAATTATTGTTGTAAGACTGAGATTGGAAGTTTCTTCCACCTCCTCTACCATATGATGTCCTACCACCTCTTCCTCTGAAATTGCCTCTTTGGTTTCTGCCTCCTCTACCTCTTTGACTATAATTCTGATTGTTGTATCCTCCACTTTGATTATTATACCAACAATCATTTGCCAAATGATTTGTTCTGCCACAAATCCAACAAGCTTTAGCATTATCTTTGTTCTTACCTCCTCTTCCTTTACCTCTGAAATTTGTCTTCCCTTTTGTGAAGTTAGCTTGATTTGAATTCCCTTCATCATCATTTGATTGCTTTCCCTTGCCATTCTTTTTCTTGTCTTTGGAGTACATAGCTTGACTTGTACTTCTATCATTGTCTCCTTTAAGATCCTGCTCAAAGGTTAGCATGTGTCCTAGCAATTGATTAAGGTCAGGAGTAAAGTGATCAAGTGACAATTCTATGGACAATATAAAAGGCTTCCACTTCTCATCACCTCTTAGACCTGTAAGTATTTGTCTTACCAACTTTTCTTCTTCAATATCTTCATCCACTGCTCCCAAGCTATCTGCAATATCTTTCATCCTTGCCACATAATCTGAGATTGATTGTGAGCTCTTCTTCTTGAATGTTGTGAACTCAGCCCATAGTGAGGACTTCCTTGACTTAGTAGTATTTTGAAAATGCTCTTCCAAGGCATTCCAAACATCTGTAGCACTTTCTAAACCTCTGATGTGAGGTAGAAGATAATCATTTACAGCCATGTAGATGATACTCCTTGCTTGAGCATCCTTTCTCATCCAAGTCTTCAACATTGCAAGTTCTTCCCTAGTAGGAATACTTGGATCTGCAAATTCTGGTTTTTCTTCATCTCCTGTAATAAATGCTATAAGGTCTTTGCTCATGAGGTGTGCTTCCATCCTCATGGACCATGCTGGATAGTTCTCCCTATCTAGCTTATCAATCTGCAAGCTTTCTCCCATCCTTGACTTCCTGTATCTGCAATTACTATGGTTTATGAAGAGAAAGTGTACCTTTGATATATTCTTTGTCCTTCTTGATTCTTTCGAACTTGTACTATGAACTTCTGCAAGTTATCTTCAATAATTTGTCCTTATCCTCCTTTGATTTGGAAGATCTTCAATATCTGCACCAGTCGGAACTTCGATTATCTTTTCTTCTCTTGTACTTCACCTTTAGCTCTGATACCACTGTTGGAGACCTTTTAATCTCCAAAGGTTTGATCTACACTGACTTAAGAACACTTCTATGTCAGCTATAAACCAAACTTTACACAAACAATGTTCCTTTTTTACCAAAACTTCAAGCAACACTTCTCTGAGTGAATAAGTGTCAACTTCAGAAAGTCTGCTTCAGATATCAACTTCTTTACCTGCACAAATCTTCAAACTTCTTCAAATAAATGATGCACAAGTATTAGCAATACCTTTGCGCAATCATACTAGCCATTAGTTCTCAAAACTAATCAGCAAAAGTTTAATTTGATCATTAAGATCAAATACATGTCAGAAAATGACTCTCAGAAGTTGCGCCTTCGACATAGTCAACTTCTTAACTTGATTTCTCCCAATCTGGAACCCGTTTTGCTAAATGCTTTTAGCCATAGCTTCCTTATCTTCTAACTTAAATTTTAAGTGCTCACTCATCAAAAACTTTACAGTATACACTCAGATCTGGTCAAAATACTGAGACGGAAAAGTGCGCTACTTTTTGCTTCAGTTCTCACATTCTACATATGAATGTTCCTAATGATCATTCTCACAGTAGGAGAGGAATTAGATTCTGAAACTCTAGACATAGCTTCATTAGCTTCTCAATTAGATGTGTACAAAAGGATTTCTGATCCACATGATCAGACAGAGAGCACTCAGAGAAAAACCCGTCGCTATTTTCTGGGAAAAAACTCTCTACACATCTTCCTCAAAATTGTCATCTACAAAATGACTCTATTACTTTCTCTCTTACATTTCTTGTCATAATTATCTTATATATACATGACTTTGGACTCATCTCGCGTCTATGACTCTACTCCTTATCATCCTAAGGATTTAACTATGGTAGCTTACAAGATTCTTCACTTATATGTACATATGTGTACAAGACAACATTCTGACTTCTTCTTCATTTTTGCAAATGTCTTCCTTTGCTTCATTCTGACCATAAGCATTCTCCAAGATCTGTATAATCACCAATTTGTGATTGGTTTGCTCCAACAATCAAGGCATACTCGCTTGCTGTGTAAATGAAGACGAGCATGCAAAGTGGTTGCAACTAGCACATGTAAGTGCACTTGAGCAACATCACTCCAAACATAGAACCCTATAGAATCTGCAAAGGTTAGGGCTATATTGGTCAACTATGGAAGCATATGTCGATAAGTTATGCAAGGAATGCCCAATCTGTGCTCTAAGACCACTTGTGGAACATGCTACAATGTATCAAGTGTCTCTAGTACCAGGTTGGAGTGAGCCTTTGGTAAGTTTTCTGAGGATGAAAACATTCCCTCAAGGAATGAGATTGGTTAGACGATGGAGTTTAGAGCAAGAAGCTCTAGATTACAAACAAGGAAGAGACAACTATCTTAGATTGTATGTCCATGAGAGTGAATATCTCAAAATCTTGGAAACTGCTCACCAAGGTGATAATCTATACAAACAAGGAGCACTCATGAGATTATCCCCTATGAGTTTAGAACCCTCATAGGTGATAATCTATACAAACAAGGAAGAGATGATTATCTTAGATTGTGTGTCCATGGGGGTGAATATCTCAAAATCTTGGAAATTGCTCACGAAGGTGTGATAGGAGGACATTTTGGACAAGATAAGGTCATCAAATCTATACTATTTGCAGTTCTTTGGTGGCCAACACTTCACATGGATGCAAATACCTATGTGAAGAGGTGTGATATTTGTCAGCAAACTCAGTACCCTATACATAAAGAGGAGATGCCACTAAAACCTATGGTGGGTGGATGAGCATTCTCTAAGTGGGGAATAGACTTTGTCAGTCCTATTAATCCCCCAGCTAAGAGTTCACATGCTGAATACATTATTGTTGCCATAGACTATCTAACCAAGTGGGTAGAAGTAAAGGCCACAATGAAGAACGATGCTCAAACGACATCTAAGTTCTTATTTGAGAATGTGTTCACCAAATGGGTTACCAATGGAGCTGTTAAGTGATAAAGGCACTCACTTCTTGAACGAATTCATTGAAAATCTTCTCCAAGGATTCTTGGTGGTACATAAGAAATCTGCTCCCTATCACCCACAAGCTAAGGGGCAGGTTACGAGCACAAATAAGATTCTATGTAATGTGTTGACAAAATTGCTGAATAATAAATGCTCTGTTTGGGACAAACAACTGCATCATGCTGTTTGGGCATATCAAGTTGCCAAATAGTACTCAATGCCACACCCTTTTAGATGGTATTTGGATAGAACAGAGTGCTGCCACTAGAATCCTTAATCCCCATGTTGAGAGTAGGACAAGAGCATCAATGGACCGGCCATGAGCTCTCATCTAGAATATTCAATCTAGAATGCTTAGCTGAAATAAGATTGAGAGCAACAACATGCATTTATTCAGCCAAGAAAAGACAAAAAGGCATACTTTGATGCACATGTGAAAGATACGGTCTTGAAAGTGGGAGACTTAATCTTGGTATACACATTGAAACAACATGCACGAAAGTTGGAGAAGAGAGGCTATGGACCTATGATCATCAATAGGATCTCAACAAGTGGAGTAGTTCAATTAGCTACTCTAGAAGACGATGTACTACCTAGTTACATCAATGGATGCAGAGTCAAATTGTATCAAGAACCCCTCACAGAGGAAATGCTTAGTCGACTCAATACTGCAAAGAAACATAAGGAAAAAGAAAAATGAGTTCGAGAAGAAGCACAGTCAAAAGCCTTAGAATGCATCCGATGAATGAAATTGAGATGAAAGGGTAGGGATCAACTTAGGTTAGATGCTTATGAAGCTCCAAGATTTCACATCACCATGTGTGAAGCATCAAGCATACATTCCCATAGAATAGTTGATAGACGTCCTTTTGTGACCCTAGAGGTAAGACAAGGAAATAGTGCAAGGATTGTAAGATCCTTGATTGGCTGAGGTGCAACCACTAGTGCAGTTAGGCTTTCCTACTGTCAATAATTGCATTGAAGTATCAATCCTATAGAAGCATATCTCATAGGATTAGGAGGTGTGGAAACCCCTTGCATGGGAAAGGTGGAGCTTCCCATCTACATTCAGGATGTTCTTATATTAATGACGATGCTAATGTGTCAAGATGAGTATCTCACTGAACCTCTTGTCTTGGGTCAAGGCTGGATCTATGATCATGCAGTCAAACTGCACTTGAGAAGTGGACTTCTTCACGTCTGGGTGGATCAAACCCATGTCACAGTTGAGCTAGAAAATCATATACTCAAGGAACTACCTGGTCCTTCCAAGAGTACACATGAAGATAAATATGTTGTTCTTGTCCAAAACTCTATGATGCAGAAGGAGGATGTTCTCAACCAAGGAGTCAAGGATTTGATGGAACTCCCTTCTTTTCCAAAAGTGATTAAAACGAAGCAAATAAAGGATCACAAGAAGTAGAGGAAGTAGACTATATATGATTATAGTCAAGGGAGAGAGTGCAACAAGATGACTCAAATGGTGAAGTCGATTTGGATCCGCAAGGGTGAACAACCTCCTCCTCGAGAGGTTGTACCCCAACAATGCACCACACCAACTACTTGGGCAAGGGCAACAAAGAATACTCTAGGAATCTCCCAACCATTACTATTTGGGTCCCAAAGCGATCGATTACGGCTAACCCCAATGCATGACAAATCTGGATACCCAAGACCTGCTCACATGCGCAAGTAGATATTCATCAATCTTTTTAGTGCTCACTGCAAATCATTCGGCCACAAAAGTACATTTTATGAACATACATGCTGCTAATATGCATACGTATACATATACTTCATGCATACACATATGCATACATACTACTCATATCCACACTCATGCCTTCTCACATCACTCATATGCATACATTCACACTTAGATGCACTGATGCACATGCATTCACACTTAGATGCATTCATGTTCACTCATTCTTATGCATCTAATATAGTGCATTTATGCATTCATATTTTCATAAACATACACACAATCAGATAGCTATGCATGTCACTGATACACACATGCACACATCATCTTAGATGGACATGCACTCATCAATCATGCATATGTATACACTCATAAACATACATTCATGCACTTTCATATGCTAACACACATTATAAACCTAATACTCATGCTAACACATGCTAACTCACTCTCTTATGCATTTTAACGTACATTCTCACATGCATATGCTAACACACACTCTTATATATATACACATGCATCTAAACTTTTCCATGCTCATGTATTCATACATCATGTATACACTACCTCTATGCTCATGCATACTCTTATACACACATGCACTCATACGCACTGATGCACATGCATTAATATCTTATACACATGCACTTATGCTCATGCACTTTTCATTATGCATACATGTACACATACATGCTCACTCTCATCACTCTTATGCATTTCTCCCATATGCATGCACACACACAATCACATGCTTCTAATATGCATATGCATCACATTCATTCTCATATATATATGCATGCTCATATACTCATGCATATGCTCATGCACCTAATTCTCATCACTCTTATGCATACATGCACATGCATACATCTCTCATACTCATGCATGGCATGCACATATACATACTAACTTTCTTCTGCATATGCATTCTTGTATATGATCATGGCATACATACATCTAAATCATACGTACTCATGCATCCTCATTCTCACATTTCATGCATGTTAACATAAGCTAATACAACATCCATACATATAATATACATTGATAAACTCCAACATCCAAATCAGCCACAAGGTGTTTGAGCCACACACACTCAACAGTCGCTGTGAAAGCTGCCCTATACTCAGCCTCACAACTGGAAGTGGCCACAGTAGGCTGCTTGTTGCTCAACCAAGATATACATGAGCTACCAAGCATGAAGCAAAAGCCACACACAGGAGCATCATAGCAACTAGCCCAGTCTGAGTCAGAAAAAGCATGCAAATCTGGCAGTAGTGATCCCCCCTTGGGATAAAACAACCCAAGTAGCCGAGTACCACTCAAGTAGCGAAAGATGCGCTTAACTGCCTGCCAATGCTTGACACGTGGGCAATGCATAAACCTGCTTATCTGTGAGATAGCAGACTGAATATCTGGCCGAGTAATGCATAAGTAAATCAGGCATCCAACAACCTGCTGATAGAGGATAGCATCAAATGCATCTCCAGCATCATGAAGACTCAATCGTAAACTTGTCTCCATTGGAGTGGCAATAGGCTTACAGTCTTCAAGGCCAAAACACTACAATAATGTGTCAATATATTTTGTTTGACACAAAGCCAATTGACCATCAACTTGCATAAACTGAATGCCCAAATAGTGATGGAAATGATCCAAATCAGACATCTCAAATGAGGCATGCAAATCAACCTTAAAATCAGCAATATGCTTCTCAATAGGACTAGTGAGCAACATGTCATCAACATAGACAACAATGATTAGAAGCACATCATTAGCACACTTAACATATAAGGTGCTCTCAGTTGGACTGTTCTCAAAACCATGTGCAATCAGATAGGCATGTATCTTCTCATACCAAGCACGTGGTGCTTGATTTAAACCATATAAAGCCTTCTTTAATCTACACACCTGGTTTTCATGCCCTTTTTGCACAAAGCCATGGGGCTGAAAAACATACACTTCCTCATGCAAGTCAGCATTCAAAAATGCAATTTTAATGTCCAAATGATGTACATTCCAACCATGATGGGCTGCAAGTGCACAGATGCTCCGAACAGTAGTCATACTGCATGTAGGTGCAAAGGTCTCATCAAAATCAATGCCTCTTTCCTGTGCATAACCCTTTGCAACAAGCCTAGCCTTATACCTGTCAATCATTCCGTCAGGCTTACACTTTAGCTTGTAAACCCACTTAGTGCCAATGACCTTTCCAGGAGGCAAGTCACATAAAGACCAAGTACCATCATATTCAGATTGCATAGCAACCATCCAATTTTTTGAATTTTGTGCTTCGTCAAATGAAATAGGCTCATTCTCATCACAGAGACTAGATGCAGCCATAACATAGCAACCTGATGCAAAAGGGGAACTATGAAAGCCTAATTGAGTATGATATGACAAAGGTATCTAATTTTCTATCACGCAAAGTCTACATCAGCCATTTTGGCACAGTCTTTGCCTCCTCAATGTCAGCTCTCTCATCAACAAGTGCATCATGTAATTTTGCATCAGAAATGGGATGATGTGCATCATCACATGAAACCTACAAAGGCTGAGAAGTTTCCTCATTAGGACCAACACTAGACTATCCACCTGTAAAAAGAGGCAGTGAAGTATCATACATGTCTTTGGAGCTAACATATATCTCCTTAGTACATGAAAGCAATGGCTGAATAACATCTTCCACAAAAACAACATCACGACTAACTAGAATGCATTTATTCTATGGATGATACAGACGATAGCCTTTACTTTCAGAACTATACCCAACAAAAATATATTTTACTGCTTTATCATCCAATTTTCTACGATGTTGTTGAGGCACTAATGCATATTCCAAACAACCAAAAACACGCAAATGACCAACATATGGATTGCGATCATGCCAAGCCTCATATGGAGTGATAGACTGCAGCGCTTTAGTGGGACACCTGTTAAGTACATATGCTGCACATATTACAACCTCAAGCAAGAAACTATGTGGTAGAGCCTGACTCTTGACCATACACCTCGTCATCTCCATGAGTGACCTGTTCTTTTGTTCAACAACTCCATTGTGTTGAGGTGTATACGGCACTCTACACTGGTGTTTTATCCCATGTTCAGCCAGAAATGCATTAAAATCAGAAGACATATATTCCCCCCCGATCAGAATGGAGGGTGCCCATTTTACATGTTGACAGATTTTCAGCCAAAACTAAAAATTGTTTGAAGCACATGAACACTCTGGACTTTGCCTTCAATGGATATACCCATGCATGCCTGGAAAAATCATCGATGAAAGTCATGAAGTAAAGATAATTTCCAAAAGAAGGTGTCTGCATAGGACCACAAACATGACTATGTACAAGCTGCAATCTCTGAGTAGCCTGAACTGAACCATCTTTTGGAAAGGAGGAACGCTGCATTTTGCCCAAAATACAGCCTTCATAAGCATGTTTTTTGGGTGCCTCAAGTTTGGGCAAAGAGGACAGCATTTTAGATTTCTGCACGCATAGCAAACTAGCAAAATTCAGATGACCAAAGCGTGCATGCCAAAGCTTTGCATCTGACATAGCCTGAGAATCATGTACTACACATGCCGAATCATTTATAGATCTTTCAAAGTCTATGAGATTATACAACCCATGACATAAAATGCCAGAAGCAATAATCACATCGCCATTTGATAGATCATGAACTGTACATCTGTCATCAACAAATTTCACAACCAAGCCAATCTTGGCTAATGTAGAAACTGATAACAAATTTTTGTTGATCCCTGGCACAGACAAAGCATCTAGAAAAGTGAAAGAACTACCATCAGTAGTAGTCAAAATGATCTTAACAACTCCCATAATAGGATAATAGGAGTTGTTGGTGCATCTAACAGTATTCCCTATAGGGGCAGGATCGAGTGAAGAGAAGGAACTGCGCTACGAGGTTATATGTTTGGTCGCCCCACTCTCAAAGTACCAAACATCTGAGTCTACTGCAAACATGCACTGCTCATGAGAAGACGGGTCAAAACTGCAAACAGTAGTAAACACCCATTCTTCTTCCTGCACAAGATTAGTAGACTCTATTTCTGGTGTAGAGGCCTCTACAACAACCATTCCAGCCTCTTTCTTCTTTGCCTCTTTAGCAGCCAGTTTTGGATAGTTCTTTATGATATGATCATTTCCTTTTTAGTACTTACAAAACAATTTCTGCTTTTCTGATTTCTTTTCATCTTTGTCTTCCCTCTTCGATTGTGCAGAATTCACAGATTTCTGCTTACTAATTGAAGAGGTCCATTTTCCTTTGCCCTTCTTACTAGCCAGGAAAGCTTGATCTGCAACTTGCATAATAGACCTGTTCTGCATGGACTGATCTTCTTGCAACAAAACAGAGACTAACTCCTCAAATGACAAGGCATTTGGATTGCCTTTCATCATCAACCGAAGTGTAGAAGCAAAACTTTGATATGAATCTGGAAGACCATTCATAATGGTCTGCACAAGTGAGCTATCTGGTATAACTTCATCAGTAGAAATCAACTGTTCTTTCAAGTTTTTGATCTTTATTAGAAAACTATCCATAGAATCACCTTCATTCATGTGCTCACTCTCCAACTGTTTTTAGAGGTAACAACACGAGCCTCATTCCTAGCTTGATACGATGTGTTAAGTGTATACCAAGCATCCTTTGCTATTCTGCAAGAGCGAATGTGAGGAATAATGGCATGTTTGACAGACAAAGCTATCAATGCATGTGTTTGGGCATGTCTGCCATCCCAACAAATTTTCTCTATAGTAGGTGCAACAGAATTTGCAGCACGAACATGAATATGCAAAATATAATCATCTTTGCCACCTTCTGCTCAGCTTCAGTACCTGCAGTTGTAAGAGTTGCAGATGTGATAGGACGTTTTTCAACACCCTGCACAATGTTCCACAATCCTTTTGCAACCAATACATGTTACATCATATAAGCCCACAACGGGTAGTTGGTACCATCCAACTTATCCTCAACAACCAACATACGAAACACATCAGTGCTTTCAACCATGGCCGGTGACTAAAATATGTTGATGCAGAAAATTGACTGTATCTCAAAAAGTTGAATAGAATTGCCTTGACGACTTCTGCTAAACCTATAGTAGACTTTGAGATGCTTATATTGGCGAACCGAAACTGGTATATACCATTGGCACAAAAAGACAAAATAGCCTGCACAAGCACTACGAGAGTGTGTTCGGAGGTCGAAAGGAGCTCAGATCGCAATTTCCGCACCACAAAGAGAAGCCGTTTTGTTCTCGAAAACACGCTGAGTATGCTCACCAAAATTCGTGCGATTCTGAGAGTGCAACCGGAGAGGTGTCGACGACACCCTAGATGAAGTGGAAACCTGCTCTGATACCAATTGTTGGAGTTAGACATCTGTGGAAGCACGTGGATAGCACGAGGAAGAAGAAGAAGCTTGGAGCTCAATACACAATATTGAATGTATTACCACTAGAATGTACAAAGATCAATAGCCCATTAGGGCAATAGGCGCATATACAAGCCGGGGGAAAAAAACCTCCTAAAGAGGGAAAAAAGTACCCCGGCGGTCTTAGAGTGTTCCCACACATCACTACCTAAATATATCAACAAACTCTTACATGCACACATCATCTTAGATGCACATGTACTTATCAATCATGCATATGTATACACTCATAAACATACATTCATGCACTTTCATATGTTAACACACATTCATAAACCTAATACTCATGCTAACACATTCTAACTCACTCTATTATGCATATTAACATACATTCTCACATGCATATACTAACACACACTCTTATATACATACACATGCATCTAGACTTTTCCATGCTCATGTATTCATACACCATGTATACACTACCTCTATACTCATGCATATGCTCATGCATACTCTTATACACACATGCACTCATACACACTCATGCACATGCATTAAGATCACATACACATGCACTTATGCTCATGCACTTTTCATTATGCATACATGTACACATACATGCTCACTCTCATCACTCTTATGCATTTCTCCCATATGCATGCACACACACAATCACATGCTTTTAATATGCATATGCATCACATTCATTCTCATATATATATATATATATATATATATATATAGCATGCTCATGTACTCATGCATATGCTCATGCACCTAATTCTCATCACTCTTATGCATACATGCACACACCATACATGCACATGCATACATCTCTCATACTCATGCATGGCATGCACATATACATACTAACTTTCTTCTGCATATGCATTCTCGTATATGCTCATGGCATACATACATCTAAATCATACATACTCATGCATCCTCATGCATCCTCATTCTCATATTTCATGCATGTTAACATAAGCTAATACAACATTCATACATATACTATACATTCATAAACTTATACAATCTCACGTACTTTTATGTTTACACACATTTTCATGCATATATGCATGCTAACATACTCTCATGCACATGCTAACACACATCCTCTTATGCACGCTAACATATGTTAACACATATTATACATATGCTACACATAAACTCATACTAATTCACATTCATTTATGCTAACAGATACTTTCATATGCCTCTAATATGCATATGCATACATATACTTCATGCTTACAGATATGCATACATACTTATGCATGCTTATATATACACTACATGCATATGCATTTGGTTAACATGCACATATACTCACATACTCATGTATTCAAACCATCATGCATTCATGCACATATATATGCTCACATTCATGCACACATGCATTATATACATGCAACTTTATCATGCTCTCATTACTCTTATGCATACATGCATTAGCATTTGCTCTTATACATATCTATATCATGTATGCACATTTAAACACATGCTCACATCATATTTATCATGCACATGCTTGTATTCATTCACACATATATAAATACTATAAATACATATGCATTCACATATGCTCAAGTATGCACATATATACACTCTATATCTAGGCACATGCATATATAAAGTAAATTAACTATAAAATATATTAATTAACTAAGGTAAATTAATTAACTCTCTCTCTCTCTCTCTCTTTCTCTCTCTCTCTCTCTCCCTCTTTTTGTTCTCTCTCTCTACTCTCTCTCTCTCTCTCTCTTTCTCTTTCTCATTCTCTGTCCATGCATTCAATCGCAGTAGCCATCAGAGCCTTCTCTTCTATGTCTCTCCTTCTCTCTCTCTCTCTCTCTCTCTCTCTCTCCCTCTCTCTCATTGTGCAACAGATGTCAGAGCCATCGGAAGTTTTTCACTCTCTCTCTCTCTCTCTCTCCCCTATCTTGCTGTGCATAGCACGTCGCCACCAATCTACTTGAGAGGAATTAAGCATCCGTTTAGCATGCATCCCATCTCTTTCGAAAGTAGTCAACATACCGCCTCTTACCAGAATCCGGGAGGAGGGAGTGGAGTTAATGACACCTTCTCTCTCTCTTCACTCTCCCTCTGCCTCCTATGCAGAGCGCACCAATAGAAGCTCTCACTCTGTTCGACCTCTCTCTCTCTCTCTCACTATGTGCGTAGCCAGTCACTAGGGACTCTATCTCTCTCTACCTCTCTCTCTATGTCATGTCCATGTGTAGCCACCAGGAGGGGAATAGAATATTCACTCTCTCTCTATGCACACATCATTGGAGAAGGAAATACGAAAAGAAGGAAAATTTGCACCTACAAAAATCATTAAAAAAGAGCACAACACACACACACACATATATATATATTAAGTGCACACACTTGCCTTTTATCCATACCTCACTTTAGGACACACACTTACACCACGCTTTTTAACCTACTTTAGTTCACACAAATTCATACCACACTTTTAATTTCCACTTTAATCACTTTAATTACACAATGTATTTACACCACTCTTTCACACGCTTTAAGCACATATCTTACTCATACCACTCTTTTGACTTGCACACATACACACCACATATTATTCACACATTTTCCTTTATCTTTTTAATTTAATTGTTTTTTATTTTAATAATTCTTTAATAATTTTAATTTAAGTTTACACTAAAGTTTAATATACTTAAATACCTTAATAATTATATACACACACACACTATTATGCTAGATAATTAAAGCATATTACAAGATAAATTAACTAAATGTATAAAATATAAGAAATATTAATGAACTATAAACATATATTTGTTAATTCAAATATTCACATCATTTCTATATTAATGATTACACACATCTACACATACATATACACATTGAAACCCTCACACACACATAGTTACTTAAATACCCATATGTTTAGCTAAACTCATAAGTGTCTACCCATACCCCCACATACAAATGGGTACAATCACACATCTAAATGGACATTTAGGGTAAACCCTGATAACATGTATGGATATAGGTAGTCACATATAATCATGTATCCATGCAGTTTCATTATTAATTTGTACCAGCATGAACTTACAGAGAGATACTTTCAAATCAATGAAATTTATCAAAATGTTTGAGAGTGTTTTAGAGATAACCAATCAAAATGTTTTTATTTTTCTAAATGACAATTTGAAGAGGGAAATCTTTCCGAAAATGCACATACACATACACATACACATATACATATACATACATATACACATACACATACACATACACATACACATACGCATACGCATACGCATATGCATACACATACGCATACGCATACGCATACGCATACGCATACGCATACGCATACGCATACGCATACGCATACGCATACGCATACGCATACGCATACGCATACGCATACGCATACGCATACGCATACGCATACACATACACATACACATACACATACACATAGATACACATGTGCATATGCACAAACATATACACATGCATATATATATATATATATATATATATATATATATATATATATATATATATATATATATATATATATATATATATATACATATATATATATATATATATATATATATATATATATATATATATATATATATATATATAGAGAGAGAGAGAGAGAGAGAGAGAGAGAGAGAGAGAGAGACACGTACACACATACAAACACCTACATATACACACACACAACATACTTATACACATACACATACAAAAATACATATGCACATACATATATAGACACACACATACACATACACATACACATGCACATATGTACACACATATACACACATATAGTTACACATACACATGCACATACATACATATAAACACACATACACACACATATGCACATACAGTTATACATACACATGCACATACATAACATATACATGCACATACACACATATGCACATACACTTACACATACACATGAACATACATACATATACACACTCATACACATACACATGCACACATATACACATGCATATATATCTACACATACACATACACATACACATACACATACACATACACATACACATACACATACACATACACATACACATACACATACACATACACATACACATACACATACACATACACATACACATACACATACACATACACATACACATACACATACACATACACATACACATACACATACACATACACATACACATACACATACACATACACATACACATACACATACACATACACATAAACATACACATACACATACACATACACACACATATGTACACTTATACACATACACATGCACATACACACATATACTCACACATACACATACATATGCACATACACACATACACACATACACATACACACATGCATATGTACATACACATATATGCACATACACATACACACATGCATATGCAAAAAAACATATCTACATGCACATATACACACACAGATACACATATATATATGCATATAGACACACTTACAAAAATATAGATATATACCTACATGTGCATACATACATTGTATACACACACAATTACACACACATTCATTCATATATACACACAAACAAACATATAATATGAATGATTTATATAGTTAAAGTAATAAATCACATGTTAAAAATAAACAATAATAAGAATAATTCAAACAAGAATTTTCATTAATTAGTACCATAGACACAATTCAAAACATAACAGAATGAGAAAATATATAGATATAAATAAAATATGTATATCAATGTAAAATATATATCCAATGTAATATATCAATCATCCTGATCATTATCATCCACATCATCATGTAAGTCCTCATCATCATGATCATCCACATGATCTCATGTATTTGTAGTGGCACCATGGGTAGAGGTGTGAGCACTCTATGAAGATCGAGATCATTCCACCTATGTCTGTCTCTCCACCTCATCCATATCTCCCTCTCCATAATACTCATGTATTACATATAAAAAACATAAATAAATAAAACATATAAAACATCAATAAAAATAAAATAATTATATGAAATTTAATAATACTCACAAAAGAATTTGGATGATCTTTCTTGTACTCACTTAGACGTCGATATCCACAATGTGTAGCAAAATCGATTTCCTTTTTGTAGGATATGGACCACACATACATACTAAATACATACCCATACACATACATATACACACATACATGCATACACATACACATATACATAAACTTACACATGCATACATACACTTACACATACATACATACATGCATACACATACACATATTCACACACTTACACATTGTTGGTAGTAGCCAGAGGCACAGACGAGGAGGAAGTATGTGAAGGCAGATTACAACGAAGTAGCTATTTTTTCAAAGAAATATGTTTTATAATACTTTTCAAAACTCTCAACAGTGATTTTCATCACTCTTGTATCATATGTAACATATGACAACCACTTTTGTAACTAGTAGCTCCATTTTGTGCAAGCCGAGGAGTGCTCGAGCTTGAGGAGCTTAGGTAGAACAAGCGTACCAATTTTGGTTATTTTTAGACCTCGTTTAGACCTCTAAATAGTACCTAGAACCTATTTTTTAATTATTCCAGACACTAGATGTGAAATCAGTCAAAACTAGTAAAAAAAACTATAAAGAGAGCTAGAAAGCTCATTTTTGAAGTTGGCTAGTGTGCGCTTAGAGCTATTTGGAGCTTGTAACTGAGATCTTGAGTAATAGGGTCTATTTCCCTATCTTCCATTGTGTCTTGCTTGTCTCTTACATGTGTGTGTGTATGTGTGTGTGCATCTTTATGCTTCTCACCTTCACTCTCACAACATCTCGTGTTCACGATCTTAGATATCACTCCTATTTCTTCCGCAGATTGACATTAAGGAGGTGGAGCTTCTCAACATGGTACTTAGCATTGTGCTAGAGCAACACCAAATTTGGCACCATTGCCAGGGATCGAGTCTAGGACAAAGGTGTGATGGTAAGAGTAAAGCAAGAAGTGGCATTGGAAGGTGAAAATTTTAGTTTTTGTTGTTGTTTTTAAGTAGTTTTTTGTGTTTTTCATCTCCTCTACGCTCCTACTTCACCCT
Organism: Ceratopteris richardii; assembly: GCA_020310875.1. NCBI lineage: Eukaryota > Viridiplantae > Streptophyta > Polypodiopsida > Polypodiales > Pteridaceae > Ceratopteris > Ceratopteris richardii. The sequence continues at coordinate 54,047,963 of CM035424.1, read as the reverse complement.
CGCATTATCTTTTCCCACTTCGAAAAAATAAAAAAATTCACCATATCCACCCATCATCCTCATTTCCCCTCATTTGTGCATGCGAGAGACCATCACGATGGTCTGCCAAACTCAAAATTTTTGGTAAGCGACCACACCATGGCATAGGGGATCTTTGCGCACACATGATTCCACAGTTGCATTTTGAAAATCATCAATTTGGTGGACCATCGCGACAGGCTCATGCCATGGTGATTGTGTCACACCATCGCGATTGGCTCATGCCATCGCGATGGCTCGGTCAGACCATCGCGATGGTCTCACACCATTGTGATGGTTCACTTGAACCATCGTGATGATCACTGACCATGGCGATGATCCCATCGACCCCACGCCATCGCGATTGGCACGCGCCATCGCAACCATCCCCTGCCATGTGTCAAGTTAGACCATAACGATGATACCAGGTACGCCATCGTGACGCTTCAAGTTTGGACCATCGCTAGGGGCTCAAGCCATTGCGCCTCGTGACCATCGCGATGGGCTCACGCCATCGCGATAGTTGCATTGAATGTTGACCATTGCGACGGGCTCACGCCATCGTGATTGCTCGCTAGATAGATCATCGCGACGCTTTACCTTAGACCATTGCGATGCCTGATACGAGCGGACCATCGCGATTGTACCATGCCATCGCGACGGTTCACACGGACCATCGCGATTGTCTCAGACCATCGCGATTGTCCACCTAAAATGACAAAATTAGGGTTTAAGTTTTTGGACAATTTTGAGGCTATTTTGACTAAAAGTTTTGGGTGATTAAGCTCATTAGAGACCCCTTAGCTCATAATTGAAGAAAAACTTGTGTGTCAATTTTTACCCCCAAGGGCCTAAACGTTGATATTTAGATAGGAAAATTTGAGTCTGACCCCTTGTTGGGACTAGAAAAGAAAGGGAGCATTAAAATTTGCCCAAAGGAAAAAAGGACCTAAAAGGTGTATATATTCAAGTGCTTGAGCATCAATATAAGAATTGGTCTAAACATTGGATTTTGACAGGTCTAGCAAGAGCTATCCAAGGCAATCAAGGGCAAGGCCATGAAGAATGCAAGGCTTGGAATGTGATACTTCTTGGGCATCAGGGCAATCAAAGAAGCTGACTCGAGGTTGGAAGAATACTCAACCCCCTCAGTCAATTATTAGCGTAGGCTAAAATGTTTAGTATTGTGGATTAAATTAGGACGATAGGAACGCATCAAGTCCAAGAGACTTAATTTTTCAAGTCCAAGACCAAGATAAAAGTGTGCGATACGAAAACCTAAACGAAAGAACTTAAGTCTGACGGAACGAGAACTCGAAAGTACAACGAAAAGTCGATTCCTGACGTATACATTGAGATGAGAGAAGAATTTAAAGAAATTAAAAAAGAAACAAGCAATTAAGAACAAAGAAACATTGATGATCAGAGTGTGTATTGAGTGATTCAGGAAGTAAATTCATGAACCTTAGATTTGGGCAAGCATATAGGAAAGTTAGATCGATGAAGCCTTAGATCATCAGAAGCAAGTGTAGGAACTACTGCACATTCATGGGCTCAACAATTAAATAGCTACCCTTACGAGTTGGGCTCAAATACCAGTGAGTCGGAAATGGCTTTTAGCACAGAAAGACCAAAAGGAGGGTTAAACATAGCATATTTGGAAATACCCGAAGGACCCTAAGAACTCAATTAGAATATGTCCGAACCAACCAGTTAGGTGCTTGCATCTACAAGGATGGTTTGCGAAGATTAGTAGTGCAATTGCACAATCCTGACCAACCCATTGGATTGGATAATCCAAACGCGAAATGTGTGCATCGCAAATAGCGTCGCTAACTAGCAACGCTATTTGCAAGGTTGGAAAACTGGATAGCGTCGCATATGCGACGCTCTGGAATGTAAAAAAAAATTCGATTTCTCTCGGCACAATTGTGCCGGGATTAACACGCGAGAGCAAGAAGAGAATGAGAGAGAGAGAGCGCGCGAGAGAGAGAGAGAGACACGTATCTCGTTGAAGCCAGGTATGCACATGCACACACTTACACACACATACATATGCATACCTATATGCACATACGTACACACACATATACACATGCACACACACATGCACATACCTACATATACACATATACATGCACATACACACATATAGACATAGAGTTACACATATACATGCACATACATATACACACACATACACATGCACGTGAACATACTCATACACACATATACACTTACACATGCACATGCCCATGCACATACATACATATACACACACATACACATGCACATACATACATATACACACACATACACATGCACATACATACATATACACACACATACATATACACTTAGGTACACACATATGAATGAATTATATAATTAAAGTATTAAAACACATATACACATGCACACACACATGCACATACCTACATATACACATATACATGCACATACACACATATACACATAGAGTTACACATATACATGCACATACATATACACACACATACACATGCACATGCACATACTCATACACACATAGACACTTACACATGCACATGCACATACATACATATACACACACATAAACATGCACATACATACATATACACTTAGGTACACACATATGAATGAATTATATAATTAAACTATTAAAACACATATACACATGCACATACCTACATATACACATCTACATGCACATACACACACATACACATAGAGTTACACATATACATGCAGATACATATACACACACATACACATGCACATGAACATACTCATACACACATATACACTTACACATGCACATGCACATACATACATATACACACACATACACATGCACATACATATACACACACATAAATATACACTTAGGTACACACATATGAATGAATTATATAAATTAAGTATTAAAACACATATACACATGCACACACACATGCACATACCTACATATACACATATACATGCACATACACACATATACACATAGAGTTACACATATACATGCACATACATATACACACACATACACATGCACATGCACATACTCATACACACATATACATACACATGCACATGCACATGCACATACATATACACACACATACACATGCACATACATACATATACACACACATACATATACACTTAGGTACACACATATGAATGAATTATATAATTAAAGTATTTAAACACATGCTTAATATAAACAATAATAACAATCAATAGAACAAAACTCTTCATTACTTAATACCATACACACAATTCAAAACATAACTGAAATGAAAAATATATAGATAAAAAATATATATATATCAATGTAAATACATATAATCCAATGTCATAATCAACTAAAATGCTAATCATCATCATCATGATCATCATCATCATCATCAGCAGTATCATGATCATCCTGATCATCCTCATCCTCATTGTCATGATCACCCTACAACGATCGAGATCATCCCTCCTATGTTTCTCTCTCCACCTCATCCATATCTGTCTCTCCATAATACTGTTGTATTACATATAACAAACATGAATAAATAAAACAATTAAACCATTCATAAAAATAAAATAATTATATAAAATTTAATAATACTCACAAAGGCATCAGGATGATCTCGCATATACTCGCTCAAATGCCGATATCCAAAATGTGTAGCATACTCGATCTCATGTTTCGTAGGATATCGGCCATAATCCTTCCGCTTCATTGAAACAAATAAAAAAGATTATTTGCTTGCATTTTAACTAAAATAAAAAATATACTCACAATAACACATATAGTTACAAATGTAGCTACAAAACCATTATGGCCCATTTGGCCTAGGTGCGATGTGTGGCCGGACTCCACTCTCTTCTTTGCAGTAGCCTGTTTATTTAAGAAAAAAAATACATAAATCCGTAAAAAATTACTAAAAATTATAAATATAAACTATTAATTTGTGTACCTTCTAGTGAGGAAATGACTCCTGAAGACTTAGATGTCTACGAAAAAACTACCACGTCTCAGGTGGTATGTTACGTCACCTCTTATTTTTTTCCACCATACAATATCTCCTGTTAATTTAATCTCAGACGAAAAAAAATCAGAATACATACACATATATACACACACATACACATACACATACCCACATACACATATGCATGCAAACATATACGCATACATATATGTATACATATACACATATACATACATATAACATAAACACACATATACATATCCACATATATACGTACACACATGCATGCATATACACTCATTCATACAAAATACATGCATTTATCCCACAATAATGTGTAATTGTGTATATGTGAATATGTGTGTATGTGTAAATGTGTATATGTGAATATGTGTGTCTGTGTAAATATGTATATGTGAATTTTTTGTGTATGTAGATAATCAAATACCATTATTTGTAGATTCTGATCAATCAGATGGAACTCCACCACCGTCATCCTATGCATATATTCAAAAATATTGGTTATTCACTATGGCATCATCTTCTTGGACTAAAAGATACCATAGCATCAAGGAATGATTTGAAAGATCAAAAATCCAAACCAAAGTTATGGCCAGTTTTTGATAGACATCGACAAGAAACGACTTATGCTTCTGCTTCTTGGGTACTTACAACAAAAGAGATACAGACTATCAGCAATAGAATTCAATTGATTAAGACTCCTACAGGATATGGAGCATCTTTTCAAAACATGTTTACTATGGATGATAAGAGCTTATCTGGGTTAAAGACCCATGACTGGCATAACTTTTTGAAACATATTTTACCTTTGGTTATCGATGGATGTACAATGAAAGGAGTACGAGATGTGATCTATCGTCTTGGATCACTTATAAGGTAATTATGATACTTTTATATTTAATATGTATGAATATTGGATATCTTTTATTTTTTAATTAACTTCTTTATAATTGTTTTTATGATATGTATAGGTGGATTACATCCAAAGAGATTGACAAAAACATGATCCCACAAAAAAAACATGAATGCAAAGAGCTACTATGTTTGATGGAGAAAGAACTTCCTATTTCATTTTTTGATATTCAGGTTCATTTATTAGTCCATCTTATAGATGAAATAGAGATTTCAGGTGTCGTCAACACTCGATGGATGTTTTGGGTCGAGCGATTTATGGGAATATTAAAAGGTTATGTGCGACAAAGAGCGAAACTAGAAGGATCCATGGCAAAGGGTTGGATGCTTGAAGAGTGCATGTATTACGTTAGTGAGTACCTTGAAAGAGTTCATGAAGAAGCTCCACGTGCATGGACCAACGAGTCTTCTTCAAAAATAATAGATGAGGTATTATCAGGTAAGGGAGTTCCATTCTTATTTACAGTTCAAGAAAAAAATGATCTTTCTACTTCTGTAGCATATAATAGCGAATGCATGCAAGCATTCCTTAGCGAGTACGAGGAACTTTAAAATCTCCGAAGTAAAAGGCAAAATAACAAAAGATATAGATGTAATCTCGATAATAATGAGATTACAGATATATCTTCTTTCATGGATTGGCTATATAGTCGTTTGCAACGCGCCAACACAAATAATGAATAAATCTCAGATGAGCAAAGAGAGTTAATGGTAGGTTGTGAACGAAAGGTAATTTTATTAAAATAATATTTTATTTTTTTCATATATGTATATTAGTTTCTATTTACTAATTGAATTTATTTTGCAGGCTCGAATGTTCACTAATATGTGGGCTTTTGGACAGCATATTAGAATCAAAGCCATTGATTCTTTACGTAAAACAGAGGATTCTAGTATTGTTGCTTCTTTCAAGCAACTATCACGTGCTAGCTCAAAAGACACGAACCTTATAGATAGCGAACTTGGTTATGTAGGAACTATTGTTGGTATCTACAAAATTTCATTTCGTACATTCAAACAGGTAGAAAAAAGTTTATATTTTTTATGATAGAGTTAGTTATTTTTTTAAGCACCTAATAATGGATTTTTGTTGTTATATATTTTGATAGGTCATTTTGAAGGTTGAATGGTTTCGAGCCGACTATAAAGGTAGTAATTCCACATTAAGAAAGGAATTATCTAGGTTTTGGGCAATTGATTCTTCCAAGGTAATGCAATCTACTAAAGAACCATATATTCTTCCTAGGCATATTGAACAAGCATTTTTTTATAAAAACCCAGATGCTCATCCTTGGTGGCAAGTCATTCATGTGCAACCTAGAAGTAGGTCATTGTTTGAACACTTTATTGTTAGAGAGATCGAAGAAAGTCCTCTTGATGATTCAGCATCAGATACTGATACATCAACATCTAAAAGAGAAATTAGAATCATTATATGTGATAATGATACTAATCTTTTTGATGAAGAGGATAATTCTCTACATGCTGATTTATTGATGAGGAAGATGAATTACCAGAAATAGATATTAATCCATCAATAGATGATGTGATTCATGGGAACATAGATTTAACAATAGAAGAAACAAATGAAATCAATAAGGATAATGAAGATGAGACTATATTGATGTCTTACCAAAATGATGGCAATAATGAAACCATATGAGCAGATTAGATAGTAAATTCTACTCTAGTTATCGATCAATAACTTGAAGCTTCTAAATGGATATCAGATAATAGATTTTTTTATTAACTTGAATAACGATGAATCCTACTAGAGAGATGAAATCATTTTCTTTTAAGTTAGAACATGAAGCTCGGGGGTATGCCTAATTATTTTATATATAGCTTTATCTTCGAGGAGCAATTTTTTATCATGTGTCTATGCATATGTGTGTATATTCATGTGTATTATATGTATACATATGTTAGTATGCATATATATGTATTTCATGTATATGTATGTGTTTGCATGTGTGTGATATATGTATACATGTGTTAGTATGCATATGTGTATATATGCATATGCATTTATGTAAAATATTCATGTATTCATGTAATATATGCAAGTGTTTATAATTGTGTACATGTATATATGTATATGTGTCTATGTGTAAATATGTACATGTAAATATGTATGAATGTATATATATGTTTATGTGCATGCAGGCATGTATATGTGATGTGTACATGTATATATGTATATATGTATATATGTCTATGTGTAAATGTGTACATGTAAATATGTATGCATGTATATATATATTTATGCGTGCATTTAGGCATGTATGTGTGATGCATAATATATATACTCCATTTTATATTTATGTATGTGTATCTACATGATGTGTATACATGATGTGTATATATCTTTATATATATTATGATCCTCGTTGATTTGAGTAGCTATATATAGAGGCATAAGGTTGGGAGGAGAGACATCTCTCTAGTAGGACGTCGGAGGAATAGATGCATTGTGTACATATACTTCAAACATATGGCTAAAAGGTTGAATTAGAGTTTTTAAATTAGTGGTTTTAAAACCCTAATATCGAAATTAGTGTTTTCAATTTAGGATTTTTGAAATAGGATTTATTTATTTATTTATTTATGTGTATGCATGTGTTGTGTATGTCTGTGTATCTATATGTGCATATGCATGTGTTGTGTTGTATATATGCATGTGTTGTGTGTGTATATATGCATGTGTTGTGTGTGTATATATGCATGTGTATATGTATATATGCATGTAAATATGATTATATGAGTCTATGTGTGTGTACATATGATTATGCATGTGTATGTGTATGTGAGTATGTGTATGTGTCTATGTGTATTTATTATATGTGTGTAACTACATGCATGTGTATGTGTGTGTAAAAATGTGCATGTATGTGTGTGTATGTATAAATGTGCTTGTATGTGTATATGTGTGTAAATGTGCATGTATGATGTATATGTGTGTGTATGCATGTATTTGTACCTCTAGTCTCACTCTTCTCTCTCTCTCATATACATACATACATACATAAACACACATACTCATATCCACATATATATACATAAAAGCAGTGCATATCGTGCATTATCGCAACGATGAGCCATAAGTGTCTGCATCTCTTTTAGACACCACTTAAGCGACCATCGTGTCCCAAACTCTGTCTCAAGTGAACTAAGTATGTAGTTTTTATCCCTCTCATCATGCTCACTACAAAAAAAAAAAAAAAAAAAACGTAAATGAAACATAAGATATTTATTTCAATTTATATGTAAAATTTATACTTACTTCCATGGTAAGTGGACAAGGTGTAGGTAAGAGTCGCATAATGCCCGCATTCTTCTCTTGAACTCCAATCCATTCCCTATGTACACAATGTTCCCCTCTGGCTCTATATTGCACTCTAGTCCTAAGGTGCCTATGCATGTCCTCATAGGCAACTCTGCTCTGCTATCACGATCTGGAGGTGATATAGGTGTCCTGAAAATAGATAGATAAAAATAAATAATAATATGTGTTATAATATCATAAAACAAGTTTATGAAAAAAAAACATACCTATGAGCAGATAGTTGTCTTCCTACATGTGGAGCCGCAGAAGAGCCCTCTTCTGATCATTGGGTAAGCATCTGGATCGTATAGCCCAGCTCATCATCAGACATCTCTGAGTAATCACGCATGATGGCCCCTAGAGTATCAGAAGGAACTCTTGCTCTCATAAGACTTTTTATGAGAGTGAGTTTCGCCTTTCTCTCTCTACTAGGATCCATAATACCTAACATATAAAACAAAATGGGTTAGAAATCAATATATATACGTGTACATATGTATGTGTGTATGCATTAAGTATGTGTATGTATGCATGTGTGTGTATATGTGTGTATATGTGTGTGTATGTGTGTGTATGTGTATATGCATGAGTATGTGTGTGTATGCATCACTATGTGTGTATGTGTCTATGTGTGTATGTGTGTGTGTATATGTGTGGGTGTATGTGTGTGTGTCTATGTGTATGTGTGTGCATCTATGAGTGTGTATGTGTTTATGTGTGTGTATGTGTCCATATGTGTGTATGTGTCTATGTGTGTATGTGTATTTATGTATGTATGCAATGTGTGTGTATGCATTATGTATGTGTATGTATGCATGTAAGTATGTATGTATGCATATCCATATGCATTATGTATGCATATCCATATGCATTATGTATGCATATGTATGCATGTATGTGTATGTGTGTGTATGTCTCTCTATGTGTGTGTGTATGCATATATGTGTGTGTGTATATGTGTCTGTATGTGTGTATGCATGTGCATGTGTGTGTATGCATCATTATGTGTGTATGTGTGTGTGTATATGTGTGTGTATGTGTGTGTGTGTCTATGTGTATGTGTGTGTGTCTATGAGTGTGTATGTGTTTATGTGTGTGTATGTGTGTATGTGCCTATGTGTGTGTATGTGTCTATGTGTGTATGTGTATGCATGTATGTATGCATATGTGTGTGTATGCATGTGTATGTGTGTGTATGCATCATTATGTGTGTACGTGTCTATGTGTGTATGTTTGTGTGTGTTTATATGTGTGTGTGTGTATGTGTATGTGTGTATGTGTGTATGTGTATGTGTCGCTACACGTCTATGAGTGTGTATGTGTTTATGTGTGTGTGTGTGTGTGTATGTGTCTATGCGTGTATGTGTATGCATCTATGTATGCATATGTGTGTGTATGCATTATGTATGCATATGTGTGTGTATGCATTATGTATGTGTATGTATGCATGTGCATTATGTATGCATGTAAGTATGTATGTATGCATATGCATATGCATTATGTATGCATATGTATGCATGTATGTGTATGTGTGTGTATGTCTCTCTATGTGTGTGTGTATGCATATATTTGTGTGTATGTGTGTATGTGTCTGTATATGTGTTTGTATGTGTGTATGTGTGTGTATGCATCATTATGCGTGTATGTGTGTGTGTATATGTGTGTGTATGTGTGTGTGTCTATGTGTATGTGTGTGTATCTATGAGTGTGTGTGTTTATGTGTGTGTATGTGTCTATGTGTGTGTATGTGTCTATGTGTGTATGTGTATGCATGTATGTATGCATATGTATGTGTATGCATGTGTATGTGTGTGTATGCATCATTATGTGTGTATGTGTCTGTGTGTGTATATGTGTGTGTGTATGTGTGTGTGTCTATGTGTATGTGTGTGCGTCTATGAGTGTGTATGTGTTTATGTGTGTGTATGTGTCTATGTGTGTGTATGTGTCTATGTGTGTATGTGTATGCATGTATGTATGCATATATGTGTGTATGTGTGTGTATGCATTATGTATGCATATGTGTGTGTATGCATTATGTACGTGTATGTATACATGTAAGTATGTATGTATGCATATGCATATGCATTATGTATGCATGCATGTGTATGTGTGTGTATGTCTCTCTATGTGTGTGTATGCATATATGTGTGTGTATGTGTATATGTGTGTGTGTGTGTATGTGTCTGTATGTGTGCATGCATGTGTATGTGTGTGTATGCATCATTATGTGCATATGTGTCTATGTGTGTATGTGTGTGTATGTGTGTGTCTGTCTATGTGTATGTGTGTGTCTATGAGTGTGTATGTGTTTATGTATGTGTATGTGTCTATGTGTGTGTATGTGTCTATGTGTGTATGTGTATGCATGTATGTATGCATATGTGTGTGTATGCATGTGTATGTGTGTGTATGCATCATTATGTGTATATGTGTCTATGTGTGTATGTTTGTGTGTGTTTATATGTGTGTGTATGTGTATGTATCTATGTGTATGTGTCGCTACGCGTTTATGAGTGTGTATGTGTTTATGTGTGTGTATGTGTCTATGTGTGTGTGTGTGTCTATGTGCGTATGTGTATGCATGTATGTATGCATATGTGTGTATGTGTGTGTATGCATTATGCATGCATATGTGTGTGTATGCATTATGTATGTGTATGTATGCATGTGCATTATGTATGCATGTAAGTATGTATGTATGCATATGCATATGCATTATGTATGCATATGTATGCATGTATGTGTATGTGTGTGTATGTCTCTCTATGTGTGTGTGTATGCATATAGGTGTGTGTATGTGTGTATGCGTATGTATGTGTGTGTATATGTGTATGTATGTGCGTATGCATGTGTATGTGTGTGTATGCATCAATATGTTTGTAGGTGTCTATGTGTGTATGTGTGTGTATATGTGTGTGTATGTGCATGTGTCTATGTGTATGTGTGTGTATCTATGAGTGTGTATGTGTTTGTGTGTGTATGTGTCTATGTGTGTGTATGTGTCTATGTGTGTGTATGTGTCTATGTTTGTATGTGTATGCATGTATGTATGCATATGTATGTGTATGCATGTGTATGTGCGTGTATGCATCATTATGTGTGTATGTGTCATGTGTGTGTATATGTGTGTGTGTATGTGTGTGTATGTGTGTGTGTATGTGTATGTGTATGTGTCGCTATGTGTCTATGAGTGTGTATGTGTTTATGTGTGTGTGTATGTGTCTATGTGTGTGTATGTGTCTATGTGTGTATGTGTATGCATGTATGTATGCATATGTGTGTGTATGTGTGTATATGCATTATGCATGCATATGTGTGTGTATGCATTATGTATGTGTATGTATGCATATGTGTGTGTATGCGGGGGATCATTTACGAAAGATGGAAGAATGAAAGTGCCCGGCAAGTCCTTATTCTTGGAGGCTGTAAGCGTGGTCACCAGATAGTAGCATCTATAAAAATCAGGTTTGGGTAATGAGTCACTGAAGTATTCCGTGAAACCTGCTGCCCAAATGTGCTTTAACTCTTCTATATTTTGGAGCACTTCAAATTCTCTGGAGAAAAATTGATACTTTCCCCACTTAATACTATCAAAACTCAGTGTGGCATCAAAAATAAAATCTGCATCCACCAAAGGTCCTGCTAAACCTTGAAACCAATGGGAATTACGGTGAACTTTTTTGTTGTATCCCCTAGGAGGATCATCAATCGGCATTGGTCTTGGGAATCCTTGAAATTCAGGTGGTTGTGATGTAGGATGTGGCTCAGCCAGTAATTCGCCAAAATTGACCACATGTACAATGGGGCCAGCCTCAGAGAGTCCTTTTGTCTGCATGATGAGTGACACGAATGCGGAGAAGATCTGCTACAAAAGATTAGCACATTAGTATGGAAATTTGTCATGATCCCATGAAAGTGAGACTGCAATCCCTTTCCATAACAGATGTGTAACCCATGTAGCCAAGTGTCGTGAGGTGGTTTATAAAATGATTTTTGCAAAACTAATGCAGGTCTCTAAACACCTAAATGCTTCAGATAGTGCATACATTGCTTGATGAGATGTTATTACAAGTGATGATGGGTTAGTGCTGTTGAGTTTATACAAAGTTCAGTTGTGATATAATTATTACAAGGGAGTTGGTTGTTTGGGATGGGGCTAATGTTATACAATTGTTCATGAGAGGGCTTCTGGATACATTTCGGTATCCATCTCCTAAGGGTTGTTGAGTGGGTGGTATGCTTCTGTTGAGGGACAAAAGGTGATATTGGATGTGGTGGTATTGAGGGGTGAAGAGATTTCTAAGGGGTATATGTTACATGGCTTGAGTGTTGAGCTATAATACATTGTTTGGGTACCCATATCTGCGTGGGTGTGGGTCGTCTCATTAGGTACTTCTTGGCAATCCAAATCTGTCGAAGCTTCGTCAAAGTCGAAGAAGGTTGAGGAGAGGTTGCATGATGACTCTGGTTCTGCTTTAACTTCTTCTTATCATTGTTTGCATACTTGAAAGTTGTCAGTGCTTTTTGTCCTTTAGGCACCCATACTTGTTTCATGTTGCTTGCTTTTTGATGTTGATATTGCTGCCTTCTTTGTGTCGTCCGACAGGGTCTTCAGTTTGGGTTCCTCCATCGTGGGTGACTCCTTTGTGGTTGGGGTTGAGAGGTCGGATGGACACTCTACTTTGGAAAAGAAGGGAGGTCCAATACTTGCAAAACTTGCCCATTAGGAAGTGGAGCATTTTGTATCATAAATCTAGGCTAGTCCGCAGTAAGTGTGGAAGGATGGGCACCATAGGGTGTTGTGCCCATGTGTTCGTTGATGCAATCCACCTAACCACTGATGTAACCCACCTGATCGCTGCTAGAAGAGTCGGGGAAAATTTGTTGATATTCTTTTTTCTGGCAACTATCCATCGCCAACCTCTCATGGGTTGACTTTGGAAGGAGTGTGCTTAGCCAAGGGATCTAGCCAAAGATCTTCCGGTCCTCGGTCACATGTGTTTCATATGGTCTAGGGTTACATACCTCAGGCGGAGTGTTGTTAGGGAAGTCAAGTGGTATCACTCACTGTCGGTCTAAGGTTCCAATCTACAAGGAGTCTTGTCTAGGATTTAGGTCCACTGAGTGATCGTGTAGTCAATCTTGGCCAAGGATTAGGGGTTCTATCAGGTCATCGTCATGGCACACTAGTAGCTTTGCTATCATGGTCACATCGTGTATGAGTATAGGAAGGTCCACCTCACCCATGCAAGGGGTTTCCATGCCTCCTAGCCCTATGAGGTATGCCTCCATTGGCCACATTTCTATTCCTGAGTCCTTATAGTGGGACCATCTAATTGCACTGGTCACAACACCTGAATCGATTAAAGCCTTGAGCTCATGGCAAGGGTTGTCGTGCTCTAGCCTGATTGTAATGAATGGTCTTCTATCCACTATGCTAGGATGAGTAGTTGACTTTGCTTGACACATGGCCATGAGATATCTGGGTGTTGTTTCCAGATGGTTATAATGTTCTCTTCCTAGTCCTTGTCTTCTTAGCTTCATGCGCTTAATGCATTCTATAGCTTCTGCCTGAGCTTCAGCACGTATTCTTTTTTCTTCCTCCTTATGCTTCTTTGCCAACATGAGTCTTCTAAGCATATCCTCAGTAAGAGGTTCCTAATAAAGCTTGACTCTATAGCCACTAATGTAATTAGGCATTATCTCTCCTTCTAGGGTGGCTAATTGTACTGCTCCACTTGTCGAGAGTCTCTTAATGATCATAGGTCCATAACCCCGCTTTTCTAGTTTTTGTGCATGTTGTTTCAGCGTATACACTAGGATTGAATCTCCTTCTTTTAAGCCTTTGTCTTTCACATGTGCATCGAAATAGGCTTTCTATCGTTTCTTTGTTGCATATATGTCTGCTACTGCTTTCAGCTTGGTTTCTCCTAATCTTTCCAAGTCCATTATTCTTGATGATAATTCATGGCCGGTCCACTGATTTTCTTGTGCAACCTTAAGGGTGGGTATTAAGAAGTCCAAAGGAAGCACAATATTCTGACCAAAAACCATCTAAAAGGGAGTTGCATTGAGTACGGTCTTGATGGCCACTCGATATGCCCAAACAACATGATGTAACTGTTTGTCCCAATCTGAATGTTTGTTGTTCACGAGTTTCGTCAGTATGTTACAAAGAATCTTGTTAGCACTTTCTACTTGACCATTGGCTTGAGGATGATATGGTGCAGGTTTCTTGTGAATCACCATAAAATCCTGTAACAAGTATTCAATAACTTGGTTTAGAAAGTGAATTCCTCTATTGCTCACTAACTCTATAGGCAGTCCATATCTTGTAAAGACATTTTCAAATAAGAATTTTGCAATCGTGTGTGCATCATTCTTTTTTGTGGCCTTAGACTCTACCCATTTGGTAAGATAATCCATCACAACTAAGATGTATTCCGCATGAGTTCCTTTCACAGGGGGTTAATGAGTCCTACAAAGTCTATACCCCACTTAGAAAATGCACGTCCTCCCATCATGGGTTTCAATGGCATTTCATCTCTGCGAGTAGGAAATTGAGTTCTCTGGCACACATCACATCTCTTAAGATAGGTATGTGCATCATGTGAAAAGTGGGCCACCATAATCCTGCAAATAGTATGGTTTTGATTATCCTATCGGGGCCAAAATGACCTCCTACAACACCTTGGTGTGCAGTCTCTAGTACATTCAAATAATCGCTCTCATGAACACATTGTCTTAGGTATCCATCTTGTCCTCATTTGTATAGATTGTTGCGAATAAGTGAATAGTCTTGAGCTTGCTGCTCTAGACTGCGTTGTCATGCTAAGGTCATTCCTTGAGGGAATGTTTTCATCCTCAAGTACGTCACTAAAGGTTCACTCCATTCTGGTGTGAGAGACATATGATATAACATGGCATGTTCTACCGGTGGTCTTTCACAACAAATAGGACATTCTTTACACAGTTTATAGACATCTCCTTCCATAGAAGGCCAATATACTCCTAGTCTATGTAGAGTCTACAATGTACGATGTTTTGAATGATGTTGCTTTAATGCACCTTCATGTGCTAATTGCAACCAATTCGTGTGTTCTCATTCATCTACACAACAAGCAAGGATCTTTTGATTATCTTGTTTATATATACTTCCTGCTATTATTTGATATCTTTGTGACTTGGTAATCTCTCTTTCTTTGATCCTTATCCTAGGATTCTTGGGTCCATATGTGAGAATAGAGACAATAGGCTTAGCCCATTTTGGTACTATCTCAAGGTTAAACAGATATGCATCAGGTAATTCATCCGTTATTCCTTGAGGAGCTTCTCCAAAAGTTAATCTTGAGAGGTGTCAGCTCTAAGGTGTGTCTTTTCCTTCCTGACTACTACTTCAAAGTCGTACTCCATGAGTAATAAAAACCAACGTATCAGTCGTCCTGTATTACAAGGCTTATTGACTAAGTACAATAATGCTTGATGATCCGTGAAGAACTTGAATTTATTTGCAAACAAATAATGCCTGAATGTCTTTACTACGTAGATCATTCCTAATCCTTCACGTTCTGTAGTGGTGTAATTTCTTTCTCCTGCATTCAATTGTCTACTCACGTAAGCTATAGGGAGATCTATATTACCTTCATTCGTAGGTTGTGCCAACACACATCCTATGGCATAGTTGGATGCATCCACATGTACATGGAATGGCTTGCTACAATCTGGAGTTGTTAATATAGGTGCCGAGCACAAACGTTGTTTAAGTTCATTGAATGAATTTTCACATTCATCTGCCCATTCAAACTGGTCAAAAGAGAGTACAAAGGCTTGGCTATGATTGCATACATGTGTATGAATCGTCTATAATAACCGCAATGACCCATGAAAGCTTGTACTTCTTTTACATTGTTTGGCCTAGGTAGGTCTGCAATTACTTTCACTTTTTCCTCATCCGTCAAAATTCCGTTCTTTGACACAATGTGTCCTAGAATTTTTCTTGTCTGACCATGAAAATGCACTTTTCTGGGTTTAGACAAGCCTGATATTCTTGACATTTGTCAAATAATTGCCTTAGTTCTGGGATATGAGTCTGCCTCATATTTGAATGAGTACATATATCATCGACATAAACTTCCAAATTCTTGCGTAAGAATTCCTTAAAAACATGACACATAAGTTGTTGGAAAGTGGCAGGTGCATTTGTCAACCAAAATGGCATCACACGAAATGCAAATATGCCCCATTCTGTGGCAAAAGCCGTCTTATGTTGATCTTCTGGAGCAATGGCCACTTGATTATAGCCTAAGAAGGCATCAAGAAAGCTGTAAACTTCCTTGCCCGCAACTCTTTCCAATAAATGTTACGTGATACGAAGAGGATAATTGTCTCTAATAGTGGCGGCATTAACTTTTTTAAGGTTAATACACACATGCAATTTTCTATTCTTCTTGGGCACAACCACAATGGCGGACACCCATTCAGTATGCTCAATTTCGTAAATGAATCCTGCTTCTATCAAACAATCTATTTCTTCTTTGATCTTAACAACGTAGTTATCATTGTACATGTATGGTTTTTGTTTCGTAGGATTTTCATAGGGATTCTATGGGAGCATATATCTGGGTCTACTCCTTTCAAGTCTTTGTAACTCCAAGCGAACACATCTCTATATTCACGTAATAGGGCAATTAACTCTTCTTCTTCTTCATTCGTCAAATCATGCCCTATGTATGTACATTTTTCTTCTTCTCCTTCTATGGTGACTATGATTTTTTTGGTTTTCTCTCGGTTATCATATACTTCTCCAACGTCAGCTTTTCTTTTAGGCATTCGTACCATAATTCTTCTATCTTCTATTTCATACTTCTTGAAGTTCTCGGGTACTTCCATGAGTGGTTCGTCTTCTTCATCTGTCTTAGGTGATTTCTTTCTCTTCTTTTGTTTACTTTCTGTATCTTGTAGGGATGGCTCAAGTTGTTCCATTTGACTTTCCTTTTCTACTTCAAGGGTTTTGGCTTCTACACAATAAAGATATTCCTCTTCTCTAGAATACAAGGGTTCCATGATGATGGATTCTAGGTCCTCGTCACTACTCTCGTCCGATTCTTGGATCACTTCCATACTTTCTTCTAGAATAAAGTCTTCCTCGATAGATTCAATCATAAAAATGGAAATTTCATACCCGTCATCATCACAATGAGGGGTCCATTGTTCTTCGTTCACCGCTATGTCCATCATGTCTAAGATTTCTACCCAATCATGAGGCTCGAATTCCTCGTCTGGAAATACTATAGGTGCATAAGTTGGGTTTTGAAGCGTTCGTCGAAGTAGTTCTGAACCTAAGGTCCTCGCTTCTTAATCTTGTTCCTTTTGTTTTGCTATCTTACACATCCATAGATGAGTTTCCTCGTGCAACCATGATGGGTTTGACTCCAATGAGTGTATAGACTCTATTTCTTCTTGTGTCTTATGGATGGTGTTCCATTGTATTGGCGGTACATCTCGATGGGAATAGTCTTTAAGATTGACTTTACTAGTCACTCCTAAACATTGCAAGTACAAAGAATTAGTTCCCCAATCTTGTATGATTTGCAACTGATGCATGAATGGTCATCCCAAGATCATCTCATAAGCATGATTTTTCTCAAAATCACAAATGGTGGAAGTATGCTCAAACTCTACACCATAAGTGGTGAAAGATATGCCTTCTAGTAAGGCCAATGGCTTCTCTATATGTCTGTCAACCATTTGTAGCTTCATCCTGGTGGGTCTTAATGCTGACTTACCCTAACGTTTCCATAAAGCAGTGGTGGCGATGGATACTCTGGCTCTTGAATCTAAGATGGCTTTGGTGGTGTAGCCATGATGGGTTATTGGAAGATAAGTGTTACCTTCCTCTCCCTTGCTCAAATCTCTGATCCGTTCTACGGGTATCTCTGGTACCTTCTTGTGTGATCCAATCTACGAGTGAGTAGTAGAAAGCTCAGGGAATTGGTTTGCTACATGCTTCCATAGTTCTGGTTTAACCTTCAACAATTCCTCTAGAGTGAGATGGCACTGTACTTTAGTGTTCTTTATCACTTCTGTGTTTCTAGGGATTATTGATTCTTCATTCGTTACTATTATTGTGTGTGCTCTCATGCTAATAGACTTGGCTTCCCAAGGTCCTGTGAACTGAGGTAATTCTTGCAAAGAATTGGATTCAAAATTTGTGTGTTCACTCAGTTGTTATTCCTCTACATCATCATAAATAGAGGGAATGTCTTGGGGAAATTGTTCTTGCAAGTCATCTATTTCTTGAATAGGAGGATGGGTTCCTTGTTCTTTTCTTCACTTCTCTTCTTGGATTTCTCTTAGAAATTCATGTGAATACTTATGTAAGGAAGACAGGTTGTCTTCTACCTCAGTATTTGGCACTTGAGACAGGGATGGTGAATTTCTTTCTTGTGTCTCAAAGTCATTAGGGTTCCTATGCAGATTCTTCTTCTCGTTGCTATTGACCAAGTATTATAGCCTCTTCAGTAGTCTTTGAAAGTGTAGTTCAGGTTTTTCCATGTTATTCCAATTAAGATAACGAGAGGCTTCGAACATAGTTTGTGCTAATTCTACCATCTTCACGCAGAGTTTAGTTCTCTCAATTTCTAAATATGCTCGTGGATAGTTCTTACACATTTCAGCTATCTGGGGTCCTTCCTTTAATCTAGCCTAATATGCATGAAACATCATGTCTAGGTTTTTAGGCATGGGTTCAGCTAAAACTGATCCTGATCTCTGAGCTAGGTTCTCCTGATTAGATTCTTGAGAATTCAATTCTAGGATTTTGGCTCTAGATTCCTTTAAACTTCCTTCCAACTCAGTTACCCTTTACTCCATTTCCTCTTAATTGTTTCTCTAAAATCTTTCCAAGATTTCATCTTTTTATCACGAGATTCTTGAACTTCACTAGTTCTGACCACTTTTTCAGGATTAAGCTGTTGGTTTTGTAGGAGCGCCTGGGCTCTTGTTATAGCTTGGATAGGCACATATGTAGGGTTGGATCCATCTGCATTATGTACAATTCCTATCACATTGATGGGTGTCACTTTTGAAGCATTAGCAGGGTTCTTCAGACAATCTCTAATGACATGCTCTTTACCACACTCGACACAAAAACCTTGTATGTTATAGTATTGTGATTGTCCTGCTATCAGAGGATGTGCACAATCCTTAATGAAATGATCTCCTTGGTACCTAATGCATGGTCCTCTAGGTCCCTGTGGTCTTTGTTGTCTTAATTGTGGCCTCGGATTAGGGTTGGTATACATCACATTAGCATAGTCGGGTTCCCAACTAGGTTCTAATGCTGGACTATCATATTGATACATTTCCACATGTTCTGGTGAGTTAGTGTAATATGCGGGTGGACTATCTACATGGGTTGAGTTGAAACTCTTAGAATTAGGGTCACTTTCAGTGATCAGAGGTGAAGAAGGCACTAGAGCCCTATTGAGGTTCTCTTCTACAGCAGCGTATTTAACTGAAATGACATTAGCTGGTGGGGGTGGCTGTTGAGCTAAAACTCGCATAAGCAACGCAGGCATCGCTTATGCGACGAATGCCCGAAAAAAAATAATCCAAAAACATCACCATCGCTTATGCGATGCTAGCATTGCATAAGCGACGGTGCTCGTTTTTTTTTTCAATTCGAGGGCGTCGCTATGCCCCCCTATTTCTTGTAGTGTGTGTATGTATATGTATATGTATGTGCTTGTGTTTATTTATGTATACATATGCATGTGTGTATGTATGTATACATATGCATGTGTGTGTACGAATGCATGTATGTATGCACATCTGTGTATGTATGCACATGTGTGTGTATGTACATGCATGTGTGTATACATGTGTGTATGCATGTGTTTGTATAGTGTATTTGTGTGTGTATATGTGCATATGTGTGTATGTATGTGTGCATATGCATATGTGTGTATGTATGTGCATGTATGTGTATGTATGTGTCTATGTATGTATGCATATGCATGTGTATGCATGTGTGTGTATGTATGCATGTGTGTGTATGTATGCATGTTAGTGTATGTGTGTGTGTGTCTCTCTATGTGTATGTATATGTGCAAGTATTTATATGTGTATGTGTATGTGTGTATGTGTATGTGTGTGTATGTATATGTATGCATTTTTGTATGTATGTGTATGTGTGTGTATATGTGTGTGTATGCATATCCGTGTATGTATGTGCATGTGTGTGTATGCATGTGTCTATGTATGTATGCATATGCATGTGTGTCTATGTATGCATGTGAGTGTATGTGTCTATGTTTGTATGTATATGTGCAAGTATCTATATGTGTATGTGTATGTGTATGTGTATATGTGTATATGTGTATGTGTGTGTATGCATATGTGTGTGTATGTGTGTATATGTGTATATGCATGCATGTGTGTGTATGTATGTGCATGTGTGTGTATGTATGTGCATGTGTGTGTATGGATGTGTGTGTATGCATATGTGTATATGTATGTGCATGTACCTTTCCTCGTTCGATCGCTCCTTCGCTCATTTGATCGCTCATTCTCTCTCGCTCTCTCACTTGATCCAAGAACAAATGTGCCAGGAGAAATCAAATTTTTTTGTTCAACTCCGAGTAGCGATGCAAAAGTGCTGCAACTAGTTTGGCACCATTACTAGAAGCATCACTAAGCTTCAATGTCCTTAGCAATGGTGATTATAAGCATCATATAAACGATGATTTACATCTCTTATGTGATTCTCTCAGTTTATTTTTTTATTTCTCTGCTGGGCCATCACTTATGTGATGCTTTCGAATAGGAGCATTGCATAAGCGATAGTCCTCGCTTTTTTTTTATTGGGGGCATCGCTACACCCCCTTTAGTTTTGTAGTGAATGCAGTTACAACGATGGTGCTATCCACCCATGCACTCCCAGTGTGGAGCTTAGACGAAAATCTAGATAGACTCTAGATGAAGGGTTTACTAGTGTGCAATGCTATGTAAAGCTCAATCGGGGCCATGCTTATATAACTTTTACAAGGGGAGTCAGTATAGATAAATGTAGTCAGGAGATACAAAATAGTCGATAAAATATACAATTTGACAATCTCCACGACTAGAAGTCCTACCATCTCGGCCTTATGGGCTGGAGCATAGGCCCCTTGAACCCTACAAAAGGGGGCAAACCCCCCTCTGCACCTCCCCAATTAAGCTTCTATGGGGAAACCACATGAAAGGCATTTATTTCCACCTTGAATGGCAAGCCAATGAACCAGAAGTTTGTGCCCTACCTAACGTAATGGTTAGGCTCCCAAAGGTTATCTATAACCATCAACGGTCACACATAGACCTCATCTAACTTAAAACTTAGGGCTCCACAAATGTCCGGGCTCTTACAATGGCTTCTCCTCATAATGGGGGCCTTCCAAATTAGAGCACCATGGATCATTTATGGTCACTTGAGGGTGGAATATTGAGCATATCTAACAAATACAACTACATTCCACAGTGCCTAGTATGTGAATGTAGGCATGTGCCAATATATGACCACATCTATGGGTGTCTATATCTAAGTATATACATGTATGCTATATGATGTGTAGGTATATATGTATACATGTGAGCTATCTGTATATATGTGTAGAACTTTCACAGGCAACCTCTCATAGATTTTTTATAAATTCAAACTCACAAATGCATCTATCAATAGGTTTATTGATGCGTTTGCCAATGAGGATGTTGACGTATCTAGGATGCAGCTACCTTTGATATGTCTACCCATTTTGCTATTGATGCCCCATCGATTGTGCTACCAATGAGGACATGTATTGACTAACTTACATTGACATGTTTATTGACACTTACACCAATGATGTGTTGGAGTTCCAGGTCAGCGAAAGCACACAATCAACACAAGGAAGGAGAAGAAGCTTGAAGCACAACACATAATACTAAATGCATTACCACTGGAATGTACAAAGATAAGTAACCCGTTAGGGCAACAGGCATATGTACAAGCCAGGGGAAAACAACCTCCTAAAGAGGGAAAAAGTACCCCGAGGGTCCTAGTGTGTTCACACACATCACTACATAAATATATCAACAAATCCCCCTTGAGAGTGATGTAGTGAAAAAGGAGCTCATACTCATGTATAAGGAAGTGCAAAGCTATGTGGAATCAATCCACAAAAGGAAGTAAGCCCAAAGCTTTGTGAAAAGCTTCAAACTTCTCCCTAGGTAGAGCCTTTGTGAAAAGGTCTACAATGCTCTCCTGTGTGGGCACATATGCCAAGCTGATCTCTTCAACAGAGAACCTCTCCCTAACATAATGATAATGCACCTCAATGTGCTTAGTGCGAGCATGAAATATAGGGTTCCTCGCAACTACCAATGCGCTCTGACTGTCAATGAAAATGGTGGTGGCAGAAGACTGATCAACACCCAAATCAGCCATAAGGTATCTGAGCCACACACGCTCAACAGTGGCTATGAAAGCTGCCCTATACTCAGCCTCACAACTAGAATTGGCCACAGTAGGCTTGCTTCTTGTTCAACCAAGATATACATGAGCTACCGAGCATGAAGCAAAAGCCACTAGTGGACACATAAGTGTCATAGCAACTAACCCAATTAGACTCAGAAAAAGGATGTAAATCTAACGGTAGTGATCCCCCCTTGGGATAAAACAATCCAAAAAGCTGAGTACCACTCAAGTAGCAAAAGATGCACTTAACCGTATGCCAATGGTTAACACCTGGGCAACCCATAAACCTGCTCATCTGTGAGACAGCAAACCGAATATCTGGTTGAGTAATGCATAATTAAATCAAGCATCAATAGCTTGCTAATAGAGAACAACATCAAGTGCATCTCCAACATCATGAAGACTCAATCGTAAACCTGTCTCCATAGGAGTGGCAATAGGTTTATAGTCTTCAAGGCAAAAACATTGCAATAATGTGTCAATATATTTTGTTTGACACGAAGCTATTACACCATCAACTTGTATAAAGTGAATGCCCAAAGAATGATGCAAATGCCATAAATCTGACATCTCAAATGAGGCATGTAGATCAGCCTTAAAATCAGCAATATGCTTCTCATGAGGACCACTGAGCAGCATGTCATCAACATACACAACAATGATCAGAAGCACATCATTAGCATGCTTAACATACAAGGTGCTTTGAGTTGGACTATTCTCAAAACCATGTTCAATCAGATAGGCATGCATTTTTCATACCAAGCACATGGTGCTTACTTTAAACCATATAATGCCTTCTTTAACCTGCACACCTGGTTTTCATGCCCTTTCTACACAAAGCCATAGGCCTGAAAAACATACACTTCTTCATGCAAATCACCATTCAAAAATACAGTTTTAATGTCCAACTGATGTACATTCCAACCATGATGGGTTGCAAGTGCATAGATGCTACCAATAGCAGTCATTCGGCAAGTAAGAGGAAAAGTCTGATCAAAATCAATTCCTCTTTCTTGAGCATAACCCTTTGCAACAAGCCTAGCCTTATACCTATCAACTGTTCCATCAGACTTACGCTTCAGCTTGTATATCCACTTAGTGCCAATGGCCGTGTTGCTAGGAGGCAAGTCACACAAAGACCAAATACCATTCTTCATTATAGCATCATATTCAAATTGCATAGTAGCCATCCAAGTTTTTGAATTTTGTGCTCCATCAAATGAAAAAGGCTCATTCTCATCATAGAGACTAGAGGTAGCCATAGCATAGCAATCAGATGCAAAAGAGGCACTATGAGATCCCGAATGAGTACAGTATGACAGAGTTGCATCTAATTTTCTATCACGCAAAGTTTGCACCAGCCATTTTGGCATAGTTTTTGCCTCCTCAATATCAACTCTATAATCAACAAGTGCATCATGTAAATTTGCATAAATAATGGAATGATTTGCATCATCACATGAAACCTACAAAGGCTAAGAAGTTTCCTCATTAGGACTAGCACTAGATTTTCCACCTGTAAAAAGAGGCAATAAAGTGTCATACATGTCTTTAGAGCTAACAAATGTCTCCTTAGTACATGAAAGTAATGGCTGAATCACATCTTCCACAAAAAAAACATCACAACTAACCAAAATGCGTTTAGTCTGTGGATGATATAGATGATAGCCTTTGCTTTTAGGACTATATCCAAAAAAAGTAGATTTTACTGCTTTATCATCCAATTTCCTATGTTGTTGCTCATGCACTAATGCATATGCCAGACAACCAAAAACACACAGGTGAGCAATAGATGACTTGCAACCATGCCAAGCCTAATATGGAGTGATAGACTGCAATGCTTTAGTGGGAAATGTGTTAAGTACATATGCTACACACATGACAACCTCAAGCTAGAAATTATGTGGTAAAGCCTGACTCTTGACCATACATCTCGCCATCTCCATGAGTGACCTCTTCTTCCATTTTGCAACTCCATTTTTTTGAGGTATATATGGCATTGTACACTTCCTTTTTATCCCATGTTCAGCTAGAAATGAATTAAAGTCAGAAGACATATATCCTCCCCCCGATCAAAATAGAGGGTGCCCATTTTACATGTTGACAGATTTTTATCCAAAACTAGAAATTGTTTGAAGCACATAAACACTTCCGACTTTGCTTTCAATGGATATACCCATGCATGCCTGAAAAAAGCATCGATGAAAGTCACGAGGTAAGGATAGTTCCCAAAAGAGGGTGTTTGCATAGGACCACATACATCATTGTGAACAAGATGCAATTTCTGAGTAGCTAGAACTGAACCATCTTTTGGGAATGACGAATGCTATATTTTGACCAAGTACAACATTCACATACATGTTTACCAGGTGCCTCAAGTTTGGGCAGAGATGACACCATTTCAGATTTTTAGCAAACTAGCAAAATTTAGATGACCAAAGCGTGCATGCCAAAGCTTTGCATCTGACATAGCCTGAGAATCATGTATTGCACATGCCAAATCATTCATAGATTTTTCATAGTCTATGAGCTTATACAACCCACGACATAAAATGCCAGAGGCAATAATCACATCGCCATTTGATAGATCATGAACTATAGATCTATCATCAACAAATTTCACAACCAAGCCAATCTTGGTTAAAGCTAAAATTGATAATAGATTCTTCTTCATCCTTGGCATAAATGAAGCATTGGAAAATGCAAAAGAACTACCATTAGAAAAAGTCAGAATGATCTTACCAACTGCCATGATAGGATAAGAGGAGTTGTTGGTGCATGTCATAGAGGGAAGGCTCAAGTGAAGTGAAGAAATTGTAGTGCAAGGTAATATGTTTGGTTGCCCCACTATCAAAGTGCCAAACATCTGAGTCTAATGTAGACATACACTACTCATGAGAAGATGGATCAAAACTACAAACAGTAGTAAATGCTGACTCTTCATTCTGCACAAGATTAGCAGAATTTTTTTTCGATGTAGAGGCCTCTATAACAACCATTCCAGCCTCTTTCATCTTTGCCTCTTTTGCAACTAGTTTTATGTTGGAAGTGAGGTAGGCCCTTAGGCTCATGTCACAGGTCCATGGTTCCATAGTTCCATTCATGTACAACATTAATTCCAGCAATCTTCCATATTGACAAAACATGAACATACCACAACTTAATCATATAGATGATGAGATAAAGATAGAGAAAGAATAGACGACATGTGTAAGGTGTTATGTAAGCCATCGCTTACTCATAGTATCATATATACCAATGTTCAATGTACAATGTGGGAGCAAAATTCTCAACCATTCTATGTGATGAGAAATAGATGAATGAGTGAATGTACAATGTAACAAACATATTCAGATGTATGGGCAGTAATCTGAATATACATGAGATGTGTGACCTTATAGGTTATAGAAGAGTGAATATGAGTGACTGAATGAGGAAGGATCAGTGTGAAATTGATGGTCAACAAACCTACATCTAAACTTAGGCTATGGAAGACCCTAAGTCAGATATGTGTGTGAAAAGATCACATACTTATAAAGTAGCATAGAATGCTAACAAGATTGTTGCCGGAAATCCTAAAACTCATGTGAACACACCTTCTCAAACACCTCATAAAAATATGCATAAAGCATATAAGTACTGATTCTCTTGTACCTATGTCGAATAGGACTCCTTCTGATATGAACGCCACAGCCTCCATAAACTTCAAGTAGTACTTGTGTGCATAAAGAGAATATGTACCTGAATAATTAACATAAGATGTGAATCTTATGTTAATCTCCATCTAATGTCTTTGAAGTAGCCCGATATCTTCTTTGTAGAAGACAATCTTCAACCTAATATCTTCCTGTAGAAGATAATCTTCAAAATCATGTAGATGGTCCCATCCAATGTCTTTGAAGTAGCCAGACATCTTCTTGTAGAAGATAATCTTCAACCTAACATCTTCCTGTAGAAGATGATCTTCAAATACATCATGTAGATGGGCGATCCTCACCTTCAAGCTGCTTATGACCAAGTCTTCTTGCCATGAACAAGAGATAACCTCCTCTCCATGAGGTAGAGTGTGAGCACACCCTTCATCTTCTCCAAGAAGAATCACCAAGAAGAACTCCATAGCTGCTTTTCAACATGCTTCAAGTTAGCACCATGGCTGCCCCATGTGCTAGAAGAAACACCACCTCTACTGAGGTCCAAGCTCCAAAGCTTGTGTTGATCCTAGGTGAAGGATGAATACAAGTGAGCCAAGCACTTGTTTATATAGTATTCTTGTACCTTGAAAAGAACTTCTCCAAAAGCAAAAACAAAAAATCCGTTGGCGTTCCTTGCTCGCGATCTATCCGTCTGCTTTCCAGAAGATTTAATAAAGCAAAAGCTTAACTAAAAATATTTTCGTGAAGCTGTTGCCGCTGGGAATTGAACCTGTGTGGGTTCGTTGAGAGGCAGGCGACCTATCCACTTTTCCTGTCGTTATACCTTGTAGAAGGAATGAACAGGACATGTATAGATGCTATAACGCACTGCGGACGGGTTCCTTTGGGGTGGATAGTGCTATAAGGATAGAAACTTATGCTTTTATCTATAAGGTCTTGGACAAAATGGACCAATTGCACATTGTTTTCCAACAATCCCCCCTGCAATGGCATATTGGTACAACCTGGACTGGATCTGCAATCTGTCACAAATTGCAAACTATCACAAGCTTCAAGCTTGTACTCCCGCACTTCAGAACTTGTTCTTCAAAAGTCTTCTTCAAAATTGAATTTGACTTTCCTTCAAAAAACCTGAACTTGCTGAATATGAACCATAATACCTGAGAAAATATGCAAACTAGATATCCAATAGTGTACTCATCAAGCAATTACTGCTTGACAACAAATGTAGCATGAACTGTCTCCGAACCTGCTATCTCCTGTCTTAAAAAACTTGAAAACATACACTAGGATCCACATATTTGCATTTACCTTCCAAAAAGGTTTCTCAACGTACTTCTGTTGTGTCATGTAAATACACTAAACAAAATCAAGAACTGAATCCTGGAACCTGTGACTGTCAACTCACAACTTAGTGTATTATGAACACTGCTGGTTCATCTCTGACTGTACTCAACTCAATATGAGTCAAAAAATCTATGATGTCATAATGTCTTCATCCTTTAAATCCTTCATACCTCTTTCCTTCAGAACTTGGTATAAACATATATGTGCGCACTTTTGAAATATACCTCTCTGAAATATCAAGCTTCTCTTCAATAGAAATCTGGAACCTTCTCCTGAACAGGAACATCCTAACAGGAACTTTCTCCAAACATTCTCCTTCTTCCTTCTTCTTTCAAAGCTGGAACATAAAGAGAACCTGACAAAGGAAATATAGGAATACCTGTAGGTATGAATCTGCATTCTTTTACATATGGCTTGAAAATAAGTCTTCATGTTTCATCACCCCCTGGATGACTTAACACTAGTATCCAAAATTCTTCAAATATATCAGACTTTATGAAATGTGGAACGTCTTCCTTCTTTCAATAAATCTGATGTTCAGTGATCAATACCTGTATCTGAAACAAAATCTCTGAACCCTTTTTTTATTAGCACTGCAGTTGCTAATAGCTTTTTACTGTAAGTCTTCAGCTTCCCATATTATAGAGTAAGGTTAGCTGATAAAACCTTGCTGAAAGCATTTTAGGATTCATACCCTTCTGCACATAACAAGTATTTCTATCTCTTTGCAACACAAATCTGATAGAATCTGAATCTTTGACTTACTTCTCCAATGTTAAGAATCTTTACAAACAAAGGATAGACAACTGAATCATAAATACTCAAGATCATACAAGATCTATTCAAGATCAATGATCTCTCTTGTGTAGAATCTGCTGTCATCAAACCTTCATGACTGAATGTTTGATTTGTTTACCTGAATGTCTCCAAGTGTCCATGCTTCTTACAAAGTTGTAAAACTTTTCTTCAAACAAATCCTTCAAGGAATCTGCAATTCCTACTTGAAACATAAGTGGACAAACTTCTCACCTTGAGAACTCCAAAAATTGCAAGTTGATACTTCATAACTTTCATATTTTTTCCCGGGTGAAATGTGATAGTACCTGCTTGATTTTCTTTTGGCTAACTCCACTTTTCAATCAAGTGATAGGATATGATGGAACACCTTTTGGAATACAAACATGTATCCAAAAATCTAGACAATCATAAAAAGTAGATTCTTCAACTGACTGGTACATCAACAAGCTGAATTTTCTGAAGTTTTTTGAAAATACTAAATATGAGGTAATCTTTTCCAAACGTAAAACCTCAACCCAAGTCTCCAACATCTGCTACAGAAAACTCTTTTACCTCAAGAGTTAGATAAAGAAGAAATATACTTCTCTGCAACTTGTCATATACCAAGTAGCTTTGTATTGACACTCCAAGAATTCTTTGAGGGAACATATAAGCTGCCTGCTCAAAGCTTCAACATAACTCATACACATATGAGTGCTTTTGTTTCTCTCAATGCAATTCTTTGTCAAATCTACTAAATCATGACCAAGTGTAATGCAAAACAAGAAACTGCTTCTTCTTTAAACAAGATGTTCTCGTAGACTTGTCTTTGGATGTAGAGGATAAAATAGGAAAAGTATATGGAAAATATATGAGAAAAGGAAGCCTTACTTTTCTTTTGGAAATGATGGACTTTCTTTTTCTGCATCTTTCTTCGACCTGATGATGTCAACATCTTCAAACTTCTCTTCCATACCTTTTGTTCTCTTCATCTTGAAGTAGCAAACACTCTTGACTTCTTCAACTGAACTTTTCTCTTCCTCTAATGCTAAGAGTAAGAGATAAAACAAACATGGTATATAAATGGAAGTTGAATATAAAAACATGTTTTATCATCTCCTCATATCTCTGAATCAAAATTCTGCTTCAAATGTCTGAAATGACTAAATTCACCAATCGTTGTCTGAATGATGAATTGCCCTTCTAGAGTTACCTTCTCTAGATACATTTGTACCTTGATATCCAACCAATTTATAATAGAAAATTGGCTGAACATAAAACTCATCTCATCTCTGCACTTGTCTTTTTAGATGAACTTTCTTGCCATGAAAGAGATCTCTCAAAACTCTCTAGAAAAAAAATCTCTAGATACCTGTTTTGATGTAGCCTTTAACTTTCAAATGATGAAAGCGTATTAAAGTATTCCTTGAAATTCTTCAAATCTCTTCATAACTGCTCTTCTAAGATATGACCTGCAAATGATAATCTGATAGTAGAAAGTGATACCTGTGATTTGATGTTGATCTGATTTCTTCATCTTCTCTAAACCATTGTTCTTCCTTGAATTTGAAGTACTCTTCTCTTCATCAAGTCTGGGTCTTCAAACAATACTTTTGTAAAGTATTTGCATACTCTTCCAAAAATATTCGACTGCTAACAGATCATCAACTTCATACTCCACACTGATGAATACACATGTGAATGAATTGTCTAATTCTCAAATCTCTACTCGTCTAGATTAAGTGTGTATGTCAAATGTCAAATATTAGAAGATGCTTTCAAATCATATGTTGTAAATCTGGAATTCTGGAAACCTGAGATTATGAATGAGCCTTAATGCATTGATGCCAAAGATCT
Source organism: Ceratopteris richardii (assembly GCA_020310875.1). Lineage (NCBI taxonomy): Eukaryota > Viridiplantae > Streptophyta > Polypodiopsida > Polypodiales > Pteridaceae > Ceratopteris > Ceratopteris richardii. Next base: position 54,017,573 of record CM035424.1, on the reverse strand, counting down.
AAAGTTCTGTAACCAAAACCTTAGTGCTCTGATACCAAATGTTGGAAGTGAGGTAGGCCCTTAGGCTCATGTCACAGGTCCATGGTTCCATAGTTCCATTCATGTACAACATTAATTCCAGCAATCTTCCATATTGACAAAACATGAACATACCACAACTTAATCATATAGATGATGAGATAAAGATAGAGAAAGAATAGACGACATGTGTAAGGTGTTACGTAAGCCATCGCTTACTCATAGTATCATATATACCAATGTTCAATGTACAATGTGGGAGCAAAATTCTCAACCATTCTATGTGATGAGAAATAGATGAATGAGTGAATGTACAATGTAACAAACATATTCAGATGTATGGGCAGTAATCTGAATATACATGAGATGTGTGACCTTATAGGTTATAGAAGAGTGAATATGAGTGACTGAATGAGGAAGGATCAGTGTGAAACTGATGGTCAACAAACCTACATCTAAACTTAGGCTATGGAAGACCCTAAGTCAGATACGTGTGTGAAAAGATCACATACTTATAAAGTAGCATAGAATGCTAACAAGATTGTTGCCAGAAATCCTAAAACTCATGTGAACACACCTTCTGTTAAACGTTAATCGTTACTTCCACTTCAGGCTCAAAGTACTTCAAGTTCAGCCGGTTCCGAACCTTCTTAACCGTCAATGTTCTCTTTAACCACGTGGGTCCTTGGGAGTGGTAGGGGTCTGTTAGACAGAGGCCCTGTACTATTTTCCCAAATTATCACACCATCCTAAATGTTATCCCGTGCTTAGCTCAGTGTCCATCTCTGAACAACGGAAGACTGTTCAGTGTATTGGAATTAGAACTTCAGGACTGAGGGCGACAATCCGGTTACTTATTTTATGAGCAAAATATACTTCAGTAACAAGGTCACCTAATACGTACTTCTTCAGAGCAGATAGGTATACCAACCAGACGTTATACCTTAAGGTTATGAGGACTCATCGTATGCTAAACTCGAACAACCAATCTCCTAATAACAAATGGCTAACCATAAACTAACGATGTCCTACTCACATCCAGACCATTATAGCTACTAGTCTTCCCGTGGTTGGAATCAACAGCAAATGTAGACTACGGTATCGAATTCGATCACTTACAAAAACGCTAATAGATAATTAGTTCGGGACTACTTTTCACGTTCCCTGCTCCGCCGAAGAACTGATAAACAACATACTACACTTGATAACACTCAGAGACACACTTAATCATTACCGAACAGATTCGTAACACAATACAACTGATTCGTAACTCTGTAATAAGGTGAGAATAATCGACTAGCCGGAATACAGAACAGAACAAAACGAAGAAGGACTTATCTCTCAACAACGTACACACTCACACAACACGTTTACAACACTCTCCCAAAACGTGACTCACTCAAATGTTACACTGCAATTCCCGCAAACGGGGTGCTGCTGCCACTCTTTTCTCATTGCCTTAAATAGAGGATTTTTTTACAAGAGTGCGCACTTCTGCAGTTACCTGCGCGTTTCCTGAAAGATTCTTTTTTCATTTAAGCTACCTGTCCTAGTACTTTTGTCCTTGTTCGGCGGCCGTCTAACATTTTTACATTTAAGACACCTGTCCTAGTTCATTTGTCCTTGTTCGGCGGTCATCTAACACTGGCACGCACGGTGGACTCGAACCCACAAGTTCATTACCGTTAGACGAGGAGCGGGGGAATAGTTCATTCATGCGGGCGATGGGAATACTCGGGCCATTTTCACGGCCTTGCAGGTTGAGGCGATAGGCTTCAGCGAAGGCTTGGAAGGTGATGACTGTTCGCGAAGGGAGCGAGAGGAAGACCCATTGGCGTTCGGTGGCGGGGGACTGAGCAATGGCGGTGATGATTTGCGTGAAGAAAGGATCGGCTTCCACCGAGTGCCGAGGCAACTCAGCGAAGTTGGCCAATCCTCTGCAACGCAGGTATTCACCTACCTTGGTAGGGATACCATTGCGGAAGGCAGCATAGTTGGCTATCGCTTCCATGGCGGTTACTGGGACAGACAATGAACACGGATGCAGAATGCACGAAGGCTCAGAATACTAACATGCAACACAATAGCTTATTTCCGCGTCGTCGACAGAATTTAAGTAGAAACAATACGGTGGGGAGAAAAAAGGGGGTTGGATATCATTGTGCGGTGCGGGAATAATGTTGGTTTTCATGCAGGCGTGCGTACTCGAGTGACTGTTAAGGGGGCGACTGGTTACATCAAGATTGTACAAAACACGGCTATTTATAGCAAGCAGAAAGAAGGAAAAGAAAAGATTAAACAAAACGCGGTTCATCGTCGAAAACTTAATGCGGGCTAGTGGTGTGATGATATGGCCGCAACTTCGACCCATTAATTACCTTTGGGAGTGGATTTCCAGTCAACGTAGTCAACCAAAAAGTTGCCGGACCGACTTGTTCTGAGATCTTAAAAGGGCCGAACCAGCATAATTTGAACTTTCTTGCTGCTCTGTCAGATTTTGCGTTATAGAAGAGTACAAGCTGATCTACCGAAAAGATTGGGGTCTTCAAATATCGATCGTGTGTCTTGGCTTGCCTTAGTTGTACTTCGCGCATGGTTAAAAAGCTGAGCCATCGGTGCTCATCAAGTTCCCTGAGTGCGTCCATTCGTGCTGTCAGCGACTCTTCCGGTAGCATTTTTTGGGTGATTGCTACACACAGACTTGGGATAACTATTTCCATGGGTGCTATTGCTTCTAAACCATAAGCTAGTTTGAAAGGTGTCAAACCTGTTGTTACCTTATATGTAGTTCGGTATGCCCATAATACTGCAGGTAGTAGTTGATCCCATCTTTCCGGTGCTTCCATGATCAGTTTCTGGAGGATATTCAATAGTGATTTGTTTGTACTTTCGGCCAAACCATTGGCGCGCCCCATTTCTGAAATGGTTCGAGTGGCATAATAGGCTGCAAGGGAAAGAAGTGTCGTTGCAGTGGTTGTCCAGACCTTTGACAGTTATCGTAGTTTTTGACGAATTGGGTCACATCTCGATACATAGTAGGCCACCAGAGACCTCCTTGCAGAATTTTCCGGTGAGTTAGATCTGTGGCAAAGTGACCACCACTAGGGGTTGAATGAGCCATTGTGATGACCGAGTTGCTTTCGTGCGGAGGAACACATCGAAGTAAGATTCCGGTGTGATCTACATAATATAGTTCTCCTGCAACTAACCGGAATCGGCGGCTAAAGACTGCCATTTTCCTTCGAACTGTCCTAGCAGTCTCAGATGGAAAGCATCCTTCGGTGAGAAAAGTTAGAATCTGATCATAATATGTAGGTATTGCTTGTAATTTGGCAGTCTCATCGATCAGTGGTTCAGAACAATAAATTGCTGGAGTCGTGTCATCTATGCCTATCGGAGCTTCACCAGAATCTAGGCACGATAAGAAATCTGCTAAGGCATGTGCATTTCCGGGTCGGTGGATGACTTCATAATCAAATTCCTGCAAGAGTAGTGCCCATCGTGCTAATCGTCCGCCTAAATGTTGTTGTCTTACTAGATAGACAAGGGCAGCATGATCTATATGAAAGGTAAATTTCCCGCCTAATAGATAATGTCTGAACTTTTTGATGGAGTAAATTAATCCTAGACATTCTCTTTCGGTGGTAGAATAGTTCCTTTCTGCCGGTGCAAGCCTTCTGCTGGCATAATAGACAGGGCAAAACCACTTATGTGTTTGCTGCATCAGAATACTGCCGATCGCAACATCTGAAGCGTCGACAAAAACATGGAACGGATTGTCCCAGTCCGGTGGTTGTAAGATTGGGGCCTGCGTCAATAGATACTTGAGTCGATCAAATGTAGTTTGGCATTCTTGAGTCCATTCGAACTGTCGGGAAGTTTTGGTGATTAGTCTGTTCAGTGGTACAGCCAGATGAGCAAGCTACCGTAAGTGTCTGCCGTGCCACCGTACTTGACCCATAAAACGCATTACTTCTTTTGGAGTGGCGGGTACTGGGGCTTCTAAAATTGCCGAAATCTTGTCCGGGTCTACTCGGATACCTCGGGCAGATACAATATGACCAAGTAGTTTGCCACATGAAACGGCAAACACAGATTTGCTTGGGTTAAGGTAGAGTCTGTAGTCTCGACACTTTTGGAAACAGCACCGTAGATGAAGCAAATGTGCCATCATCTTTCCAAAAATTGAGAAGTCATATACTTGCATAAATGAATTGAGATAAGGAGAGAAAATCTCCTGCATACATCGCTGAAAGGTGCTTGGTGCGTTTCTCAATCCAAACCACATTACCGTACAAGCAAAGACACCCCAATTGGTAATGAAGGCAGTTTTTGGGATATCTGCTTCAGCCATTCTAACCTGATTGTAACCGCTGTATCCGTCTAAGAATGAATACATTTCGTGACCTGCTACCCTATCAAGCATGGTATCCAGAAAGGGAATCGGTAAAGGATCCGGTACTGTTGCTGCGTTTAATTTTCGGTAGTCTACACAGATTCGTAGTTGCTTATTTTTCTTTGGCACGATCACAATTGGTGAAATCCATTCAGCATGTTCTACTGGTACGATGAATCCAACTTTTAATAATCTATCAAGTTCGGCTTTTACCTGTGATGCATAATTGGGATTCATCTGATAGCTGGGCTGCTTATTCGGTTTAGCTTCAGGCTTCAACATGACTCTGTGCTGATAGATGCGCGGATCTAATCCTTTCATATCTTTGTAATCCCATGCAAAGACGTCTGAGAATTCGCGAAGTAGTCGAATCAAATCAGCCTTAAATATTTCTGGTAAGTTTTGCCTTATCTTTACAGGTCGTGGATGATCTTCGTCTCCTAGATTGTACGAGGTCAACTGGTCTTCGGAGACATAAAACTGTTGCGGTTTCTCTGTATCGTCTGTCGACCGGAATAGTGATTGTAATTCATTGTCATGTGTTGGCACAATATCTTCCTGCTTAGTTTTTTGGGTGATGGGTGCAACTGTACATACTGAAGTACTCCAGTTGTCTATTACGGACTGTAGATCAACAGTTCCTAAGGTCATTAAGTCAACGTTATTCTTCAGAAATTCCTCTTCTTCATCATCCGATAGTCCATCTAACATGTGGACTGGTTCAGCAAAATATGGTCTGGCGTGAAGTTCGCAAGGTTGTATAGCATCTAATTTTACCACATATCTACGGTTGGCATCTTTGAACGTAAGCTCTTGTGCAGACCAGTCCTGTATTACCTTCGCATGCTTCAGCCAAGGTCGACCAAAAAGAAGGTTGTAATCCAAAGTGGATTCAGGCAGATCTAGTATAACAAAATTCATTTTGAAGGTCGTACCTTGTAAAGTAATGGGTACATTTCGCACAAGTCCTACAGGATGGACTCTAGATTGGTCTGCCATTCTGACAAAAAATTGAACTGGTTCGATTTCGGTCCAACCTAACCTATTGCATAAGGATGTAGTTGCAATGTTAACACCAGAGCCTCCATCAATCAATACCTGTGTAATTTTATGATTCTTAAACCATACTGTAATCAAGGGAACTGAATGATCAACCGTAGAATCAGGTTCCAGTTGAACTGCTGCTGTCGCCGGAATACAAGAAGGTACCGGACTGAACTGTTGCTGGAACTGTTGTCGAACCCCAGGTACTAATGCCAGTAGTTGGCCGAGAGGCAGAGTGATAGATGCCTTGGATAAAATTTCCCAGGCCTGCTGAGATTGGTTATCCTGCTCTTTTGAACTTAATGTCTCTGCTGATGCAGACGTATCTGCTGTTATGTCTACTGGTGATGGTGGCTCCGCTACTGCTTCCCTTTGTTGTGTTCCTTCCTTTGTCGACGAGGTCTGCGTCACCGGAATGGGTTCTGGGAACACTGGTGGTTCTGTTGCGGTCCAGTGGCTAGCCTTGTTATACATCCTATGTTGTTCTCGTATCCCTGGTTCGAATATTTCTGCTGCTATCTGCAGCTGTTTACCTGATCGGGTCTGGACTGTAGCAGTTTGCGTTTCTACCGGTGTAATTTGTACCATGTTGGCCATTGGGTTTTGCCGCTCCTTCTTCCTTTGATCATACTCAGCTGCATCCTTACAAAATCTTCTAATGTGTCCGTATTCACCACAAAAATGAAAGCGTGGAGGTGGTAAATTGGGATTTTCCGGTGGTGGTTCGTTTTGCCAGCGGTTTGCATTATAGTTATTGTTTCTCTGTCCTCGGTAGTTTCGATATCCTTGCGGTTGATTGTTTCTCAGTTGCGGAGGTACATAGTGATTCGCTGCTTGTCCATGTTCTTGAATAACAGCATTGACTGTTGCTGTTCCCTGTATTCTGGCATTGTAGACATAATTTCCGGTGGTGTGTCCGGCAGTGTTGCAGATAGCGCAGAATGTTTGATTTAGCGCACAATTGGCACTAGTATGACCTGAATTTTTGCATGTGATACAATACACTTGTCTGGTTATATCTTCAGTCATTGTTTTGTTTTTTAACCACTCTAGATCTTCTGTAAATCCACCGACTTTGGATTCCAGTTGCAGAGCCATGGCAATGACTGCATCCAACGTCATTGCTCCGACACATCTTATGATCATGATCTGCTTCAATTGCGGGTTTAAACCATTGATAAACCACTGCGTGATGACATCATCCGGTAAGTTAACGTGGGCCTATGGTATCTGTCGCAAGTGTGTTCTAAAAAGTGTAGCATATTCCTGGACAGTCTGATTTGCCTTCTGTCGGTTGTTCTGTAAATAATCAAAGATTTCGGCGGGATTCTTCTTTAACCTGAATCGTTGCAGAAAAGCATCTCGTACTGCATCATAGGTACCGAAATGATTAATGTCGTATTCCGTAAGCCATCTAGCCGCTTCATTGACCAGTGTAGATTGAAAAACAATGGCCTTGTATGCCTGATACGGTGGATGGTTAAGGACTGCATAACTGATCTCGAAAGTGCGTACGTGAGCATCCGGGTCATCCCCTAGGAATCCACCAAATTTCGTGTATGTTACTCCTGTTGGGGGCGGCCTTGGTTGACATAACTGTTGTTGTTGTTGTTGTCCGTTCATTGTGAGTGTATCCGGTCCTTCTTCTGTATCTTGAGGTTGATTGGTTGAACTATCAGAACTTGGATCGCCGGATGGCGTACCTTCCGGTGTGCTGTTTTTGCGTAGGATACTTCGGATCTCTGCTTCGAACAGCTTTCCTTCCTTCTGGATGTCCAATATCCGAAATCTTTCTTCCAAGCACGCGGGTCGGGCTGAGGATTCCGCAAAAAATGCTAATCCTTGGCCGCCAGTTGGTGTTTCTATCACCGGAATATCACCGGAATGAACTGAAAGTGTACCAGACTGCAGTGTTTTTCCGCTTTTACCGATTTCTTTTCCTAGAGTATTTCTAATCGTGGATAACTCTGAATCTTTATCCAAGATTGTTAAACTGGTTTCCAGCGGCGTCTTGGTAGATTCTGGAATTAAGTATTTTCGATAGGCTGGGTCAAAGTGACACCAGAATGTACCAAAGGCGTTGATCGTTCCACTGGAATATGACCGGAATTATTTCTAACGCCCTTAACTTGCTTGACCCCTGGGTCAGGCCGCGTTATACCTTCTTCTCCTAGAGTTGTCTTTAGTACTTTTCGTGTTCCAGTCGTATGGTTCCTAGGATACGTTTTGCCAGACCGAGTAATCGGCATGTATCATTGCGTAGTAGCACTATCTGAGCAGTTGGCAACAATCTGGCTCTGTTGCTACCGTCAGTCAATCGAGCGATAAACGTAATGTTTGATTTTGAAAAATAGTCGGCACGCTACTGCCACTTTTCACAGATAACTGGCAACCTGATGCCACTTTCCCACAGACGGCGCCAAATGTTAAACGTTAATCGTTACTTCCACTTCACGCTCAAAGTACTTCAAGTTCAGCCGGTTCCGAACCTTCTTAACCGTCAATGTTCTCTTTAACCACGTGGGTCCTTGGGAGTGGTAGGGGTCTGTTAGACAGAGGCCCTGTACTATTTTCCCAAATTATCACACCATCCTAAATGTTATCCCGTGCTTAGCTCAGTGTCCATCTCTGAACAACGGAAGACTGTTCAGTGTATTGGAATTAGAACTTCAGGACTGAGGGCGACAATCCGGTTACTTATTTTATGAGCAAAATATACTTCAGTAACAAGGTCACCTAATACGTACTTCTTCAGAGCAGATAGGTATACCAACCAGACGTTATACCTTAAGGTTATGAGGACTCATCGTATGCTAAACTCGAACAACCAATCTCCTAATAACAAATGGCTAACCATAAACTAACGATGTCCTACTCACATCCAGACCATTATAGCTACTAGTCTTCCCGTGGTTTGAATCAAAAGCAAATGTAGACTACGGTATCGAATTCGGTCACTTACAGAAACGCTAACAGATAATTAGTTCGGGACTACTTTTCACGTTCCCTGCTCCGCCGAAGAACTGATAAACAACATACTACACTTGATAACACTCAGAGACACACTTAATCATTACCGAACAGATTCGTAACACAATACAACTGATTCGTAACTCTGTAATAAGGTGAGAATAATCGACTAGCCGGAATACAGAACAGAACAGAATGAAGCACTTATCTCTCAACAACGTACACACTCACACAACACGTTTACAACACTCTCCCAAAACGCGACTCACTCAAATGTTACATTGCAATTCCCGCAAACGGGGTGCTACTGCCACTCTTTTCTCATTACCTTAAATAGAGGATTTTTTTACAAGAGTGCGCACTTCTGCAGTTACCTGCGTGTTTCCTGAAAGATTCTTTTTTCATTTAAGCTACCTGTCCTAGTACTTTTGTCCTTGTTCGGCGGCCGTCTAACATTTTTACATTTAAGACACCTGTCCTAGTTCATTTGTCCTTGTTCGGCGGTCGTCTAACACCTTCTCAAACACCTCATAAAAATATGCATAAAGCATATAAGTACTGATTCTCTTGTACCTATGCCGAATAGGACTCCTTCTGATATGAACGCCACAGCCTCCATAAACTTCAAGTAGTACTTGTGTGCATAAAGAGAATATGTACCTGAATACTTAACATAAGATGTGAATCTTATGTTAATCTCCATCTAATGTCTTTGAAGTAGCCCGATATCTTCTTTGTAGAAGACAATCTTCAACCTAATATCTTCCTGTAGAAGATAATCTTCAAAATCATGTAGATGGTCCCATCCAATGTCTTTGAAGTAGCCAGACATCTTCTTGTAGAAGATAATCTTCAACCTAACATCTTCCTGTAGAAGATGATCTTCAAATACATCATGTAGATGGGCGATCCTCACCTTCAAGCTGCTTATGACCAAGTCTTCTTGCCATGAACAAGAGATAACCTCCTCTCCATGAGGTAGAGTGTGAGCACACCCTTCATCTTCTCCAAGAAGAATCACCAAGAAGAACTCCATAACTGCTTTTCAACATGCTTCAAGTTAGCACCATGGCTGCCCCATGTGCTAGAAGAAACACCACCTCTACTGAGGTCCAAGCTCCAAAGCTTGTGTTGATCCTAGGTGAAGGATGAATACAAGTGAGCCAAGCACTTGTTTATATAGTATTCTTGTACCTTGAAAAGCACTTCTCCAAAAGCAAAAACAAAAAATCCGTTGGCGTTCCTTGCTCGCGATCTATCCGTCTGCTTTCCAGAAGATTTAATAAAGCAAAAGCTTAACTAAAAATATTTTCGTGAAGCTGCTTCCGCTGGGAATTGAACCTGCTTGGGTTCGTTGAGAGGCAGGCGACCTATCCACTTTGCCTGTCGTTATACCTTGTAGAAGGAATGAACAGGACATGTATAGATGCTATAACGCACTGCGGACGGGTTCCTTTGGGGTGGATAGTGCTATAAGGATAGAAACTTATGCTTTTATCTATAAGGTCTTGGACAAAATGGACCAATTGCACATTGTTTTCCAACAGTTTTGGACAACTCTTTATGGCATGATCATTTGCTTTACAGTACTTGCAAAACAAATTCTGCTTTTCTATTTTCTTCTCATCTCTATCATCCTTCTTTGATTGTGTAGAATTAGTAGATTTTTGCTCACTAGTAGAAGAGCTCCATTTACCTTTGCCCTTCTAACTAGCTAGGAAAGCTTGATCTACAATATGCATAATGGACCTGTTTAGTGCCTAGATTGATCTTCCTGCAACAGAATAGAGACTAACTTCTCAAATGTCGCATTTGGATTGCCTTTCATCATCAAACGAAGAGTAGAAGCAAAACTCTAGTATGAATCGGGAAGACCATTCAGAACAGTCTGCACAAGTGAACTATCAGGCAAGACTTCATCAACAAAAATCAAGTCTAGCTTCAAATCTTTGATCTTTGTCAGAAAACTATCCATGGAATAACCTTCATTCATGTGCTCACTCTCTAACTATTTTTGGAGGTAAGCAACAGGAGCCTCATTCCTTGCCTGGTATAAAGTGGTAAGTCCCAAGCATCCTTAGCTATTCTACAAGAGTGAATGTGAGGAATAATGACATGTTTGATAGACAAGGCCACCAATGCATGTGCATGAACATCTTTGCCATCCCAATGAATTTGCTCTGCAGTAGATGCAACAAAAACCGCAACACAAACATGAATCTCAGAACATCACCATCTTCGATGCCATGTACATCATCTTTAGTACCTATATTTGTAGGTGTAATAGGACATTTTCCAACACCCTGCATAATATTCCATAGTTCTTTTGCAACCAATACATGACGCATCATATAAGCCCATAATGGATAATTGGTATCGTCCAAATTATCCTCAATAGCCAACATACAGACGGTGCTAGTGTGTTCACACACATCACGACCTAAATATATCAACATGATGTTCATCAAAAACCAATCAGGAAGCTGCATGTCTATTGTAGAGAGCACACATAAACATGGTTAGGTATAAGGTTCAAGTCGTTCATGCAAAAGATCGGCATCAGATGTACAACATCCTTTAATATGAGTTATTGGAATAGCCTAGTGCATGGAGATGAGACCTCCTCAAAGTTCTACTATATGTTTTCTCTTTTATTAAGCATTGTTAGGATTTTAACTTGCAGAATAACAAAATATTTTAATATGGACTTGCTGTAGAAATCCATAACCTAGAGTGTACACAATCAACATTGGATCTTGCAGCACATATTTAAAGCTTCTTGAATCTCAATCGAGAACATAAACACATTAATTCCAAAGATATATCCGATTGCATTAGGTAAGAAGGGATACTGGAAAGTGAACAATGAAGAGACTTAAACAAATGAAAAGTATGTATTACGATACATGAATTGTGTCATATTATTATTTTTTAATAAAAGGAAGTTCGGCCTTAGCCTATTCTCCCGGACTTTAATTAAAATAAAGAAGAAAAATTACAAGTGAATGGGACTAGTGCCCATGGGACCCTCCAAATCCCACAATCTAGGGGAGGAGTATGGCAAGCTAGAGGGCATTACAAATGAGGCGGATAAATCTAGCATCACCCTCATGTGGGACCCATTTGGGTTTCAACTTGTTGTTTTCGAGGAGATAAATACAGTGATGTCTAAATGGTGGAGATCTCTTATCTCGGGAGATTCTTTTACCTAGAAGAAACAAGGATTTCTCAATCGACCATTCCTTAGGAGTTTGGCCAAAATTGACAACACATCGCTCCCTCCAAATCTTCCAAAGAGTCTCACCCCTGATGGCATTCCACAGCCTCGATGAGCAGCCGACCGCCTCACCCAAGAGCACCACTTGCCAATTGATTTGGTTTGTGAGTCTCAATACTCGGGTCACATGACGCCAGATAACACAGGACTTGGGGTAATCGAAGAACAGGTGAGCTAAATCTTCGATGCATCGATGGCAACGCTTGCACCATGGCGGCACACAACAGATTTTGTTAGCCCTTGCATTGGACCAGATACCTTTATGCAAGATCTGCCACATGAGAATGGACTTTTTGATCTCAATTAGGGGGTGCCAAATAGACATGAATTTTAGTTCCCATCGAAGTTTGGTCCAAGAAAGGCACCATCTCTTGTTAAGAGTGTGATGAACATCTAAGTTCTCTTTGAAGTTGGGGATTCTGGATAGTTTCTTGCCATTGCTCCATTTGAGGCCCTCCACGCAAGGAAGATCCTGATTGCAGAGAAGGCGGGTAGTTGTGTCATATTATTTATACAATAAGATCTTCATTTCATAAGTGTATTTACTTATTAATTAATTATTGAATGTGTGCGGCTCCGTTGAAGGCTTTGGAACTTGAGATGGCTTTATCTGATCAGAGCTCAGCATGAGCATTTCTTTACAGAAGTACCGTCTCAAGGCTTAGAAGAAACAAAAGTTGAAAAGGAAGGTTTACTTGAGGAGAAGAAAGATAAGGAAAGTGAAGGCTTCCATTAGTTCGAGATGCTCATTTGGATTTGAATTGAGGATCCGACAAGCGACGTCACAGACAAGAAGATCTGAACTTAGATCTGATTTTGGAGAGAGAGAGAGAATGCACTTTGAATCCCTTAGTGAGTCAGTGTGATTTTGGAGAGAGAGAGAGAGAATGCACTTTGAATCCCTTAGTGAGTCAGTGAGTGAGTGTATGCGCGTGGGCGCACGTATGTGTTTGCATGTGTGTGAGAGAGAGAGAACGCACTTTGAATCCCGTACTGAGTGAGTGAGTGTATGCGCGTGGGCGCACGTATGTGTTTGTATGTGTGAGGTGGTAGCTATCGATACCAAGAAGAGGCTGACTTTCACAGATATAATAGGAAAGCCACGCGCTTTTTGCTTTTTACGAGGGCATCATGTGCAGGAAACGAGGAAGTGGGTTGACATGGAGACAAAGCAACCCACATTCAAATTTATGACAATAATTTATCTATCTTTACGAGTGTGACCATATCACTTCAAGTATTGTGCTTTTGGCGTACGATCTCTCTTTGAATCTTGTGCTATGTTGCGTAGATTTGTCTGTGTGGAATACCGTTGTTTGCGACATGCTCGCCCATCTTCCTCTTCGCTGGTGGTTCTCCTCTCTCTCTCTCTCTCTCGCTCTCTCTCTCTCTCTCACACACACACAGCGCACGTCATGCTCATCTACTTCACTATTTGGTTCTCATTTGTGTATATATGTTACTTAGCTGTACAATATTTTACTCTGCTGCTTGTCTTAGCTCTATAATGCTTCTCTCTCTCTCTCACTCACACACACACACAGCGCCGTGATGCTCATCTCCCTCACTATTTGGTTCCCATCTATGTATACATGTGTCTTAGCTGTACAATATTTTACTCCAGTGCTGCTTGTCTAAGCTTTACAGTACTTTACTCTACTGTTAGGTTCTATGGGATACAACTATGACTGAAATTTGCTGTAACCATAGATTTAGAAAAATTTTCTGTTTTTGTGGCCAAGAGCTTTATAGAACTTCACATGGATTCTCCCAAATAATGTTTGTTTTGGTGTAAAGGAGTTCCCATTATTGATGAGTGAGCATTCCAACATTTCCAAACAAATGGGGCTAAAAAGCTCCTTTTCCACATTAGAAGTATCAGAATCGTATGCTTCATGCTTTTGTTTTGTCCTACCTTGGCATTGTTTCATAATCCTTGATATAAAATGAAAAAAATGGACCCTTCAAAATTTTTCTCTACTTTGAGATGAAATATATTTTAGGACTATGGATCCTTTATGTTGCTGGTTCAATCGGACATGCACCACTTTTTTGTGCAACTGGTTAATTCGTTTGTAATGGTCTTATAAAAAAGGTCAATGATTTTGATGTTGCATTTTCCTTGTTCGTGATAACTATTATATGGCCACCATGCTTAATATTAATATCAATTTGTTTTTTCAGAATAAAGATCTCAGATTTTTAGTAGGATCTAAATTTCTAAGCTATATATTGTCCAATATTTATTTACCATTTTTTCTATTTTTTAAGTAATTTCTTCCATTTATTATGGTCTTGCATCTCATAAAGATAGATATATCAATCAAGAAAGTAGTATAAATAGATCGAAAGATAGATGAATAGAAGATATGTCTTAGCTGATAAATGGATAGACAATACAATAAATCGGCCATTGAGTATAAAGATGGGGTGGATCGAGTTAATGAGCATCATATTGACATTCAAAAGCCATTTTCACTAATAAACAAAGCCCTTTACTCACCAGCTAGCCACATTTGAAGATCAAGCCCTTACTACATTGCTCCTTTCCCTAGCAAAAGTGTTGGGGCATTTCCTCAAGAGAGATCATTATGTGGGTTTTGAGGCTCCCACACATCTGTGCATGTATCTCCTCTTCTCTCTCTCTCTCTCTCTCCCTCCATCTCCTCATTGCTCCTCTTGCTCTGCACAACAAAGCCCTTCATTGGTATTATAGTTTACTGATGGCTTGTGTGCAAGAAGCTTGAATGGAAGCTTAGGTCACAAGAGGTGAATGTGTAGGTCAGCATCTCTTCACAACTCACTACAAGAAATAGGGGGGCGTAGCGACGCCCCCGAATTGAAAAAAGAAAAACGGGTATCGTCACTTATGCGGTGCTATCGTCGCATAAGCGACGGTAGATTTTTGGAATTCTTTTTTTTTCTTCGACACGCGTCACTTATGTGACTGTAGCATCGCATAAGCGACGCTAAATTAAGAGCATCACAAATATCGTCGCTCACTAGCGATGAGATTAGCGATGTTGGCAAACTGAAGAGCGTCGCATATGCGACGGTAGATTTTTGGAATTCTTTTTTTTTCTTCGACACGCGTCACTTATGCGATTGTAGCATCGCATAAGCGACGCTAAATTAAGAGCATCACAAATATCGTCGCTCACTAGCGATGAGATTAGCGATGTTGGCAAACTGAAGAGCGTCGCATATGCAACGCTATAGAATGTAAAAAGAAAAATTCGATTTCTCCCGGCACATTTGTGCCGGGATTTGGACGCGAGAGCAAGAAGAGATCGAGAGCGAGAGAGAGAGAGAGAGAGAGAGAGAGAGAGAGAGAGAGAGAGAGAGAGAGAGAGAGAGAGAGAGAGAGAGAGAGAGAGAGAGAGAGAGAGAGAGAGAGAGAGAGAGAGAGAGAGCATGCATGAGAGAGAAAGAGAGCATGCACGAGAGAGAGAGAGACACATCTACTTGAAGGAAGGTATGCGCACACACACACACTTACACACACATACATATGCATACACACACATAGACACACACACACACATACACATAGACACACACACACATACACACAAATACACTAACATATACACACATACACAAATAATGTTGCATACACACATGCACACATAATGCATACACATGCACACACATATACACATACATATACACACACATACACACATACACACACATACACACACACATACACACACACATACACACACACATACACACACACATACACACACACATACACACACATATATGCATACACACACACATAGAGAGACATGCACACACATACACATACATGCATACATAATGCATATGCATATGCGTACATCCATACATACTTACATGCATACACACACATATGCATACATAATGCATATGCATATGTGTACATACATACATACTTACATGCATACACACACATATGCATGCATAATTCACATGCATACATACACATACATAATGCATATGCATACATAATGCACATGCATACATACACATACATAATGCATACACACACATATGCATACATAATGCACACACATACACACACATATGCATACATACATGCATACACATACACACATATACACACACACATAGACACATACACACACATAAACACATACACACTCATAGACACACACACATACACATAGACGTGCATACACATACACACACATATACACACACACATACACACATAGACACATACACACATAATGATGCATTCACACACATACACATGCATACACCAATAGACACACATATACACACACATATACACACACATATACACACATACACACATACACACATACACACATACACACATACACACATACACACATACACACATACACACATACACACATACACACATACACACATACACACACATATATGCATACACACACACACACACACACATAGAGAGACATACACGCACATACACATACATGCATACATATGCATACATAATGCATATGCATACATACACATACATAATGCATACACACATATATGCATACATAATGCATACACACTCATAGACGCATAGCGACACATACACATAGACACACACACATACATACACACATATACACAAACACATACACACATAGACACATACACACATAGACACATACACACATAATGATGCATACACACACATACACATGCATACACATACATATGCATACATACATGCATACACATACATACATAGACACATACACACACATAGACACATACACACACATAGACACATACACACATAAACACATACACACTCATAGATACACACACATATGTCACGAGGAAGGAGATAAGGAAGAGAGCTCACACACACACTCTCACTCTCAAGGAGAAGCACACACACTGATTGAGGCAAAGAAGAATGATCTTCTTCTTCTTCTTCTATTACATAAAAGGAATGTACAAGAATGACCTAAAAACAAGAATACAACCAGTGCAATATATAAAGACAAGTACATAAGGAAAAACCTAATGTCCGCGAATGAGTGAGCTGGCAAGAAACAAATGTGCCATCACTCTCGGTAGATAAATCTAATAAAGCTCAATGAAGTATCCCTGACATATACCGGCGTGACCACTATACATGTCAGAGAAACGAAAAATTGGTACGTGTCATCCTGGATCATCACATGTTGAGCTTGATATCTCAACACTCCCCCTCAAGCTCAATGCCATATCCTGTAATCCAAGCATCTTCCGAAACTTCTTCAACTTCTCAGCTCCAAGTGCTTTGGTGAAAATATCAGCAACCTGCTTATCTGTTCTCACATAAACAAGATCAATATCACCTGCTAATACCTTCTCTCTGATGAAGTGATAATGTACCTCGATATGCTTTGTTCTAGCATGGAAAACAGGGTTCCGTGCTAATTGTATGCTACTAAGATTATCACAATAGATAGTGATAGGCTTTTGCACTTCCACACCTAAATCTGCAAGTAACACTCCAGCCATGATGCCTCACATGCTGCCATTGCAACACCTCTATACTCAGCCTCTGTACTCGACAAAGCAACAGTGGGTTGCTTCTTACTGCTCCATGTAATAGCTGCACCTCCAAGTGAGAAAAGAAAGCCACTAGTAGATCTTCTATCTGGAGTACTACCAGCCCAATCTGCATCGGTGTATCCATGAACCTGCAAATCTACACCAGCTTCATAAAACAATGCATAATCCAAAGTAGCACTCACATAACGTAGAGTGCGCCTCAGAGCATCCAAATGTGGCTTCCTGCGAACCTGCATAAACTGACTTTCAAGTCCAACAGTGTATCTTAAATCAGGCCTTGTAATTGTAAGATATATAAGACTTCCCACAATTTTCCTGTACATAGTAGCATTTTCCAATGCTTCACCTGATGTAGTATCCAATTTCAAATTCTGATCTAAAGGCATAGAAATTGGCTTACAATCATCCATACCATACTTTTGTAGCATATTCAAGGCATATTGCCTTTGCGACATCCATATACCTGTTTCTATATGTATAAACTCAATGCCCAAGAAATAGCACAGCACACCAAGATCTTTCATGTCAAATTCCTGCATAAGAAGTTTCTTTACCTCTTTGATGCTTTCTTCATTATCACCACCTACAATCAGATCATCAACATAAATAGCCACAATAGTGATGCCATCATCAGCCTTCCTTGCATATAGTGAGTGATCTGCATCACACATAGAAAACCCAATGCTGGTTAAGTAATTAGCAATCCTTGCATGCCATGCACGCAGATCCTGCTTCAGCCCATACAAAGCCTTTTGTAACCTGTAAACATATTCTGGATGCTTTGAATCTTCATATCCTTGTGGTTGGTCCATATATACTTCTTCCAGTAACTCACCATGTAGGAAAGCATTCTTCACATCCATCTGATGCAAAGTCCATCCTTTTGCTGTAGCTAATGCAACAAGTGTTCTGAACAGTAGACATTTTAGCTATAGGGCTGAATGTTTCCTCATAATCAATGCCATATGTCTCTGCATAACCTTTAGCTACCAATCGTGCTTTATACCTGCTTATGCTACCATCAGCATTATGCTTTACCTTGTAAACCCATTTGCAGCCTATGGATTTCTTTCCTTGCGGCAATGGAACCAACTTCCATGTATCATTTCCATAAAGTGCAGCCATCTCCTCATCCATAGTTTTTTCCCAATCTGCATTACCAATTGCATCTTCAAAACAATTGCTTGGTGATGCATCCGGTCCACTCAAAACTTGAGATTCTGCACTAGATTTTTCAGCATTTTCTTTGTCATTTGGTTCAAGATTCAGTCCTTCTTTGGCATCTGCATAGAAGCTTGACATTTCATCAAATACCACATCTCTGCTCACCTTCACCTGTCGTGTGAGTGGGTTATAACATTTGTACCCCTTTTGCTCAAGGGAATATCCAATGAAGACACATTTTTTTGCTTTCGGATCAAGCTTCGTCCTCAACTCATATGGAACATGTACATATGCAATATAGCCAAAAACTTTCAGATGTGATAAGTTTGGCTTTTTACCTGTAAACTTCTCTTCAGGTGTAACTTGATGTACAACAGCAGTCGGAGTTCTGTTCATGATGTATACAGCAGTATGCACAACTTCTGCCCAATAACAATGAGGCATATTCTTCTCAGCCATAAAGGCTCTTGCTATTTCTACAATATGTCTATTTTTGCATTCAGCAACACCATTCTGTTGTGGTGTGTACCTGCATGAAAACTGACGCCAAATTCCATGATTTTTTAGAAAATTGCTGAACTCATTTGACATGTATTCACCTCCTCCATCAGATCTTAATGTTTGAATGTACTTTCTATCTGCTTTTCCACCATAACTTTAAAATTCTGGAAGTGAGTAAACACCTCGCTCTTCTCTTTCATGAAATATACCCATACTTTGCGTGTATGGTCATCAATGAAAGTAACATAAAACCTGCAACCGCCCATAGATGTGGTCTTTGCTGGACCCCAAACATCTGTATGTACTACTTCTAGTACATTCTCACTAACATGCTTGTCATGTGGAAATGATGCTCTTGATTGTTTACCAAATTGACATGCTGCACATACCTTTTGCATTTCTGCAACTTCGAAATTTGGTAGTCCATGGACAATCTCCTTTGACTGCATCAATTTCAGCCTTTGCAAGTTTGCATGTCCAATCCGTTTGTGCAATATCTCTATATCTGCAATAACTCCTGCACCTTTCGCAAACATGGCTACATTCATTTCAGGAATCTTCACATTTAAGGTGAACATCCTACCCACTTTGTTTCCTTTGGCAACCAATCGTCCATCCTGCTTGTACTCTTCTACATATAATCCATCAACATTGAACCTGACTTGTAATCCCTAGTCAACCATTTGTCCAACAGAAACCAGATTCTTTGTTATATTTGGAACATGCAGCACATCAACGAGATAGTGTTTCAAAATCAAATGATAATGTCTGGTATGTTGATTCAGGTGCTTCAAATCACATGACCAGTCATGCAGAATGGTTTAGTAGTTTGCAGAAAATGCCAGTTCCTGGATATGTTGAAACAGGTGATGACAAATCGCATCCTATTGAGCATATAGGAAACATAGCATTGTCTATGGAGGACGGAAAGGTAATAGCAGACATCGTATTCATCATGTGATGTTGAACCATAAACAACTTCTCAGAATCATCTACACTTGTGGATGCATAGTTGTTTTGCTGCCTTCTGTTATTTTGATTCTTTAACCTGCAATCACGTTCAAAGTGTCCAGGTTAACCACAATTCTAGCATCCTTTACTATCATTACCTGAATCATTTCTTTGGAAATTTCTGTGACCTCTTTGGCTCCCCCTGCCTCGAAACTGTCCTCTTCCTCCTGCATGATTCTGTTGTTGACCTTGGTCTTGGTTACTGTTTCCTCTTCCACTTCCAAAACCTCTACCTCTGCCTCTTCCTCTGCCAGAGTAGAATACCTGCTCAGAACTGGGCTTTCCTTGGGAGTTTGAATCCTCACCAAGATTCTTTTCTTCAATGATCAGCATAGAGACCAAATCAGCAAAATTCAGAATATTTTCCCTGGTTTGTATAGAAGTTCTGAACTGCTTATATGGAGCTCCTAAACCACGAAGGCACACTTCCACCTTATCATCATCATCATCATCTACATTCACGCCAATAGATGCAAGTGACTCACATATGCTTTTGATTTTTAGAGTGTAGTCACTTACCGACATGCTCTTTTTCTCCAATGTATGCAGCTCGTTCTTGAGTTGCAATTTCCGTGCCTTTGTATTGGTCTCGTACAAAGTGACCAAACTGTTCCAAGCCTCTTTTGGAGTCTTGGCATCCTGTATGTGTCCAATCATGCTATCCTGTATGCTAACAGATAGCCAATACATTACCTTTCGTGCTCCTTGATTCCATTCCTCATATGCTCTTAACTGTTCTGCAGTCCGATTCCTTTGGTAACTGCGGAGCATTTTCATTCTCTCCTTCGATGTACTTCCAATAGCCTTTTCCCATCAGGAAATTCGTCATTCTGAATCTCCAAGCATGGAATTTGTTCTTGTCCAGCTTATCGCTCATAAGCTGACTCATTCCATTTGCGTTTGCCATTTCTGCAACAATTCACAACACCGCAACACACTACAAGCAGCACTTCTGCTTGAACACTGTCGCACTATGATGTGACAGTTCGATCTCAGAAAAACATAGTTTTCGTGTATCAACAGTACACGAAATCTCTTGAAATTCTGAATCTGGAATATATGAGTGTTGCCGAACACAATGCAAGTTACAGTTTCTGAAACTGACCTCGTTTTTCTGTGGGCCCCACCTTGCGGGCTCGAAACAGAGGTCGAGATGGCTCCAAAACTTCGATCTGACAAAAACAAGTGACCCTAAAGGGATAAATCTCAAAAATATTTTGAGGTCTTCTACCTTCACGGTGATTTTCGTAGCAAACGGAGGCCGTTTGTGAAATCACGTTTTCTCCACGCCTTGCCGCGTAGTCTTCACCGTCGCCTTCTCCACGAGCTCTCTACAGCCACGCTGGCTCTAATACCATGTCATGAGGAAGGAGATAAGGAAGAGAGCTCACACACACACTCTCACTCTCAAGGAGAAGCACACACATTGATTGAGGCAAGGAAGAATGATCTTCTTCTTCTTCTTCTATTACATAAAAGGAATGTACAAGAATGACCTAAAAACAAGAATACAACCAGTGCAATATATAAAGACAACATACACATACATAACGCATACGCACACATATGCATAGATAATGCATACACACACATACACACATATGCATATGCATACATACATACTTACATGCATACATAATGCACATGCTTACATACACATACATAATGCATACACACACATACGCATACATAATGCATACACACACATACACACATATGCATACATACATGCATACACATACACACATAGACACATACACACACATAGACACATACACACACATAAACACATACACACTCATAGACGCATAGCAACACATACACATACACACACATATAAACACACACACACAAACATCCACACATAGACACATACACACATAATGATGCATACACACACATACATATGCATAGATAGACATATGCATACATACATGCATACACATACACACATAGACACATACACACACATAGATACATACATACACATAAACACATACACACTCATAGACACACACACACACATACACATATACACACACACATACACATAGACACACACACACATATACACGACACATACACACATAATGATGCATACACACATCCACATGCATACATACATGCATACACATACACACATAGATACATACACACACATAGATACATACATACACATAAACACATACACACATACACACTCATAGACACACACATATACACATAGACACACACACACATACACACACACAAACACACATACACACATACACACATACACACATAAGAATGCATACACACACATACACATGCATATACACATACAAACACATATACACACACACATACACACATATATGCATACACACACACATAGAGAGACATACTCACACATACACATACATGCATATATATACATGTATAATGCATATGCATATGCATACATACATGCATACATACACATACATAATGCATACACACATATGAATACATAATGCATACACACACATACACACATATGCATACATACATGCATACATAACACACATAGACACATACACACACATATACACATACACACACATAGACACATACACACTCATAGATGCATAGCGACACATACACATAGACACATACACATACACACACACATATACACACACACACACAAACATACACACATAGACAGATACACACATAATGATGCATACACACATACATATGCATACACACATACATATGCATACACACACACACATATGCATACACACATACATATGCATACACACACATATGCATACATACATGCATACACATACACACATACACATACACACATACACACACATAGATACATACATACACATAAACACACACACACTCATAGACACACACACATACACATAGACACACACACATACACACACACATACACACATAGACACATACACACATAATGATGCATACACACATACACATGCATACATAAGAATGTATACACACACATACACATGCATACACACATACAAACACATATACACACACATACACACATACACACATACACACATACACACATACACACATATATGCATACATACACACATATATGCGTACACACACATAGAGAGAGATACTCACACATACACATACATGCATATATATACATACATAATGCATATGCATATGCATACATACATACATACATACATGCATACATACATGCATACATACACATACATAATGCATACACACATATGCATACATAATGCATACACACACATACACACATATGCATACATACATGCATACATAACACACATAGACACCTACACACACATATACACATACACACACATAGACACATACACACTCATAGATGCATAGCGACACATACACATAGACACATACACATACACACACTTTTATACACACACACACAAACATACACACATGGACACATAACCGATGTCCTACTAGAGAGATGTCTCTCCTCCCAACCTTATGCCTCTATATATAGCTACTCGAATCAACGAGGATCATAATATATATAAAGATATATACACATCATGTAGATAGGATACATAAATATAAAATGGAGTAGATATATTATGCATCACACATACATGCCTAAATGCACACATAAATATATATATACATACTAACATATTTACATGTACACATCTACACATAGACATATATACATATATACACGTACACATCACATATACATGCCTACATGCGCACATAAACATATATATACATGCATACATATTTACATGTACATATTTACACATAGACACATATACATATATACATGTACACAATTATAAACACTTACATATATTACATGAATACATGAATATTTTACATAAATGCATATGCATATATACACATATGCATATTTAACACATGTATACATATATCACACACATACAAACACATACATATAAATACATATATATGCATACTAACATATGTATACATATAATACACATGAATACACACACATATGCATACATACATGATAAAAATTTGAAGATAAAGCTATATATAAAGATAAAGAACATGATTTCATCTCTCTAGTAGGATTCATCGTTATTCAAGTTAATAAAAAAATCTATTATCTGATATCGATTCAGAAGCTTCAAGTTATTGATCGATAACTAGAGTAGAATTTACTATCTAATCTGCTCATATGTTTTCATTATTGCCATCATTTTGGTAAGACATCAATATAGTCTCATCTTCATTATCCTTATTGATTTCATTTATTTCTTCTATTGTTAAATCTATGTTCTCATGAATCACATCATCTATTGATGGATTAATATCTATTTTTGGTAATTCCTCTTCCTCATTAGTAGAATCAACATGTAGAGAATTATCGTCTTCATCAAAAAGATTAGTATCATTATCACGTATAATGATTATAATTTCTATTTCAGATGTTCATGTATCAGTATCTGATGGTGAATCATCAAGAGGACTTTCTTCGATCTCTCTAATAATAAACTATTCAAACACTGACCTACCTCTAGGTTGCACATGAATGACTTGCCACCAAGGATGAGCATCTGGGTTTTTATAAAAAATGCTTGTTCAATATGCCTAGGAAGAATATATGGTTCTTTAGTAGATCGCATTACCTTGGAAGAATCAATTGCCCAAAACCCAGATAATTCCTTTCTTAATGTGGAATTACTCCCTTTATACTCCGCTCGAAACCAGTCAACCTTCAAAATGACCTATCGAAATATATAACAACAAAAACCCATTATTATGTGCTTAAAAAAATAACTAACTCTAAAAAAAATATATAAACTTTTTTCTACCTCTTTGAATGTACGAAATGAAATTTCGTAGATACCAACATTAGTTCCTATGTAACCAAGTTCGCTATCTATAAGGTTCATGTCTTTTGAGCTAGCACGTGATAGTTGCTTGAAAGAAGCGACAATACTAGAATCCTCAGTTTTATGTAAAGAATCAATGGCTTTGATTCTAATATGCTGTCCAAAAGCCCACATATTAATGAACATTCGAGTCTGCAAAATAAATTCAATTAGTAAATAGAAACTAACATACATATATGAAAAAAATAAAATATTATTTTAATAAAATTACCTTTCATTCACAACCTATCATTAACTCTCTTTGCTCATCTGAGATTTCTTCGTTATTTGCATTGGCGCGTTGCAAACGACTATATAGCCAATCTGTGAAAGAAGGTATATCTATAATCTCATTATTATCGAGATTACGTCTAGATCTTTTGTTTTTTTGCCTTTTACTTTAGAGATTTTGAAGTTCCTCGTACTCGCTAAGGAATATGAACTCTTTCAAGGTACTTACTAACTTAATACATGCACTCTTCAAGCATCCAACCCTTTGCCATGGATCCTT
Source organism: Ceratopteris richardii (assembly GCA_020310875.1). Taxonomy (NCBI): domain Eukaryota; kingdom Viridiplantae; phylum Streptophyta; class Polypodiopsida; order Polypodiales; family Pteridaceae; genus Ceratopteris; species Ceratopteris richardii. Next base: position 53,992,224 of record CM035424.1, on the reverse strand, counting down.
CTGGTTTTGCTCTTTGTCGCACATAACCTTTTAGTATTCCCATAAATCGCTCGACCCAAAACATCCATCGAGTGTTGACAACACCTGCAATCTCTATCTCATCTACAAGATGGACTAATAAATGAACCTGACTATCAAAAAATGAAGTAGGAAGTTCTTTCTCCATCAAACATAGTAGCTCTTTGCATTCACGTTTTTTTTTGTGGGATCGCGTTTTTGTCGATCTCTTTGGATGTAATCCACCTATACATATCATAAAAACAATTATAAAGAAGTTAATTAAAAAATAAAAGATATCCACTATTCATACATATTAAATATAAAAGTATCATAATTACCTTATAAGTGATCCAAGACGATAGATCACATCTCATACTCCTTTCGTTGTACATCCATCGATAACCAAAGGTAAAATATGTTTCAAAAAGTTATGCCAGTCATGGTCTTTAACCTAGATAAGCTCTTATCATCCATAGTAAACATGTTTTGAAACGATGCTCCATATCCTGTAAGAGTCTTAATCAATTGAATTCTATTGTTGATAGTCTGTATCTCTTTTGTTGTAAGTAAGGCTAAGGAGCAGGTGCATAAGTCATTTCTTGTCGATGTCTATCAAAAACTGGCCATAACTTTGGTTTGGATTTTTGATCTTTCAAATCATTCCTTGATTCTGTGGTACCTTTTAGTCCAAGAAGATGCTGCCATAGTGAATAACCAATATAATTGAATATATGCATAGGATCAAGAAGATGACATACTTTTAACTCTTTCCAATACTCCAAAGAATACCATATTGATATGTTCTCTGCGAGTGCCAATTTTCCTTTACCTCTGTTCACATACTCATTATCTGAATCATCACTGAAGATTTCTGCTTCTGGATCTACTAGAGGTCCATCTGTTCATTTTTTATACCAATCCATAGGCGTCATAGGTTTTGGATACTGACCTGTTTCAAGCTTTCCATTAAAATGTATCGCTTCTCTTTTAGATCTTAATGGATGATCATCAGACAAGAATCGTCGATGTCGAAGATAAATATTTTTGTTGAGATTCTTACTATAGATTGATCTCAACCAATCACCACAATATGGACAAGCTTTATAACCCTTAGTAGATATTCCTCCATCATGGAAAATTATAATAATTAATTAGATTAAATCATATTTATTTACATGCATATTGAATTAAAAAAATTACATCAATACCTAAACAAACACCATATCCAAGAAAATCGTGAATACTCCAAGCCACAATACCACGAACCGTAATATGTCTTTCATTGATGCTTTTCGATACATCAATGACATTAATACCTCTCCATAACTCTTGAAGATCGTCAATGAGAGGAGCAAGATATACATTCATATCTTTATCTTGTCTTTTTTTTTTAATATAAAGGAAGTTCGGCAAATGCCTACTCTCCCGGACTTGAATTAAATAAAGAAAAGTACAAGAGAAGGGGACTAGTGCCCACGGGACCCCCCAAATCCCACAAAGCAGGGGAAGCTTTTACAGTGCTTAGATGACGTTACAAAGCAGGTTAATTACCCTCTCATCACCCTCATGTGGGGCCCACTTGGGTTTAAGCTTGTTATCGATCAAAAGAAGTACTTGGTGGTGTCTAAAGGGGGGGGGGGATTTTTTACAGTTGACAATCCTTTTGCCAAGGAGGAACAGCGATTTCTCAATTGACCACTCCTTGGGGGAGTCGCCGAAGTTGCGAGCACATCTTTCCCGCCAGATTTTCCATATGACCTCCCCTCTGATGGCGTTCCAGAGAGTCGCGGAGCAGCCGATCGCTTCACCCAGAAGGGCCTGCTGCCAACTGAGACGTTTTTGAAGACTAATCCTCTTTTCAACCACCTCTGGAGTTGGGGCAGGTGAAGAAGATGTGAGGAATATCTTCGATAGACCGGTGGCAGCGTTTGCACCAGGGGGGGGTACCACAAATTTTGCTATCTTGTCTTTTGCCTATGATTAAAAGTGAAAGCATTAAATGTTCCTTTTTAATGCTAAGATATGGCGGAAGATTGTAGTTTATGACTACCACTGGCCATGTTGACCATTTACTAGATTTCATGGAGAATGGATTAACCCCATCTAATGCAACTCCTAACTTTAGATTCTGTGGATTTTGTGCAAATTCAGGCCATGTAGAATCAATATGCTGAAAAGAAACACTATCATGAGGAATTCTGATTATTCCATCAGTACTTTTGTGATCATGTCCCCAAGTCAAAAGCTTTGATAATTCGGGGCTTTGAAACATATGTCTAATCCGTGGAGCCAATGGAAAACGTCTCAATACCTTTTTCGGGATTTTACCTTCTTCTCCCTTATATCGAGGAGATTGACATTTGGGACATGTCAAAGAGTCTGCATATTCACCTCTATATAAAATACAATCGTTAGGACATGCATGTATACATTGATAATCTATACCAAGATTGTTGATTATCTTCTTCATTTCATCATGTGAGGTAGGAAGAATATTCTGACTTGGTAAAAACTTTTCAGATAATAACATGTAAGTTTATCAAAAAAAGATATATTAAAAAAAGTAAATAAATAAATATACATATATACATGCAGGTTTTTATTCTTACTTTAGATAAGGTAAGAACAAGAACTTGAATTGAATGGACACATTTTGTCCGCGCATCTTCTAAAACTATTAATGCATCTTTCAAAATATTCGCACAAAATTTGATTGTTTTAGATGGCAAGATATGATTGTTTGTTTTGGAGGATATGAAGTATGTACCTTCATTGAATGATTTGTCGATTCACACGTATGTTCAGTTTGAAAGTGTGAGAAGCGGGTTTATAATTGCTATTCAAAGAATTTGGCACTGTTTATAGGCCATACGATGGTGACCTCGATGAATTGCATGCACAGAGGTTACTCAAGATAGAGCAACCTGATTATAAGGGACTAGTACTAGTAGGACTTTTGGGGTATGCAGTAAACCTCTTGCATGTCAATGATGAGCATCTGAACTTTAGGATACAAAGTGGAAATCATGGTGGCTTGAGAGGATCACTTTTATACAGTTTTTTCAAAGAAATTCAGGTTTATGACACTGAAGTTTTTTGAACAAGCTGTATAAAAGTGATCCTCTCAGGCCACCATGATTTCCACTTTGTATCCTAAAGTTCAGATGCTCATCATTGACATGCAAGAGGTTTACTGCATACCCTAGGAATCCTGCAGGCACTAGTCCATTATAATCAGATTGCTCTATCTTGAGTAACCTCTGTGCATGCGATTCATCCAGGTCACCATTGTATGGCCTATAAACAGTGCCAAATTCTTTGAATAACAATTATAAATCCGCTTCTCACACTTTGAAACTGAACATATGTGTGAATTGACAAATCATTCAATGAAGGTACATACTTCATATCCTCCAAAACAAACAATCGTATCCTGCCATCCAAACAATCAAATTTTTTGCGAATATTTTGAAAGATGCATTAATAGTTTTAAAAGATGCACGGACAAAAAGTGTCCATTCAATTCAAGTTCTTGTTCTTACCTTATCTAAAGTAAGAATAAAAACCTGCATATATATATATATATATATATATATATATATATATATATATATATATATATATATATATATATATATATATATATATATATATATATATATATATATATATATATGCATATATATATATATATATAAATAGATAGAAAATTGAAAATTATACCTTAATAGTGTCGAAACAAATACATTACTCCATCCAAAACGATTTTGAAGGTTGAGAATAAGTAAGCTCGCACTTTGTCGTGTCAAACAACTTCCTTCATATACATGCTTTAGACATTCCTCTCAAAGATATTTCTCATTTTTAGAAATATCAATGCTCTCACTGTCATTTTGATACCAATCCTCAATAAAATCTGCCATGCCATCATCTTCATCATTGTCACACAAATCTTCTACTTTATCGTCTTTTGAATATAGATCTTTCAACTTTGCATATTGCACAGGATTAGTTTTGCGTAGCCTCCTCATGGAAGCTTCTGATAAATGAGGTCTTACTGGTAATTGTGAATGCTGTGGACGAATATCATCAATATCATACGTTGGAATCTACACATATAATAAAACTCATTAGTATTCCATAAATGAATAAAAAGTAAACTTTAAATATAAAATTAAGTATATAACTTATTAAATATGGATAGAAAATTTTTATTCTCTCTAGGTAAAAGGTGCTCTTGGAGGTCTAGGCCATCCATAATTCACTAATAGTTCATCACCAGCATGTAATGTAGTAATAGCATTGACAACTATGTATCTTGATACATCTCTACTCATGTATGGTGATTCATGACTATTTTCATGCTCCTCAAATGTGCAATTAGTCCTTGAACTATTATGTAACCCTCGACTACTATTTATTAAACTTGCTATATTTCCATGTGTGTAAGGTCTTCCATCAATATATAATCTTTCATTTTCTGCATGTAAAATCCTTCTACTAGTAAGGGATGCTGCGTTCAAGCATATTCCATAAGTATTCATGCTTTGAACATAACGTGAAAGTCGATGCCAATCTCCCCATCCATATATAGGACCACAAAATGACATAAGAGTGACTTCAGAGTTCGGAGGCACATACAAATCCTCTACAATAAAAAGACCACGACCAGCATTAGTAATAGTGGATGGAGCAATCATATAGCGATTACCCCAAAAGTTGAAAACCTCTCCATCTAAAGGAAGTGTTCCTCTATTCCATCCTCCATATCTTCTTCTATCATATGTTTGTACTAAAGAACAATCACAAGCTGGCAATGGATAATCTCCAGCCTTTTCATTCTCTAAACCAGGAGGTAGAGGATTTCTAGAAACCTCTGCTTGTAATTGATGAACAACAAGTCCATGACATGTACGAGGTATATTAACATTATGAGAAAAATCATCATCATCATCATCGAGCAAGTATTCCTGTATATCACCAATAATTTGATTTTATATATGGTTTTTAAATAAAATAATGACATTAATATATATAGAAAATACATACCCAAGCATTATCAGGTTGACTAGGTGATGGTGCACGCTCAAAAGTACCATACTCTGCCTCATGTTCAATACATTACAGTCGTGGTCTTCGATACGTGCCATAACAAGAGTTACACCAACATATAATATGCTCTTCATAGTAAAATTCATCATAATTCCTATCGGAGGACACATGTGAAGTCGTTGCATGGGTAGGAGGTGGTGGAGTACCCTCTGATTGATCAGAATCTGCACATAATAAGAAACAAAAAAAAATATAAGTTATGTATCCATCAAATATATTTAAAATTAAATAATTGATATACTTACAGTATAAAGTCGTTGCACGATGAGGAGATAGTGGTGGAGTTCCATCTGATTGATCAGAATCTACAAATAATGGTATTTGATATTAATAATCTGATTATCTTCATACACAAAAAATTGACATATACATATTTACACATACACACATATTCACATATACACATTTACACATACACGCATATTCACATATACACAACTACACATTATTGTGGGATAAATGCATGTATTTTGTATGAATGAGTGTATATGCATGCATGTGTGTGTACATATATATGTGGATATGTATATGTGTGTTTATGTTATATGTATGTATATGTGTATATGTATACATATATGCATGCGTATATGTTTGCATGTATATGTGTATGTGGGTATGTGTATGTGTGTGTATATATGTGTATGTATTCTGATTTTTTTTTTCTGTTTGAGATTAAATTAACAGGAGATATTGTATGGTCGAAAAAAAAAGAGGCAAGCTAACATACCACCTGAGACGTGGCAATTTTTTCGTAGACAGCTACGTCTTCAGGAGTCATTTCCTAAGCAGAAGGTACACAAATTAATAGTTTATATTCATAATTTTTATATATTTTAGTAATTTTTTACATTTAATTTATGTATTTTTTTCTTGAATAAACAGGCTGCTGCAAAGAAGAGAGTGGAGTCGGGCCACACATCGCATCTAGGCCAAATGGACCATAATGGTTTTGTAGCTACGTTTGTAAGTATATGTGTTATTGTGAGTATATTTTTTATTTTAGTTAAAATGCAAGCAACTAATATTTTTTATTTGTTTCATTGCAGCAGAAGGATTATGGCCGATATCCTACGAAACATAAGATCGAGTATGCTACACATTTTGGATATCGGCGTTTGGGCGAGTATATGCAAGATCATCCTGATGCCTTTGTGAGTATTTTTAAATTTTATATAATTATTTTGTTTTTATGAATGGTTTAATTATTTTATTTATTTATGTTTGTTATATGTAATACAAGAGTATTATGGAGAGACAAATATGGATGAGGTGGAGAGACAACCATAGGAGGGACGATCTCGATCGTCACAGGGTGATCATGACGATGAGGATGAGGAAGATTAGGATGATCATGATATTGCTGCTGATGATGATGATTAGGATTTTAGTTGATTATGACATTGGATTATTTACATTGATTGTTATTATTGTTTATACTAAGCATGTGTTTTAATAATTTAATTATATGATTCATTCATATGTGTGTATCTAAGTGTATATGTATGTAGTGTATATGTATGTATGTTCATGTGTATGTGTGTGTATATGTATGTATGTGCATGTGCATGTGTAAGTGTATATGTGTGTATGAGTATGTGCATGTGCATGTGCATGTGCATGAGTATGTGTATATGTAGGTATGTGCATGTGTATATGTGTTTTAATACTTTAATTATATAATTCATTCATATATGTGTACCTAAGTGTATATGTATGTGTGTGTATATGTATGTATGTGCATGTGTATGTGTGTATATGTATGTATGTGCATGTGCATGTATAAGTGTATATGTGTGTATGAGTATGTGCATATGCATGTGTATATGTATATGCATGTATATGTATAACTCTATGTGTATATGTGTGTATGTGCATGTATATGTGTATATGTAGGTATGTGCATGTGTGTGTGCATGTGTATATGTGTTTTAATACTTTAATTATATAATTCATTCATATGTGTGTACTTAAGTGTATATGTATGTGTGTGTATATGTATATATGTGCATGTGTATGTGTGTGTATATGTATGTATGTGCATGTGCATGTATAAGTGTATATGTGTGTATGAGTATGTGCATGTGCATGTGTATGTGTGTGTATATGTATATGCATGTATATGTATAACTCTATGTGTATGTGTGTTATGTGCATGTATATGTGTATATGTAGGTATGTGCATGTGTGTGTGCAACTTTAATTATATAATTCATTCATATGTGTGTACCTAAGTGTATATGTATGTGTGTGTATATGTATGTATGTGCATGTGTATGTGTGTGTATATGTATGTGCATGTGCATGTATAAGTGTATATGTATGTATGAGTATGTGCATGTTCTTGTGTATGTGTGTGTATATGTATATGCATGTATATGTATATGTGTGTATATGTATATGTATATGCATGTGTATATGTATGAAACATGCATGTGTATGTGGATGCATTTCCATTTGCATCCATGTGCATGCATGTGAATGTGCATGCATGTGGATGTGCATATACATGTATTTGCATATATGTTAATGTGTGTGTATATATATATATATATATATATATATATATATATATATATATATATATATATATATATATATATATATATATATATATATATATATATATATATATATGCAATAATGCATGCATGTAAGTCTTTTTATGTGGTTGTAGGAATGTTTGTGCATATGCATGTGTATATGTGTGTATGCTAAGTGTATGTGCACATGTATTTGTGTGTATATATGTGTGTGTATGTGCATGTGTATATGTGTATATGTGTGAAAGTGCATCTTCATCATGTATAAGTATATAAGTGCATATCAATAAGTGTGAGTATGCTATGTAATGAAAATAACACAATTCAAATGATATACAGAGAATAGAAATTGTACTTACAATTGTTAGCCATACTTTTTGCTTGGTTAGCTTCTTGAATAACCTGCAATAAAGAGAGAAAGAACACACAGAGAGAGAGAGAGAGAGAGAGAGAGAGAGAGAGAATTCAAAGAGAGAAAGATGTAGAAAGAGAGAAACAAAGACAGAGGGAGACAGTAAGAGAGAGCTTAGGGAAAACAACAATTCTGCATATACTTGCTTCCGCTCGTAAGCGCAGCGCAATTGTGAACGTTTGAGAGATCTTCAATTGGATGCGTGAAAATGTCGATCGAAGAGCCTCCAACGTTTTAATTTTTGTCCGTCAACAGACCGTCGTTTTCTCCATCGTTTAATCGACGGTTGGCACGCGACGCTAATTAGGATGCATGTTGCAATTTTATAGCGATGAAATTCTATCGCCTTAACCGTCGCTATACGCCTGTATTCCTTGTAGTGACTGTTTGGTGTTTTCTCCATAAGTCAAGCTAAGAAGTTCATATTAATGCACTTTAAAGTTCTATGTGTAGCTAAGATAGAGAATTACAACTTCCCAGGAGGGCAAAGAACCTACTTCGGAGTTCTAAATTGCCATAAATTCAAAAAACATAGATTGATGTAGAAGCTATAATCACTTTGACAATGGGTCAGTTTTTGGGCTTTAAGTTGCGTTTTATAGGTCGGATTGAAGCAATTTAACTTGTTCTCCGTAGCTTGGAAAATAGTTGGACACATCCAGGTTCTAAGTGTTAAGACAAAAAAATTGCAAAATATAGAGCACTAGTGTTGCACATGAAGGTGAAATTGATAGCAAATTCTTGTTTTCACTACAACATATCAGGGACATGCCGACGTTGCCCATACCGATGGTCATGCCTCGGCATCGATATGACCGTTGAAAATGCTTGAAAAATTGCGGATGCAATACCGACGGTCATTTAATCATCGGTATACAGGCATCGGTATGAGCGCCAGTATAGGCATCGGTACTTTACTGTAAATTACCGACGCTTATACCGAGGCAACGTTTTAATCGGGCCCGAGAGCAAAAATTCGACATTTGCTTGCATTTTGAACCAAAGTTTGCTACTGTCGAGTTTGCGCATGCGAACTACATTCTGCACCTATTGTGTACACAATCTCTCTCTTTCTCTCTCTTTTGCTCTCTCTCTCTCTGTCTCTCTCTCTCTCTCTCTTTCTCTACATCTCTGTTTCTCTAGATCTGAAATTTTTGTAAGAATTGCATATACTGTGGCACCCTTTCTCTTTCTTTGTGTTTTCCCTTTTCTAATTTCTCTTCTCTTTCATTTTGCAGGACCTTTTTGGCATCAAATCTTTGGAAGTCGACGAAGGGCAACATTAAGTGGACCTTGAGGACAACGCTACAAAAAATTACATCGATGTAAGTGATTGTTTTATTTTCGATTGATATAGAGTGAGATAGAGAGAGAGAGATGAAAGAAAGAGAGAGATCTAGAGAAACATAAAGAGAGAGAGAGAGAAAGAAAGAGAGAGAGATGAAAGAGAAAGATAGAGAGAGAGTGAAAGAGAGAGAGATGAAAGAGAGAGAGATGAAATAGAAAGAGAATCAGATAGAGAGACAGATGCATACATACATACACACACACACATATGCATACACATACTCACATACATACTACATACACACATGCATATTACATACACACTCACATACATATTACATACACACATGCATATACATACACATACATATTACATACTCACATGCATACACACATATACATACATACATGCATATTACATACAAACATGCATATTACATACACACATGCATATTAGATACACACAAGCATATACATACACACACATATTCATTCTCATACTCACATACATACATACATGTATACACACATATACATACACACATGTACACACACACATGTATACATACACACATGCATATGCATACATACACACATGCATATGCATACATACACACATGCATATGCATACATACACACATGCATATGCATACATACATACACACATATTTGCATGCACACACACATACATACATAAACACATGCATATTACATACACACTCACATATGTATACACACACATATGTGCATACACACATGCATATGCATACATACATACACACACATATGCATGTACACACACACATACATACATACACACATGCATATTACATATTCACACACATATATATACACACTCACATATGTATACACACTCACATATGTATACACACTCACATATGTATACACACACATGCATACATGAACATACACATACACATACACACACACACACCACATATACATACACACATACACACATATACATGTTTTAGGGTTAGGGTTTTAGGATTATGGTTTTTGAGTTTTTCACATATACACACATAATACATACACACATGCATACACACATCTCTTTGTCTCTCTCTCCCCTTACACACACATCTCTCTCTCTCTCTCTCCCCCTACATACACATCTCTCTCTATCTCTCACATCTTGGTAA